>JAVLUX010000039.1:13722500-13910000 GCA_032164185.1 Moxostoma hubbsi
GAGGGAGGTAAAAAGGGAAGGGATAGTGAGCACAGGGCGAAGAAGGGAGTGTATTGGGAAGGGCTTGTAAGTAAGATAAGCACCATCTGGAGTGTAACAATCTACATTTAAACAAAACAGACACTCAAAAACATTGCATTCCATGTTAATGAAAAATTGGGAGTGTTACGTTTAAAAGTTTAAAAAAAATCCCACTGTGTTTATGAAGTGAGATAAAATTCCAGAACGTAAAGAGAGTTGATGCTGGTATTACTCTGTAATAACCTTGTGGCATTTTTGCACTGAAACATACCTTGCCCGTGACAAATGGGTTTTCCTCTGGTGGGCTGAACACTGAACCTAAAACCCTGAACCTCAAGACATCACCATCATTCTTTCTTTCATCATTATATGAATGAAGAGAGAAGGAAAGGGTGTGAAGTATTTCATCACTTTCAGAAAAGGGGTGTTAAAATAAGTAGAAAGAGAAGCAGATATCCAGAGTGAACATCAAACATTCAAACACCAGAGGTCTGATAGTTTAAATGCATGATACATGCGCGCACGCAATGCATGTTTCAGTGAGGCTTCATTTGGCCATTTGCTTAATTTTTGTAATCTACAATAATATCATTGCTAAAAATCGCCATTGTTTTCAATAATTCCTTTTTTTAAATGACACTCTCGACCACACTTTAAACCAATAAAGCACAACTGAGATGTAAGACTTTTGCCAATGTAATCAGTACCAGTGTAGTGATTGGTGGATTGCTTTGAATGTGACTGAGAGGGAGAATTTGTTGCTGCTCTGCTTTAGTCCAAGTGTAACACACTGGTCTGCGGTCTGAAACCTCCTCCAGCTCATCAAGACAGTGTAAACAGTGGAGAAAGACGGAGATGGAAAAAATGACAAAGACTTCATCCTGACATTTTATCCATTTGGCAAAGATATAAAAAGGCCCACTTTTGTTCAAAGAAAAAAAATTTTTTTACATTTGGTGTGTTTTTAAAAACTCGTTAAGCGTGGCATGATGTTTATGGGCTTTCAGGGCAATGTCTGGTTTAGAGGAAGAGCTCTTTCTCTTTTGCAGCAAGCTGAAACCCTGCTGCCACAGGTCATAAAACTCTCTAAAACTCCCACCAACAAACCCATATACGCACACACACTAACAGGCAGATCAAGAAAAACACCTTCACACTCAAAACTGAATAAACAGCACTGTAAGTAAACACACAAGCTGTGCTGTGGGAATATGGCTCTTAAAACTGGTAGGATTTGGGGAGTCCTTGTAAAACCTGATCGCACACACACAGATAACAGTGAGAGTGGTGCTATCTATCCCAGGTTAAAACCCACTTAATACAGCTTTCGCATGGCATAGGCATCATATCTAAGCCTGCATGGATTCACAGAAGCATCAAAGCTCGGCTTCCAGACTGCTGAACAGCTGCTAAGAGGTGGTTAGTGCTGTTCATGGGTTTATAGTTGTTACTAAAAAATATCTCATCATTGATCAAAACCACAAATTGGTAGAGGGAATGAGATTTACTTTTAAATCTGCAAAGTAAGAATATTGTTGTTTTTTTTAATGTTAGGAGGTCTGCATTTTATGAGTGGGATAACATGGGCCAAGCTTATGATGCCAAGCTTCTATTATAGCCTGGAAGTCTATACTCCTTTTATACCCACCTGTTGGGTCACCTAGACTACACCACTATAAGTTCCTGCCAAACTGCAGCCAGACCACCAACACACAGTCTAGTATAACTCCTCTTACATGGATTTTTCCCAATTCCTTCCCTTTCCCTCTCTTTCTCTCTCCTAATCTCTTTGAATTAATTTGCTCTCTTAGTTGGTTAAGTATTTAGGAAATACTGCATTTCTTTGTCTTTGAATGGAGATAGTGACAGGCACTAGGTTTAGATTTTGCTTGAATATCCTTTTATCCAAATGCTAATCCTAAAATGCTGGAAAATAGTTTTCATGAACAAATAGGGGAAGCAAGGACTAGTTGTAAAAAAAATGTATCACCGGTCTCTAATAAATTGTACCTATGTATGATAAAAGTGCTCTAGGCATAGTATTGGAATGCAAAAATAGTTTAAAAAAGCACCCCAGGTGGATACCTCATGAAGTAGGTTGAGCGAATACACGTGAGTTGCTGACTTTTCGGAACACATGAGTGAGGGGACACTTGAGCATTTTGAGCGCTTCAAAACAGGATGAGGGACTCCCTCAAACATTCACCGTTTATCTGTGGTTTAACCTAGAGGGTTTCACCATGTGTTGAGGTTTTCACAATGGAAAACATTGCCTTCAAAATGGGACATTTGGTATTCTTGATCATTCAGGACGTCTTCATTTTTAAAAAAAATATGGGATGTCCAGGCTAATATGGGACAGTGTGCAACCCTACTATACACAGAGTGTGCTGTTATCCAATAAGTGAAAATATGGACGTTTTGATTTGTTTAAAATGTTTTGGTTACTACATAATTCCCATACAATTTATATTATTTCATTGTTTTGACAACTTTACTGTTCTATTCTAAAATATGGAAAATAGTCAAACAAGCACGTGTGCCCAAACTTCTGACTGGTAGTGTATTTATGTGCGCATACGTGTGTGTGTGTGAGAGAGAGAGAAGTAGAAAAGGAGACAGAAAAGAGTAAGTATGAGTCCTCTGTTTGTAGTACTGGACCACTTACTGTCATAAAAGATGCGTATAAAAAAGGGAGGTTACAATGTGGGATTCTCTACTTTAGCAATTACTGAAGTTTTCCATTATCTTAAATAGTCATTTGTTTATGTGTTTCTTCTTTGTCCAGCCCATTTTCCCCTTTGTGTAATGACCTCAGATTAACACTCTCCTATTCTCACTCACATCCCAACATACTCACTGTGGGAATACAAACCAGTGACTGCTCTGAGTCTGAGAATTCCTCTCTGACAAAGTGTGACTGTCAGCTAACAATCTCATCCCTCTCCAAGAAAATGACCACAGAATTCCTAGTATACCTCCAACTCGTTGTGTCCAAATGTTGCTGCATTTGATAGCGTGTTTGCATTCCAAGAGATAACGAGCAAGGGAAGTGAGATATCTGTATCCTTATCACCAACACAGTTACCAACCAAGAAAACAGAACACTATAAATAGAGCCAATCATAAGACAGTAGCGTTACAGCTCCTCAACAACATCACTGAAAAAATGTTAAGATTTTTTGTTAATGTTAAGATCAACAACTCATCCTTTTAGTTATCTGAAAACTTAGAACTCTCAATATTTCCTTCAGTAACCCGATCATAAGTGAATGGTTTTGAGGCACTTGAAATTCATTGAGTACATAAATTAGACATTTGAGGCTCCTGTAAAGGGAGTCTCAAGGTTCTTTATTAACTTATGGCAGAGTGGCATCTGAGGAACCCAGAATGTTGCCTAAAAAATCTTTTAGTTCTCACATCATTTAATTCTCAGTTAGTTTGACTAGTGCATCATCTGCTTTGCCATATTCATCCAAAAATATGCAAAAATTATACAGAAATCAGAAAGTCTTTTAATTAATTGAGCTCGCCCTACTCCTCCCCACCCTGATTTGGCACACTGGTAAAACTTTGGTCTCTTAGGGTAAATAATTCACCCTCAGTGTTTTTTGCATCAACAACAGTCTTGATTGCAGATCATTTTGATTCCTTATCAGAACTTTCAACTTGGCCATGACTTCAACACTGCACACAGATCACAGAAGGGATGTAATTATGATATATATATATATATATATATATAATTATTATTAGAAGGTCTGGTTATAAAACAACTTCTGTTAACAATCAAAAGAATGTGAGACATCTTAAATTCATGGTCCAGACAGTTGTTGGGATTTATTGTCCCTTCCCACCAACTCTTGTCTCAATCACAGTCTCTGCATGGGACATGAAGTCTTTTTCCATATATTATGTCTTTTTCATCTCTCTGTCAAGCCATATTTGAAAATAGAGTGGTTCATAGTGAAATAAGTCATACATCATGAAACGTGTCATTCCTGAAGCATGCAACCTACTGCCCTTAACCAACAAGGACCCTGCACATAAGTCCCATAGACAAGACCACATGACACTGTGATTCCTGCATTAACCTTTGGACCTTTCTAGCCTTCATCTCTAACCCCTCTTGTAAGGCAAGGCCTGTGCTGTGGTGGCCAAGCATCAGGGCTAAGCATGATAGAGAGGTTAAAAATGGAAGAAAGACAGCACATATAATAACTGATTGTGTGTTTGTTTTAGAGAGTGTGTGTAAGAGAGAAAAACAGACTGATCAAAATTGTTCCATTGGAATTAGGACTTGTCTGTAACCGAACCCTGTCATTTTAACCACAGGAAGGATTTTGATTATATGTGTGAGTCTGTAAGTAGGAAATAATTTATATATATTATATTTATTTTTGTGAGATTACACAGGTATGAGAACACAGGGTAAGCCAACACACATACTGTAAATAATGGAAACACACACGCACGCACGCACACACACTAAATCTGACATCACAGACTCCTTGCAGATACTCCAAATCAATGTAGACTGCAGCTACAATTTTCCATTCCAGAAACTAGAAACAGAAAATATCAATGCCATGGGTCCACAGAGAGCGAGAGAGAGAGAGAGAGAGAGAGAGAGAGAGAGAGAGAGCATGACTCACTTGGAAACCTGTATGACATGATAGATCCATTTTTATCAAACTTAAGTAGTAGCTGACAGTAATTTCTACAAAGCAAAGCAAAATAGAAATGCCAGTGTTTGTAACGCAGCAAAAGAACAGTGCTTTAGTTTTAGGTATGCTTTGATTTGATGTGTAAATGTAATGCTGCATCTCTTTGCCATTGGCACTTAACACGAGTTGCTTTGCCAATTACACTCAACGTGCATCACTGGCACATATGATTCACTGTAATCACATGGAACTCAACGTTTTGTTAGTTCATTTAACAGTTCTGCATCAATTCAATCATAATCAAAATCCATCTTGTGTGCTACTAATAGTGTATTGTGTGAACAACCTCAGAAACACTGGTTCTAGTCCCATGAGAACCAGGGAGTAATCACATTCACCTAAACAATGGTGATCACAATTTGAAGGTTGCATTTTTGCTCTAAAATAAAAATTTTACTCCACCGATGGTTAGATTTAGGCCACGTACACACTCGTACATTTTCCTTTGAAAACATTTTAATTTTACTGTGTTAATGGCTCTCATCCACACTGGAACGGCATTTTAACAGAGATTTTAAAGGTGCTGAACCAATTTTTCACGGAAAATTATGTAAAAAAAATTACTACTCCCTTAACGATATAAATTACATAAGTGTCCTAAGATCTCATACTGGTCTCTGTGACAGCTGTAGACTTTGTAAATACCCAACAAATATGTGTCCGTGGACAGCGGAGATTGACACTTTTCAAATGTCAGTTATTTTGCTCGTTCTCATAGTGTTGTCTTTGAAGCGGATCATTGAGGCTTTGATTGATAATGATTGTCAGTTGAGGGCACTACTGAGCCACTGTTGAATTTGACAGCCAAAGGAACAAGCAATGCTGCTATTTTGCTCGTGTTTGGTCTCAAAATTATCTTTGGTGTGCAGTTTTGAATGAGGGGGCGTGGCTAATTCTATGGCTCAGTCATGTGAAAGTTTCAGAATGCTAAAAACATTTACAACACCTTAAAATCACTCTATCTAACTGCATACAGTACTTTGGAAACTGAGGACATTAGGAAACTGAACCCTGAGTTTTTAAACTTAAACAGATTAGTGTGGACATGGCCTTCAGGTGGGGGTTTGGGGGTACAGTTAATAAAATATGCATTACTGTTGAATGAAATACATCATTTACAACGAAAAAATACAACTCGCTTTTTGGCGCCACTATTTGGACTTTTCACACAAAAACTGAAGCTCGCACATGCCCAAACATAAGTTCAACAACATTTCTAGCTTTGGCCATTGGGGTCAGCACTGGATCTACTGTCACTGAATTCTCAGTGGGATCAGCTTGTCTTTGCAGTGTACAATGAAATGACCTCTGACAATTCAGTATGCAAAAACATGTGCAAAAGAAGACTAATCTTAATTCAGTATGCAGATATTTCAATGTCAGCAGTGTTGGTTAGATTTTGAATGCTGAAAATTCTCTTATTGTAAGTCAAAGGGAGATTTTCAAAATTATTCTTAAATTTCTTAAGTATACAGTTTACAAAAAATAATAATAAAAAAAAATAAAAATAGACCACACAAGTAAGAAATTATCTACTAAATAAAGTTTGAGTCAGTACATCAGGTTTTGGATTAAATAATTACAGAAATGTAATACTTAAGGTCAGCAGTTCAGTTAGAAAAAACTAAAACCCTAAGCAGATGTTGTTGACAGTTATAAGTACAAATGCTGTCTTTACTGAACCTGAGATCATCAAGAGCTCCAGAGAGCTGTTCGCTATACTGGACCTGAGATTAATCAGAGCCATGTGGTTCTGGCTGCTCTGGATCTCCTCACCAGCCAAACAAGAAAGAGAAAAAAATCTGCTTCATACTTCCTTATTTCCATGACACACGCCTACGTTTTGATTCCTTGGCCACTGGTGAGAGCGAGCTGTCGGGAAGACAACTCATAATGGAATGAAACCAGGACATGTTTTAGATTCTTGATTCAGTGATACGTGTTTAATTCAATCTGTTTGTAGATGATATGCTACTTCACTGTTAGCAAAGCCAAATGGTAGCATAATCTATGATGTCATCATTGTAATTCAAACACAAATTTTTCATACCTGTGATATATTCTGTAACTCAGCAGATACAGTGTCCTGTCTAGAAGGAAGAGAATATTATATTGGTGATTAATTAATTAATGACCCAGTGCAAGCCACTGCTGCTGCAATTATGCAGCAGATCAAATCATAGAATTCTTTAACATGCTGGCCTTAAAACAGCAATTACAACAAAGACAAGGCCTCTTATCAAAATGTCAGCAGCTGATATTGATTAATTGCTCTGTATATCAATTAATAAATGTATTATTTGACAAATAATAACTATACACAATGTCTCAGTTAGTTCTATCATTGAGAATGCGGCAGCATTAATCCGAAAGAAAAATCTCAGTCCTTGGAACCCAGTACAGTGGATCTTTCAATATAAAAAGCCTTTCTCACCATCTGCAGTAGTCATTACCAGAGAAATGTAATTTCTTTGCTGCATTTCAATAGGGTTGAGGAATAAGAGAGACCCAGTTACGTCTGCAGTATCGTACGAATCAAAGCCCAATGTGATTATTATTTTAACTCTCAGGGATTTTCCTTTCCCTGTTCAGTATCCATTGAAACACCCCTCTCAAATGCAAGAGCTGACCAAGACCTGCTTTCTTTTGTCTATTTCAAGGCAGATATTTAGCATGGAACCTGGGGTGCTTGAATTAAGTTACAGGAGAGATCACAATAAAAATCTCACATGAAATAATATTAGAATAATACATTTGACAGCAGTAAGAATGTCATTGGAGTTTACACTGGTCTTTCTGCCCTTCACCTCCTATAGGGAATTCTAACAGCACTAGGGGTGTGATAATATTAGCCCTGTCTGCTGCCTCAACTCACTTCCTGTGGACTTAGAGATCAGACTCCAAGTTCTGTTCTCATTTATTCCAAGGGGAATTTTATAAATGGATTGCTGTCTGCCAACAGATGCCTTAAAGGTGAAGTGCATATTTTTTTCTGTTACTGTCTCTCCTGTACCAGCTTAATACACAGAGACAGCTACAAGTGAGCCATTGTAGGTGGATCTTCCTGGAAAGTTTACACACTGTGGCACTTTTAAAACATTGCTTTTTTGTTTGATCATCCAGACCTACACAGCAACATCGATTTAGCATAAGGGTGGGACTATTTGTTTGTTTGACCATTAGAACACAGAGGAACACAGAGTGTTCAAGAAACCTTTTTTTAAAAAAAGGCACAATATGATCACAGGGGAAATCGGCATTTTGCCTCAGAACGTTCCAACCCCTTGACTTAGGCGCAATTTCACCAAGTTACTAACAAGTAGCATCTCCCATCAGACTCTTTTTTTTTTTTTTTTGTTGCATCGGTTCTACTGTAGATTATTTTCCTTAACTGGAAGTTATTTTTGGCGTAACCAGAAGTGCAGTGAAACCAGGAAGTTATTGCGTTCGCATAATCACCGACGAGTGCAATTTGGAGGTTGCATTTTCCCTCTAAGATAACATTTTTACTCCATTGACCATAAGGTTTGGGTTGGGTTGTGAAGTTAATAAAATATCCATCCTCTTAATTATAATACAATATAATTAATATAATTCATTATATAATATTATATAATTAATAATATTACAGCTGAAAACAAATCGCTTTACAACACGCTTTTGGTGCCACTCTGTGGGCATTTCACGCTGAAATTGAGAAGGATATAGCTGTCCTCCAAGCTTCAAAAAGGGGCCAGAAAACCGCCCCCTTTTGGAGCTGGCCAAGAGGGGGCAGTGCATTAAATCTTTTAGCTATAGTAAAATCAACCTACAGTTTTCAAGTTCACTGTGAGATCATTCTGAAAATCATAATGTTTAGGGTTTTCACAAACTCTTTAATGCAAGACCAAAAGTTTAATTTTAAGTATGTCTTGACAAAATTTACCTATCTAGTTTTTGAAATTCCATTTGGTTTAATGCATGTATTGTAACACCCAATGACCTTGTTACATTATTAGAAAAGCATCATGCCCTGTGAGATTCAGTGGAGAGTGCTATCTCATTGTTTGTATATGTGTGTATGGATTTGCTTGTACATAGTGTCCAGATTCACTCACACCATAATTTCCCCATCTCACCCTCATCACTTCTCCACAAGCATCTATCCTATTCCATTTCACCCTCTCCTCCTCTCCAAATCACTCAATAACATCCTCTCCCTTGCTGTGTTCCCCCCTTACTTCACATCTCACCATCTCTTCCCTTTCCATATTGCTTTGATGACCTTTTTGCCACCTTCATTTGATGGCCACTCACTGAACTGTCAATGTGGTTGGATCTCAGCGGTGGGGGGGGGGGGGGGGGGGGGGGGGGGGGGTCGATATGGGCTGCTGGTGGCCCACACCTCTGGCTCCCTCCTTTCTATCAACGTATGTGCAGAGTGGAGGGGAGTGTGGAAAATTCCTGAGCAGTAAGCTAGCTGCACTCCTGGGCTCCCTCCATCCCAAATTAAAGGCATGTGTGGAATCTCTAGCCGAGACTCTGGCAGCAAGGAAAGAGGGGAATGGGGGGTAAGGCGATGATCCACAAGAACGTGGATGACCAGAAAAAGAAATCTAGGAGTTAAAAACAGATGAGAGTGTGTAGTTGAGAGAATAAGAGAGTGATTTTCTCTAAGGACAGAAAGTACAGTAGATGAAAGAGAATAAGAGAGATGGTTTGAAGAATTAGAGAAAGGGGAGAGTGAAGGGTGGAGCTGCTCCCCAGGGATGGTTAAGCACATGTGCTTCCTATCCAACACTCATGTGTATCTCTCGTTTGCTCATTTGTATGGCCCCCACTCACTGTGAGCTTCTGGAGTGGGAGGAAGAAAGGCTCTTCTAAAGTCCTTTGCACAGATGTGAACAGTCCAAATGCCAGTTTAATAAAAAGAAAACAAACTTGTGTCTACTTTCTCCAGCTTAATCTGTCCTACTAGAGAGGGACTTATAACTCTGGGCAGGGACAGAAACTACCTACTTCTTCACTTTCCATTTCCCCCTGCACCTAAATACAGATAAAGAGAGACCGAGAGAAAGATATACCACATTTGGGATACACAATATACATGGTGTCCTTGCTGTGCTGCTTATTTCCATCTATAGCCAAAATAATATATTAGTGGTAAAGCAAAGATCAACAATACATGAAGGATGTCAGTAGGTCCAAAAGTCAGTGACCACTAAAAAAAAAAAAAGTTTTGTTTTGAATTTATTTCCTGACCTTTCCTACAGGGGAGTTAACATGGTCAATGCCACATGTTTTCTTACATTTGATGAGTGACCTAGAAAAAAATAAATATTTGTTTTTCATTTTAAGTCATAATTTGTAATTGCACAAACCTTAAATATTTTTTTCTCTCCATTTAATGTCATAATGTTTTATGTTTATTTACATATCTTCTAACACAAATTGCCCACATGTACACACATACTGTGCACACACTGATTTTTGAATCACATGTTTCTTAATGAGTTCTTACACTTTTAGGACATGGTTCTGCTTTGCCTCTGAGTTTTTACAGTAAATAAAGTGAATTATCATTGATAATTTGCCCTGAAAGGAACAGAACCTGAGATGAAAATAATACATTGTTTGATGCTCTTTATTTCCTGCAACCAACTGTATAAACACATTTAAGGACATTTTTGATAAGTTTTTATACAAATTATTTTACTTTTATATGCTATAGTTTACTATTAATAACAAACCACAAGGCACCAAGTGAGTTCAGTAGATATTGTGTTTAGCTGCTGGTTTACAAAAGAAGAACATTACAAAAGCCCAGAGAAATCAAAAACCTTTAAATGGCAAGAACATCCCCATGGCTACTTATTTATGCCATCGCTGCTGTTATCTCGTCTAACAATAAAAATGGCACATTTGGTTCAGTGGAGTTATTTCTAAGGAACTGTTAATAATTCTGTTATTTGTGCTCCACTGAATGACAGAGGATGAATTTAGGATGCATCACTCTATACCACAAAAGGCAGTCAAGAATTTCCCTACCGTTTCCTTGGACAGGTGACCTCTGTTAGAGGTGAACTACAAAAGACCCGAAGGAAAGGATGCGGAGACCAGCTCATCACCACAAAATAACAGCTCAACTAATGCCAGACCTCAGGATGCACGTGTAGCGCATGTGCCTTCTGACCTTGCAGAGGTCAGCAACATAGCCTTAAAAATGTGCCATTCGAATTTTGAACTTTAACCATAAATATTTGACATTAAGGTGTTTGTTTACCTAATCATGTCAGTGGGCATTCTTGTAGTTGTGGAGATCTCTCCTTGAAGAGAGTCTGCGTGCTTTTCCTTTATTTTTCAAAACTAAAAGTAGAAGAGGAATGCCTTTACTTACTGCTGCCTAATGTTGGTCTTTCTATATTAGTTCTATGCTGACAGCATCAAAAGAAAATGAGTTTTTCATTACCTCATGTAAAGGGATATAAAAGGTTAGGCTTGTACAGCCTCAGTCACCATTTACTTTCATTGTATGGAAAAAAAGATAATGATAGTAAATGGTCTAACATTCAAAAACTTTGTGTTCAAAAGTCAGTCGGTCACAAGGGTTTAAAACAAAATGAGGGTGAGCTGAAAGTAATTAAACCATCAAACATGAAAACTTCCTAGATGGACGTTTTTGTTTTTGTTGTTTTTTACAGAGGGCTGGATGAATCCAAACAACCACACACGCAAACAGATCCAGAACACAAAGAGAATGCTGGGTGCTAACATGGGGGCAGTGGGATAATGGGAGAATCTCTAACAAAGGCCATTTCCACAGAGCAAGCTTTGTCTGCGTCAGCCCACAAATTCATGCACTTCAAATGAACTCAGCAGAAATAATAGGTCTTTAAACAGTGATGGCCATCAAAAAACATCACAGTTCAGCAAATAACTTTGTCCTTTTGTTATTTATCTCAACCACTTTAATTCCACTACCTAGTAAAAATATAGTTGTCTATTTGCAGAACCATCCATTTTAAATTCTATAGTTTTTTTGCTATATCTTTTATTATTTTAATTTTTCCTCCAAGTATGTTGTTTACAGAATTAACAGCATGTAAATGTGTCTCCTGATAATGCAGACACAGGTGTGATGCTAGTGGTACATGGGTGATTCTTCAGTTAGGGGCACTTGAGACTACATTTACATTTGGGAAAATTATACTTCAGTTTTAAAACATTTGTCACATTTCCTGTATATAAATAAATAAATAAATAAATAAATATATAAATATATATACATACACTGTATATTTGTTTATTTTTGTTTTATATTTTATTTAAAATTTAATTTGGTTTAATTAAATACATTGTACACTCAAATTCTCATCATGATGGCAATGATAGCAGTATAAAGAGAAACGTCTGTTTGTTATAAAATCCTAAATTGTACACAAAGATAAACAAATATTTCATAAATTTAAGGATGTAGGAAGTTTTGTAGGAAGGATTTAGGGAGTCTAAATCTGTGTAAGCAAATGGAAGAATTTGTGTAAGCATTGCCAAATTTATTGATGTCTATGGGTTAAAGCATCAGGGTTACCCACCAGCACCTGCACAGTAATGTGGCGCTTACAGTTCTAATATTTTCCCCCGTTACTGGGGACCTTTCGAAACATCAGTTAATGATTACAGGGCAATTCGCAAATACACAATTTGCAATGACAGGTTGGACTTCAAGTGATTTTCACACACATTTTTACCTCAATAATTATGTACACAGCAACAAGAAATGTAATTTATGAAGAGATTTGAAATGTCTCATTTATTTTATATATATATATATATCAGGCCCGGCTCCAAAGGGGGGCCTGGGTGGGCCTGGCCCACCCATTCATGAACTTGGCCCACCTTGAGACCTATACCCACACCCACCCCTCCAACTGTTTGGCCCACCCGGAGGGTCCTTTGGCCCACCTTACATCTTAGAGCTGGAGCCAGGCCTGATTCTGTACGTTGCAAGGTGGGGCCTCCATGGATCAGACTTGTTGGTCCAGCACATCCCATAGATTCTCAATCGGATTGATATCTGGGGAATTTGGAGGCCAAGCCAAGCCAACATCTTTGTCATGTTCCTCAAATGTTTTTGCAGTGTGACAGGGCGCATTATCCTGCTGAAGGAGGTCACTGCCATCAGGCAATTCCATGAACATGAAGGGGTTTACGTGGTTTTCAACCAAATTTAAGTAGGTGGTATGTGTCAAAGTAACATCCACATGAATGGACCCAAGGTTTCCCAGCAGAACATTGCCCAGAGCATCACACTGCCTCCGCCGGCCTGTCTTCATCCCGTATTATATCCTGCTGCCATCTTCCCCAGGTAAACGATGCACATGCACACAGCCGTCCACGTGATTTAAAAGAAAACATGATTCATCAGACCAGGCCACATTCTTCCATTACTCCATAGTAATATATATATATTATTTTTATTTATTTATTTTTTACTTTATTAAATTATTATTAAACTTCAACACTTATAAATATATTACAGAGGGAAAGCTACAAAGTCTGAGTAGCAGACAAGCCCAAATTAAATGCTGGCAACAACTGAACACTCTTAAACACAAATAAATAGTTACAATTTACAAGAAGTTTAAATCTATTATAATCTACCATTATTCTAAAAGTTACCCTTAATGAAGACTTTCCCAGTAATGCTTGTAAAATCTAGTTATTGTTATACTATTTTGTTGATTATTTTACCTTTTTTGTAATTAGTAGTCCAGTATGAATCATTGCCACACTGGACACACCAATGTACTCTACTGAATTTAGATGTTAGGTACAGGTGAAACTCGAAAAATTAGAATATCGTGCAAAAATTTGGGGTTTTCATAAGCTGTAAGCCATAATCATAAAAATTATATCAAATAAAGGCTTGAAATATCTTACTTTGCTTGTAATGAGTCTATATAATATATTAGTTTCACCTTTTAAGTTGAATTACTGAAATTAATGAACTTTTGCACGATATTCTAATTTTTCGAGTTTCACCTGTACTGTGAGGTCATCATCTCCTTTCAATCCAAACCATCCACCATTTGCCTAAATCACGTTAGCAGAGAACCCAGATACTGCACTTCTAAATATAGACTAATTTCGAGTCTCTCTTAAGACTCAAATTTAATTTAAAACTGACATCAGTTCATTAGTGCATAGTGATATTCCTGTTCCAGCTGTATGGCAGGATGCTTGCTTTAACTACAAAATTAATGTGCCAGAACCACAAAGAGAAGTTCTTGCAATTATGGAAACATGCATTAAACAAAGCAGCCAATTCCTAGCAGTAAATGATTAATTATAAAGATTACAGTCAACTCCGGTCAAATCAATGCATTAAAAATGGGTTGAAAGCAGATAATCTCAGGCCTCAATTTGCAATATGCTAGACACAAACAACTACCTACACAAACTCACACAGCTAAACATGAATTTTAGAGAAAGGACAGTGTAAGTGAAAGGTTCCTGTAGTTCTCCGAATGTCAGGTAGAGATGAATTTCAAAAAGAGGAATAGGATCCTACTGTTGTTTTTTCCAGAATTCAAATAGAGAAATAGGAGAGCTGCTGCTTCTCTCTAATAGTTTTAGCAGAGGCACATCATAGGGGTTATGGTTCCCAGAATGGATGTCATTACATATGGATTCACCACCACTGACGAAACCCAAGATTCATGCTGATGTTCCAGGGCTCCACTCAAAGTGTTTGAGATAGAAAAGTGAGAGGGTGTAAAATTCTAATTTACACAAATGTCCATGTCATCAATTTTAAGCATGTGTTTTTTGTTTCCATGGTGTAAGAAGACACACATACAATGAGCAAAACTCACAAAATGCAACCAAAGTGACTGAAAACAATAAGCTTCTTCCATTTCACAATTTCCCATTTTCTATCATCCAGCAAAACCCCCAAAAGTTTCCAGTTCCACTAATCATGGCTTCAATCAGGCCAGACATTGTACAGCACTTTGGATCCAGTGGTCAACAAACTAAGCACAATCGCTGACAACCCTCAATGTCTATTACTCACCCTGTACAGGCAACACACCCAACCCTAAAACTTCACGGCAGCAGCTGTGCAATGTCATGAAGAAAAAGCCCAAACCTGGCAACAGGGGAGAAATTAAGACCTCAGCTCAGTAAGAGTAAATTGAAGGTTGAACTTCCATAAGCATTAGTGTCTCAACTCAAACTAATAATCAGTGAAATAACAGTGTATGTGAAAAGCATCAATCAAAATCAATGCAACACAGAGTGCATTTTGGGTTCTCAAAGCAAAATCTATCTTGCAGGAAGCATACACAATCTCACATGCAAAAAATCTCTGAAGCCTAAATCTATTGAGCAGTTGACACTAGGAACCAAGGGCTATTCCATTGTTCCCAACAATGTACTTTAAAATGTAAAATTATCACATACAGCACTTCTTCTAAACCATAAACGTATATAGGTCCTGTAGCTAAGACATGCAGAGATATGAGACCACAGAAAAAGAAATAAAAAAAATAAAAAACCCTAAGCTACAATAATGCATACATGTACTCAAACACTATGTACTGAACATGTATGCATGCAAGAAAAAAAATCAAAAAAAAAAAAAAAAAAAAAAAAAAAAAACACTTTACAAATCTTTTTTGTATAGGGTTTAAACAATGTTTTCCATGATTGTTAAATAAACCCTAAAAACAAATTTACTTGCACTTGTGGAACGGTCATTAAGAAACTAACAGCTTAGAGACGGTAATTAAGGTCACAGTTATAAAAACTTAGGACACTAAAGAGACCTTCTACTGACTCATGAGAAAATGTGTCTAGTGAGAAAAATGCCCAGGGTCCCTGCTCATCTGCATGAATGTGCCTTAGGCATTCTGCATGGAGGCATGAGGACTGCAGATGTGGCCAGGGCAATAAATTGCAATGACCGTACTGTGAGACGCCTAAGACAGCAATACAGGGACACAGGAATGACAGCTGATAGTCCTCGCAGTGGCAGACCACGTGTAACAACACTTGCACAGGATTGGTACATCCGACTATCACACCTGTGGGACAGGTACAGGATGGCAACAACAACTTCCCGAGTACACCAGGAACACATAATCCCTCCATCAGTGCTCAGACTGTCCACAATAGGCTGAGAGAGGCTGGACTGAGGACTTGAAGGCCTGTTGTAAGGCAATCCTTACCAAACATCACAGGCAACAACGTCACCTATGTGCACAAACCCACCTTCGCTGGACAGGACTGGCAAAAATTTCTCTTCACTGACGAGTCATGGTTTTGTCTCACCAGGGGTGATGGTCAGACTCAGTTTATCATCGAAGGAATGAGCGTTACATGAGGCCTGTACTCTGGAGCGGTGTGTCACAGCATCATCGGACCGAGCTTGTTGTCATAGCAGGCAATCTCAACACTGTGCGTTACAGGGAAGACATCCTTCTCCCTGATGTTGTACCCTTCCTGCAGGCTCATCCTGACATGAACCTCCAGCATGACAATGCCACCTGATATACTGCTCGTTCTGTGCATGATTTCCTGCAAGACCGGAATGTCAGTGTTCAGCCATGGCCAGCAAAGAGCCCGGATCTCAATCCCATTGAGCATGTCTTGGACCTGTTGAATTGGAGAGTGAGGGCTAGAGCCATTCCCCACAGAAATGTCCGGGAACTTGCAAGTGCCTTGGTGGAAGAGTGGGGTAACATCTCATAGCAAGAACTGGCAAATCTGGTGCAGTCCATGAGGAGGAGATGCACTGCAGTACTTCATGCAGCTGGTGGCCACACCAGATACTGACTGTTACATTTGATTTTGACCCACCCCTCCCCCCTCTGTTCAGGGACACATTATTCCATTTGTGTCACATGTCTGTGAAACTTATTCAGTTTATGTCTTAGTTGTTGAATCTTTTTATGTTCACACAAATATTTACCCATGTTAAGATTGCTGAAAATAAAAGCAGTTGAAAGTGAGAGGACGTTTCGGTTTTTGCTGATATATATACACATACCGAATTGGAATAATATGTATTAGCAACAACCCAATGATAATATATGAACAATCCCAAACTCTGATTCCTATTGAAGTTGGCAAGAAATATGTGTAAGTGACAGAACAGTGGTGTAACATTGTGGGGAACACAGACCAAACAAACTTATGTATGGAGGTCTGTAAAGTGTATGTGTGTGCATTTGTGCAAGGTCCAGTTAGCCATTTTCACCCCTCATTAGTAACCCTAAACTGATGAGGTTTTAACAGAGACAGGCCTACTGCTGTTAATGGAGGTCTTTCCAGACACCCCTTTTTTGCTTGTGTTGCTGCAAGGATGGAGGCAGAGAGAGAGAGAGATCGACCGGCAAAGCTCTATCGTTTTACTGGGCTCGAGTTGTGGTACCAGGCTCAATTAAGCTTTGCTGAAGTAGAAAACTAAAAACAATGGCATTTGTGGGTGTACGCTGAGGCCGGGATGGGACAGGGCAGTACTTTCCACCAGTTTACAAAAATAATGCAACTGGCTGTGTCAGATGCTTTCTCATGTTTTCATGAAATGTGAAAAAGAGATGAAAGAAAGACAAAGGGCAAAGGACAGATATAGAGACAGGGTCTCCTCACTCAGTACGCTGACATGCAGTTCAAGCTATAGCAGGTTTTTGCACAGTCAAAAAAACTCAAGTCTTCATCTGCTGCTTCATCTTAGATGCATAATGGAAAATTTGAAGGACATCAGCTGAGGAAGTGTTAAATTCATGCCCGAATTACCTCGTTCACACGCTCCGAAACACAGGTGAGGCCAATCAAGGCCCAATTAACGTGTATATACTGGACAAATCCAAGGTATTATCTAGTTCTGTTAGTCTCAAATTGCAAAAATCAGACTGGTATGATTTCAGGTGGACTCTGACTTTTAAAGCGCATGCAAACGTACTGACTGACGGGGCAAGATGGAAAGAGAGATATAAGGACACAAGGAAGGTTTGCGTGTTTTGGTAGTACTTGGTAACTGCTTGGCAACAGCACAAGTTTTAGAGTTGGAATGGCCTATAGCTCACCCTGGACAATGGATTTAAGAAGGAAAAGGAAGTCAGATTATGCCTGGGAGTAAATGATACCGCAAGAGAAATTTAGGTCATTAAAGAGTCACAAAAAAAGTCAGTGCATTAGCTATGGATACATTCTGATGCCTGCCTGAAAAGCTATAAAATAATACGTGGCACATTTACTACATTTCCAAGGCTTTAAAATGGTAAATTGCACCTAACCAGCAGAATCCTCTAAAGCAGCTGTAAATAGCACAGGTTTTGACCGAAATTCCACTAAGACGGCAAAGCCAAGACCATTTCATTTCATGTTGTTTTTCCTGCAAATTCCCCCTCTGTTTTGCAAACCCTCAAGCCACCTTTCGAAATTCTTTCAGGCTCGGGAGAGAAACTTGGAGCCAAGAATAAGCTAGAGGGGAGAGAGAGAATGAGAGTATACCATATATTTTGCACATACTCAAAAGGCAAACATACCCAAAGGATACTGCTGATAACAGTTGGACAATATCAAAAGACAAACTCTTGGCCTGCACAAACATCTGGATCAGAGCTAGAGGTCGTAACAATTATCACTTCAGGAGATAATAATTATATATTAATGGGTTTATTTTGCTTGGAAACGGTATGAATAAAAAATTTTAAATGTAACCTGACAAGTAATAGTCCCAGTGGAGGCCTACACTGGTTGACTCCCTCAGACAAACAATCTTAGTAGAGTTTTACTGAAACAAGTAGGTTTTGTGTCAATGTATGGCAAAAACACTTGATGTGACCGACTTTCCAAAGACCAATACTTTAATGCATGCTTTAATGCACACTGTCTTTCCAAATTGTTCCTATGCCCCTGCCTGGAGCAATACATAGACAATGAGGAAGAGGGAATAAAATGCCAATTTCCTTTAGATACCGAACACAATCAGCCATTGAGGCCATTGCCAGCAATGTGAGAGGCCCACTAACCAGCTAGGAACTTTTTATGATAACACAGAATAACAAATCATGCATGTAGGGCAGAATTAGGCCAATATCCAAATTAAGTTCTGGAAAGAGGTACAATTTAGCGACCCAAATCAAATCATTAAGTCACTGCCAAGAACTGGGCAGAGAAAACAGTCCACCGATGGTCATCAGCTTTAGCTTTTTCTCAACCCACTACAGACTTTAGCACCTTAATGAAATTAAACAGATACTGTATACTCAAAAAATGGAAAAGCACCCTTTACATTTTGGGGAGACTATTTTGTATAAGATTCACTACAATTTTTAACCTGTCATCGTGTTAATTTCCTTTAAGAGTGATAAACAGATAAATGGCACACACATATCAGCTCATAATATCCCAAAGCATTTAAGCTGTTTGGATAAATCCACCACAGGGCAGTTTGAGGTTAGATTTCACCTGTGAAATGCCTACGGGATTTGGTTTAAGTTCTTGGCCCACTTTTCTATTTCTTCCTCTTCCTGTCTGAGACCCCATGACCGTCCTCACCTTACCGTACAGCCACTGAAGTTTGGAATCAACACAGTTGGTTTAAAATTGACATGGTCTATGTCCCTTCTCTTTCTTAAGAGTGGAAATTGTGAGGTTGAGAGAGGCATGGTTTCAACTTTACACTTCGACCTCACCAAGTTAAGTGGTAAAACTGTTGAGCACAATCCTACTCTTTAAAAGTGCTCCCAGGACACTTTACACTCTTTCATCCTCTCCTACTATCATTTTCCTCCTTTCGTAGTGCTTGTTCTGTGATACGGTTTAAAAAACTTTTACCATTTCCCCTCAATCTGCCAATGTTCAACTTCTCTCCATCTTCTCAATGTCTTGTTTCCTGCCTTCCCATAAAACAAGCTCCCTGCTTTGTAGTTCTTCTCAGTTCCCACACAAATCTCATCATCTAACATCCATTCATTCAAGAGAGGTCGTTCTATGAGCTATGTCCATTTTGTTACACTAGCCTGCCACAGTTTATGAAATACTTCTTAAAGACCCTGTGAAATCGCTTGACAAATGCAGATTATTTCCTGCGTTGACGTGTTTCTTATTGAAATGGGAAGTTTGGGAGGGAGTATATAGAAGGGGACATATAAAAGGGATTGTTTTATCTTTACCTTTTATTTTTAAATAGCAAAATAGGCTTTAGTTATGTCACTGCCATTAACCCTGGTTTGCTAGTTGGCTTGAGGTGGTATTAGGGTGAGAGACATTCTCATTCTCGAGAGCATACAACTGAACAAAATTTGTGAAGTGCAGGATGAGTCATCAACATTTTAAGTACATTTTCCTGGAGAGAAACCCTACCATTTTTTAATTGAAAACATCTGCTAAAGGTTAATGTAATAATTTGAAGTACACTAGCATATAGATGGCTTCAATGATAAAAGACATGGACCAAAAGCCACAAAACTCCAATTCTGATTTCCAATTCAGTAGGTCCTTAAAATGCAAGTGAATTGCAATTTCTCTTTTAAGCTCCAAAAAACAGACAGTCAACATAAACGTCATTGATATGACTCCAGCAGTTAAATTAATATCTTAAGCGAAACGATCACTAGGTGTGAAAAAGATCTATATTTAAGTACTCCAAGTATAATTCAACGCTTCGAGAGGGTGGAGTTCAAGTGGTAATCTTATGTTCTCCACTCAGTTGAGAGATCCAGGATGAGCACACAAACACACCATTGTGAGTAAATAAACAGATAAATACAGATCTAAACCAAAACTAACTGTACAGTATTCCTCCTCCTCACTTGTACACAGCGCTGCTAATCCGGCTGTGACGCATTTGACTCAGTTCTCGCGTGTTTCAAATGCCAATGTGATTACATCACACGCGTGTACTGCTTCTGAACAAAAGCATGATTTAGAGTTATAAACAGTACTTTAATATTTATCTTATTTTCACCAAAATGGATTGTATTGCTTTAGAAGACAGCTGGTGTCGTATGAATGACTTTTATGCTGACTGTCTTTTTTTGGAGCTTCAAAAGAGAAATCGCCATCCACTTGCATTTGAAGGACCTAATGATCTATGATATTTTTATTCAAATGTGTTCCTGTGAAGAAAGAAAGTCATACACACCTGGGATATTATGAGGGCGAGTAAATAATGAGAGAATGTACATTTTTGGGTGAACTATCCCTTTCATTTTTTTAAAGGAGTGGAGAAATTAGGCAACCCTACCGCATAAGTCACCCAACAAAACATTTTAAAAAAGACCATTTAACAAGGAACAAACATTACTGGCACTTACTTTGTTTTTTAATATCTTATAAAACTTTTGTTATTTACAAAGGTTGACAGTAAACTTTCAATTCTTTTTTTTTACTTCTGACTACATACTTATGTGATTATCTTGACAGATAACTGCTTTTACAAAACTACTTATTCGGTCATTAGGCCACATTGTTGATATGGCAATAAAGAGTGGATTGAGTCTATGTGATCTAACTGAATCAAAACTTCACTTCTGTTCTATATAAGCTGTTTAGTGTTCAGAGGTTCTGCTTTACTGCTATGAGAACGGTAATGATCACTGTTATCAGATCAGCAAAACAAACCGCTTTTTCAACGAGGCGACGACTGCAGTGGACCTCTGCCTCCCACGTTATATCATGATGCGATCTACAAAGCTTCACTTTTATGTAAAAAACTTTTAGGGGAATGAAGTCTTAGTTTTTAAAGTTTTTTTAAAAGAGGAAGTGTGCACCATTACTTCTCATAGCAGTGTGCTGAGTGAGTTTAAATGTTAGTCACACTGTCAAGCCAGCTCAAAAATGTAAATACATAATAATCTGACTCCAACTGTAGAAATATATCCACCTCTCATTGTTTCCGTGTTTGGGCATGTGGGATATTAAATTTGAAAAATCTCAAGACGTTTTTCTTTAAAAACCCTAGAGTCCCCCAGTTATACTGAGCATATCACCTCCTAGGGTTGACACTTCCTTTCTTTGCAACAGTTTCGCCACCTTTAATCTTCAGAGAGTCTAACAGGTTTTTTATCCTTGAACTAGCTGGCTCCAGTTTTCTCTTCCTGCGACTTTTCACCCCTGCTCCTGAAGTGACTGAAGGAAGGAGAAGGGCAGCAAACCCCCAAGGTGAGACCGATTCAGCTGATTGGCTAGAACTTCTGTTAAGGACATCCCTCTGCTGGAGAAGCCACGCGCTTTCTCGACAAAGTCCCACAAAACGTTCGAGCTGCGTTGCGTTAACATTCTTGCTAATGTTTAGAGTAGTTTCAAATGGGTTCTGGATGTGTAAAGCGGCTGTTTCCGGTTTGTTCTGTTCCTTTCCCTGGTGAAAAGGGTATAAACCAACATATTTATGCCTTCAGCTACTCAAATACACAAACACATTCAGTGCATCAAAACACAGTATTAATACAACGATAAGTTTCTGCATTACAGTTTGTGTTCTGGACAAGTAAACAAGAAATGTATTTAGTAATTTCAATCAGACTGATAAATGAATCAAGTGAAATGATTGTATGTCCCTTCTATATAAAGCATGTTTTGTACATCCTATTTTAATTTAAACAGCACATGCCAAAGTGGAGCATGTTTGTTTCTTCAATTCAGAGAGGCGGCATGATGGATAAATAGAGTGCATGGCAAAAAATATGTGTGTTGTCTTGCAGTAAAATATCTAAGCATTGTCAAAACAAGATACATTTATTAGAAGCAAAATGTCAAAATATATAAATATTAAGATTAAGAAATCTAACAAAATATAGTAACTTGTATGCTTATAACAAGAGAAAAATATTTGCCAGTGGAGTAAGAAAAACCCCCCAAAGGGAACAGTTTATTTTTTTAATTCTTTTTTTTACCCCATTGGCAAATATTTGTTTCTGTTTTTAAGCATAAACACCACTAAATTGTAAGATTTATCTTTAAAACAAGATTTAACCATTTTTAGGGATGCTTTAACATTTTTAACAGAAAAGAAGACAAAGATTCTCAGTAAGAAAAAGATTTTTGCAGTTTAAAAGATGATGGGAACTAATGTCTCTTAAAAAGGGTATAAAGCAAAGACTGAACAGCAGTTTTTGACAACACAACAAATGATATTGCAAAGAGAGTGTGCATATGATATCTTCTTGAAAATATTCCTGAATAATTATCAAAGAATTTTGACAGTAGTGGAGTAAACAAACTTTTCAACAAATGCAAAGTATGGACTTTGCATTTTTAATCAAGGAGCTAATTAAGATTTTAGAGTTAGAAATGACTCCAAGATATTCCATATATATATATATATATATATACATATACACATATACATATATACACATACATACACACACACATTCAAATTCAGATGAACCTTAAAATAAAGATGGAATAAACTAAATTTATTTGACAAATAACTAGAATTTTTGTAATTAAAACACATATCTGACTGATTCACTGTTGTCAGAATGAGCTAAAATGCTGCCTTCAAATGCCCAGACTATTTCTTTGAATTGACTTTATATCGCCCTCTGGTGGCCATTTGTGGAAGGCCCGCTAATACGTCAGCAATGTCCCCTGAGTGTGTGCACATGCATGCATGTGTCATCAGTGGATGACTCACCTTCCTTATATTGATCGATGCCTTGAAGGAAAAATTGCCATAAAACTCAAAGAACTCCTGCAACAGTTTTTCTGTGAATGATGCAAAAAAATTAACTAAGCAGCAGTTTGATTAAATATATCTGTAAATATGAAACGTATTACAAAAGCACAACAAAAATTTGTCATTTGTGCATGGGTATAACGTTCCATTAAGTTCATATGAATTATGAAAACGATCAATCCACTCCACTCACCTAATGTGTCGGTGTTATTCTGCAGTGCAATCTTGCTGAGGTCACTGACAATGGTGCAGTCATTCTCCTCAATGACACACTTATCTGATGGTCCTAGAGAGCACACACACACAAAACATAAATATAATGTTAGTGGCTTTACAGCAAGAGACAGATTCTGTATCACTACCATGGAGTGTCTCCTTGACCCTGACTAGACACAAAAATTGTGTATAGATGGTTGACTCAAAGGACAGCCATACAGTGTGATAAACATGTCGACGTGTTAATTTTGCTCATCAAAAAATGTATGCTTTTGAGTAAGTAGCCTAGAAAATTACTGTTTTAGACAAGGAATGCAATTTTTTTTTAATCTGCCGAGTAAGAAAGGCTATTTACAATGAGGTGCCAACAGCTTAACCGGTTAAACTATCTTTTATTCTGTGTGCACGTCATGTTTAGAATACATTAATTATATTGTAGGCTACATCACAGGACTATTTTTAACGTTCTTAACTAAACAGCTGTCATATTGGATCGTAATCCAAGTTGTGAAATACACGCAATTTTCTGCGCTTTTTTCTCTCGTAGATTTGGCTTAGCCAACCTGTTAATTATTTCAACAATAGCCTGACTGTTTAAAATGTTAAGTAACTTTGAATTCCATTTAGAACAGGCTATTTGGGTTGTGCAATTGGTCTTGCACAACTCATTCAATTGTTTTCAATAAATATGCCTGTATTCGCTTACATAAATAAACCTATATTCGCTAAAGGTTAATGTGTGTCATGTTCAATATTAAATGTACAATGATGATAATATAATGTGAGCATGTCACGGATAAATGCCTCTTTTCAGTGGAATTAAGCATTGGATATGAAAAAGAATAAGTATTTTAAATGTGTCGCATAAACAATTTCTTTTTACTGTTTTCTGAAGGTTGATTTCTTTTAGACAGGTCGACTCAAATGTTCATTTAAACATCAGTGAAATTAGTTCTGCACATCCCTACTACTTATGTGATTATCTAACCAGCCAATCGCATGGCAGCAGTGTAATGTATAAAATCATGCAGATGTGGATCAGGAGAGTCAATTAATGTTCCAACCATCAGAATGGGGAAAAATTGTGATCTCAGTGATTTTGACTGTGGCATGATTGTTGGTGCCAGATGGGCTGGTTTGAGTATTTCTGTAACTGCTGATTCTCCTTTCACACATAACAGCTTTGAGGGGCCAGTGGTGGCTCAGCGGTTAAGGCTCTGGGTTATTGACCAAAAGGTCAGGGGTTCAAGCCCCAGCACTGTCAAGATACCACTGTTGGGCCCATGACCCTATCTGCTCCAGGGGCGCTGATTCATGGCTGACCCTGCATCTGACCCCAGCTTAGTTGGGATATGCGAAAACAACTCCATTTCATTGGCTCTGTACCTGTACTCTGCACAATGACAATAAAGTTGAATCTTAATCTTTTAGAGTTTACTCAGTGTTGCCAAAAGCAAAAAACATCCAATGAGTGGCAGTTCTGTGGACAAAAATGCCTTGTTGATGAGAGAGGTCAAAGGAGAACGGAGTAACTCCGATAACATCTCAATATAATTGTACAATTGTAGTGAGCAGAATTTCATCTCAGAATGCACAACACATCGAACCTTGAGACGGTTGGGCTACAACAGTAGATCACGTTGGACACTTTATTAGGACCATAGTGTTATAATAAAGTGCTTAGTGAGTTTTCAGCTGTGGCCAAAAGTATTGGCAGTGACATCAATTTTGTGTTTCACTAATTTGTCTGCT
Source organism: Moxostoma hubbsi (assembly GCA_032164185.1). NCBI lineage: Eukaryota > Metazoa > Chordata > Actinopteri > Cypriniformes > Catostomidae > Moxostoma > Moxostoma hubbsi. The sequence continues at coordinate 13,747,890 of JAVLUX010000039.1, forward strand.
TCAGTTGTAGTGGTGTTGATTCACATTGTTTCTAGATTATTGTGCAGAGTGATCAGATGCATTTTAAATAATTGCAAAAAGCTATAACTATCACAAAAACCCAAATTTCACTGTTTTTTGGCCCTGGCACAAAATGACCAGCTAACATAATTTCACTAATCATATCAGCAGCACCTGGTAAAGTGTGAACGAGTACTAGTCAGTTGAAATCACTATTATTCTGATTGGATTATAAGAGCAGACTGATTGCAAGGAGGGGGAAAAGGAGGTGCTTCCAATCATTGTGTTCTTGTTAGCAATGGTTACCTCAAAAGAAAGATGTACAGCCATCATTGCTTTGCATCAAAATGGCCTCACATGCAAGAAAATTGATTAAAAGAATATTGCACCTGAAACAACCATTTTACAGATCATCAAGAACTTCAAGGAGAGAGAGGTTCAACTGCAGTGAAGAAGTCTTCAGGACGACCCAGAGTGTCCAGCAAGCGCCAGGACCGTCCACTCCTGAGGAGTCAGCTACGAAATCGTGTCACCACAAGTGCAGAGCTTGCTCAATATTGGCAGCAGGTTAATGTGAGTGCATCTGCACACACAGTGAAGCGAAGACTTTTGAACAATGGCCTGGTGTCAAGAAGAGCAGCAAAGAAGCCACTTCTCTCGAAGAAAAACATCAAGGACAGATTGAAATTCTGCAGGAAGTACAAGGATTGGACAGCAGAAGACTGGTGCAAAGATATTTTCTCTGATGAAGCCCCCTTCTGACTGTTTTGGACATCTGGAAAATCGATAGTCTGGAGAAGAAAAGGCGAACCATGAGTCCTGTGTTGTGCCAATAGTGAAGCATCCTGAGACCATCCATGAGTGGGGTTTCTTTTCATCCAAGGGAGTGGGTTCTCTCACATTTCTGCCCAAAAACACTGCCATGAATAAAGACTGGTATCAAAACTTCATGCAAGAGCATCTTCTCCAAACAATCCAGGAGCAATTTGGTGATGATCTGTGCATTTTCCAGCATGATGGAGCACCATGCCACAAGGCAAGCGTGATAATGAAGTGGATTGGAGATCATTACAATGAAATTTTGGATCCATGGCCAGGCAACTCCCCAGATCTTAATCCATAGAGAACCTGTGGCCAATCCTCAAAAAGTGAGTGGACAAACAGAAGCCCACAAATTTGGATAAACTATGAGCACTAATAAGTCAAGAATGGATCACCATCAGTCAGGATTTGGCCCAGAAGCTGATATCCAGCATGCCAGAGCGGATTGCAGAGGGGTTATAAAGGGTCAACACTGTAAATATTGACTCTTTGCATAAATTTTGCATAAGAGGTTTTGTAAATAAACGCCTTTAAAACTTATGAAATGCTTATTTTTTTCCCCAGTATACCAATATATATGTGAAAAAATTATCTACAAATAATGAAGCAGCAAATTTTGCAAAACACAAAATTTGTGTCACTGCCAATACTTTTGGCCACTGCTGTATATACCATATATACAGATAGACAGACAGACAGCACTAAAGAACCCAGTACTGGGAAGTAATGAATTGCATGTAATCTTGATTACTCTTTATGGATTACATGATTAGATATTAATCAGGCAAAGGCAGTAAATTGTTCATAATTTTATTGATCTCTTTAGGTGTTCGGTTTCATTTAAAAAAAAATATTATAAACCAGATATACCTTATGCAAGTCTTTGAGTTTTTTCAAATGGGGGAGGGGGTGAATTGATTGCATTATTGATTGCATAAATGGTTTTAGTTCACCATTTGCTTTTGTACTCTGCTTACAAAATCAAGATGAACACACTTTTGTAATTACAAATATAACTGATCTGATTTGTTACCACACATGGATGCCGTTTGTAGTTTTAAGTGCCTTTTTAATTTCACTCAGAAACAGACAAACAGCAAGTAAAACACAAAAAAAATATTATAAATTGTTATATTTTGACCCATTAACGTTCTTTAATGCATTTAAGCAACATAATCAAAATGGAACAAACTTATTTATCCTTCGCAAATGCATGTGGTATCAAATAAGCAAGAATTGGATCAGCAGAAGAAATTCCAAAAGTAATCCAAAATCAATAAATTTATTACTTTAAAATGTAATCCAAGAGATTACATTATTGACTTCAATTTTTGTCATGTATTTTGTAATCAGTAACAGATTACAATTCAAAAGTAATCTACCCGGCACAGAAAATACCATTTGATTGGTCGCATAAGCTTTGAAGTCAATGATCAAAAATATGGGAAGCGTTTTTCACATTTTAAAAGTTAATAAACTATTTATTACGCTATCTTTACTTTGCACAACTACATGACTAGCTGAATATTATTATATTCATTTAGCATTCATTTTACTAGTTGCCCACAACCCTATCGTAATGCACCTTTCACCTTTTTTGGATTGTTGTGTCCCACCATATAAGAACCACTGAAATAGTCAAAGAAAATGCAGAGAAGTGTGTATACCTGCCAGCTCCTTCAGTTGGTCCAGTGTGGGCAGTATTGGAGGACTCCTCTGTTGCAGAAAAAACAAAACCATGACCGTTAAAGAGAAGTTGGTGATCCATGGTCCCGGAATACTGCTAGTGATGCTATGAACTCGAGCCCAGCACCGCACACTGAACACCAGTTGCCGAACGCGAGGATCCAGCTGCCCATAAAGAAACAGCAGCTCGGAACTCTTCATTGCCACCCTGCATTAAATGTAACATACATATACCAAGGTGTTACTAAACAGAATGAGTCATGGCTATTAAAAATTATGGTGGCACATCTAAAACTGTGTGAGAAACTGTCAAAACAAAACACAAATGAAACACTTAATTTTGGCCACTTTTTTGTCTAAACATATTAAATAATTATAATGTCAGTCCAAAAAAAATGCATTTTAATAAATATGTTTTCTAGTCCATTTACATTGTTTTGCTCTTGGTCCATGTTTAAAAAGCAACTCCCACCATGAATAGAAAGAAAATTCAAGCTCTTATTTTCTCATTAAGTACAAGTATGCAAAGCACTCTTCTGGGAATCTCCCTCTGTAACCCACAGCTCTGCCCATGAGGGGACCCCCAGCATTAGTACAATAAAAAGAGCCGAGCAGGTTTCTCTACACTGCAGATGTGTCACATTCTAAAAGGGCAAATCAAGCAAAATGACCTTTGTTTTGGGGAAGTGTAAATGGGAGTGAGATAATGAACAGAGTTCCTTTAACGATCACATCAAAACAGTTTAAAAGTCTTTCTTTAGGACTAGAGAGATTACCCATCACTTTTCTTCTCAGTTCAAGGCTCATCTCTACATGCTTTTTGATGGGACTGCACTACAAATATTTGTGCTCCCTGAGCATTACATGTGCCATCAGGAAAATTTATATTATTCCACGAAATGCATTTTCTCTTCCCACACATTCACCATCTTATGTTGAAACAGTCAGGAATACAGACCTTCATTTCAAAAGAGGGACAAAACTTGCATTAAGGCTAGACAGAAACTCCTAAAACAGGGAGTTGGTGGCCCCTATGGGGTCTTGCAATTATTGAGCATGTTTACATTAATGCCAATACACCTATAACTTCCAAAAATCAACTTATTTAAAAAGTATGACAAAACAAGAAAACTGCATTTACATAAGATTTGAAATAATCAAGTTATTCCCTGCTTTTGATGTCAAATCATAAAAAGGCATGCTCACAAAACTTGAGCATATTGGATAAGCTAGAAAGAACACCGGTAAAAGTTGCAATGCAAAATCGAGGTAATGGGTCAATCGGTTTACTCTTAAGCAATTTATGCCCTTACACCGAAAAAGCCATTTATGTGTTTACATGATCACACATGTTGTCGGCATATTAAGCATAATTGATATAAGAACTGTTAGAGCTCAAAATAATTGTACAGTTACAATATTAAGTTCAACCAAAGCTAAAGTTAAAAAGCTAAAGTTCAGCTATAAGCTTTATTGTCACACACATTAATATGTATTAAGAAAATTGTACATGGAATGTACATGTACAGAGTCATGTACTTCAACAATGATTATTTTATTGGCTTTACAATATAAGCATCACAATCTATGTGCATGATTTTACTTGCTTGGATTAAAATGCAAAACCCAGTTTTAAACAAAACAAGGGGTTCCTGCTCTGTCTATTCACCAAGGTGGCCTTAGCCTGAAAAAGTTGAATACCCGTTCTAATGTAAGGTGACCAGAAAGACTTGTGTTCATTCATTGTAAAGCTCTCTTTGGCCCAATGTAAACATTGCATTAACATGCGTATCATATTCGGATAGTATCTGGATATTCTTCTCCATAGTTCTTCATCTCCACTGTGATCAGATAGAGATCCGATCAAAATTACCCACAAAAAATGGCAAAGGCTATGGTAACTGAAAATTCTCCATCTTCTAGTGAATTTTAAAAAACATTGATGGATAATTCAAATGCTTTTGAACACTTTAACAGTCAGAGTTTTCACTTAATTTAACATTTTTTGGCAGCCACCAAAGCTAAATTTCAGGTCACCAAAACAAATGTAATGATATTTGTCTCGTATGTGCATCTGAAACTTGTGAAATAAAGACTAGTTTTATGTGTGACGCACATGATTAGAAGACAGCAGAGAGACGTAAGTGAGTGGGGATTTGAGGAGAGAAATGTGATATTCCAAGTGTATTCCAATGAAATAATTCATGGGATATTGTTCTTTGGTTGTGTAACAAGATCGCAAGACAGTAGTGCCTGTTGTGTTCTTCACATTCGATGGCTGAATTAACAGAAAAGGGCAAGAACACACAACACAGTGCTTTAACAACGGTTGACTGCAGAGCAACCTCATCACATAATTCATTACTTGCGTAGTTGTATCCAGATAATGAAAATGCATTAATATTTACACCTTTGAATGTGGTTAGAATTCTTTCCTGACCACCTCTGAAAGTGGTATCAGTGATATAATCACGATCCGATCACAATGCATCTTGGGTGCATTATCACCTGTCATTTAATGTGGTCAAGCGTGGTCCGATCATAGAAAACACATGTTAATGCCAGGTGTAAAGGGGGCCTTTGACAACATGCCAACTGCTAAATACTAAATTACCTGTTGTTGGCAGTGAGGTCACACTGAAAGCCAGAGGGTTGGTGAGCAAAGCGGACAAGAGGACATCGAGCTTGCAGAATTTTCTGGACCCCTACACATCCAGGGCCAAACTTGTCCACACATTCCCCAATAACGGAGAGGATACTCTGGGTCACAACCCGCTCTGATGCACCTCTCTTCACCTGGTACTCCAGAGACATTCCAGAGCCCTGTTTGAACCATTATTTCATAATCAAGGTGTCAAAAACAAACTTTTTTGCAAGAATTCTATCTAAATTAATAAAGTCAAAAAAGAACAAATGGGATATCCAGTTTTATTTGCAATCAATTAAGATGGTTTCAGGACAGATGTGCTACAGATCTACTAAAACTAAAGACCACAGCACTAACCATTCTCCGGCCTGGTGCATAGCTGCCGTCAATGTCCAGAAACATATCGAGGTCACAGCCCAGTTTGCCAAAACTGTTGACAGTGGAGCCAAAAGGCATAATGATGCTTTCTGGGAAATATGTAGCAGTTATGTCTCTGAGCAGAGAACAGACCAGAAACCGTAGACTGACGTTCTCTTCTGTGAGCTGGAAGGCCTCTGTTAGACGATGCATTTGCTGATCTACCTGATGGAGAAATGTGAAGAGAAGATACTAATTATCCTCTGTCTGAAGCTACAACCAGCAAGCATAAAAATAAAAATTAGCCACACTTTAACTTAAAAATCCTGAAAATGCTACTCACTCCTTAACAACCACATGACTAACATGATTTTAAACGGTTAGTTCGCCCAAAACTGAATTGTCATTTACCCATCCTCACATTGTTATAAACCCTACCCAAACCGTACTACATGTAACTCACACTGTCCTGTTCGGAGAGCAGCTGGATGATTTCATTGATGGATGGTGGGGACTGCTCTTGGAAATTTGGCTGACTTCCTACCCCAGTCCATTTCAATGAAAGCAGACGGGATTTGAAAGGCACTGCAGCTTCATGTTGGACAGCTGGTATGTTAGTGCTCTCCTTCAACGAGGCGATGCTCTCTCTGCTGGAGAATTCAACCACTGCATATGTTCCCTGTAGAAACCCAGAATGAGATTAAAGTCAGTATGACAAGTTGCACTTATTAGACGATAACATGAGAGCTGATCTGATATAATAATGCAGTTGTTAGTGCCATGGACTTGCAGTGGTCCTCTCATTATGACTTACATAGCTATTGTAGAAGAAATGCTTGTTGATTGCCCCATGTTTAGACAGGTAATCTAAAAATTTATCTTCGTTGATCTTTGCTGGGCAGCTGATTAAGACCGACCTCTCAGCTTGTTCTCTTTTCTCCTCCTGGATTGCATGAAATGATTTACTCTCCTTTGCTTTCGTGACCAAACCAAAGGAACAAATAGAAAGAGGTTTGAGTTGTTTTGTTTTGGTCATGCACATCGTCATTTTCATTCGCTGAAAATAGTTGGCTGGTATTTAACTTCGACAAAAGAAATGGCAGGTGAAAGAATAAGCTTGAGTAAATTTTACATCTGACAATCTCAATACACTGAAAGCACACGCTTACATGCTATTCATCTAGTCAAGAAATACAATTATACCGGCTTTCGTTGTCTTGTTTCCTATCTGGCCCTTAATTGCTGAGGTAGTTGTAGCGAATCGTCTTTGCTTTTGAAGTTCTACTCCAAGACTAAATCGTGCAAGCCCTCTTAAACCCCACATATGTAACCTACACACGCCAAAGGAGGCCGCCATTGTTGAAATTAGATGGGCGCATGCGTAGACATTCACTCTACGGTGGCTGTGAAGAGATTTGGGAAGTATTGCGTTTCATTTTAGGGGGAATTAAAAATAAGGGACATCTGATTTCCCCATCATTTAATCCAGTGTTTCCCAAACAGGGTATGCAAGCAGGTTCCAGGGAGTACGAGAAAAGAGAATTTTGCTCTGTTCAATTTACCAAATGTATGTAAGGATAAGGGATGGGCAAAAATAAGATTTTCCAACTAAGCACGATAATCATATAAACAATCGAGTAGAAACAATAATTCTAACCAAACATGAGCAACAACAACAACAAAAAACCTTTGTCTGTGTAACCTAATTTTTAAGATAAATTAAGTCAGATTAAATACAAATTTTGGATTTTATAAAACCAGGAAGGCCTAATGTAGATATACACAAAGCACACTTTTTAGGTTACTTGACCAAACGTGTTGTTACAATGTGGATATTTTTTATTATTATTTTAAAATAAGCTAATAATACAAATACAATAATAATAATACATGTTATTTAATTTGCGCCTTTCACATTGCGCAAGGACACCTTATAACATAGAATAAAAGCAACTATTCAAAGGGGTCATGAAATGGAAAATCGAATTTTCCTTGATATTTAGACATACAGTACAAGACGTAAATGTTCTATAAAAACATACTGTACATTTCAGAACGCAAAACTTCCTCCCCAGTCTAAAAAGAGCATTTATAATTACCAAATTTCTGAAACGTCTTGTTCTAAAAACTGTGTTCGTATCAAGAGATATTGCTCAGTTATATTTACACCCCACAACATGCATCATCGCACCCTTGGCCCCGCCCACTGGCGTTCAGTTCGTGTCGTAAACAGAGGGAGAGAGACCTTTAGAGCTCCGTGAGAGAAACAGGCCTAGTGTGACCAACTTACACCAGAGGTGACTCATGTGGACTATTTTGACGTTTTTCTTGCATATACCATGCATGAGACAGATATTTTTGACCTCTGTCATGTTTATCAACTTGAGGATCAAGTTGAGAACACGTTTGAGTACTTTGATACATTCAAGAAGCAATGGGTTGGTTATGCGTTTACTGTAAACGCTGAAATGTAGTTTTTTACGTTATGGGGCTTGTTCGTTCTTTTCCGACTGAGTTTCAAACATGGCTGTGTTTGAGGGGCTGCACATGTTAGCCAATCAGAACAGCGTTTACATTGAAGTTTAAGAGATGCTGATGCCAAAATGAGGAAGTGAGAGACAGCGCGGAAAATTATAATTTCTTACTAACTATTAAAGGTTTGGTGCAAAAAAAAAAAAAAAACTTTATTGACATTTTCAGTGGACCTCGGGGAATAATAATAATAATAATAATAATAATAATAATAAAAGCATTTTTTTTTTTTGACATTTTAACATTGAAAACTTCATTCAAGAGGCAGATACTTTTTACTGTGTTTGCGATGAGGTTGAATCAGAGGTGTCATTTGAAGAAAGTTTCTCTGAAGACGACATGGATGAGACATTAATGCACGGGCTTACTGGGGCTGAAGCCCCAGGGCCTATGAAGAAAAGGGGCCTATCATAAGCCAATAAAAAAATCACATTGTTTTGTAGTTTGTCAAATTTTCTGTCAATCACTTGATATTCATGTTTTTGGCTGCTGATTGATCCAATTTACAAGTGACCCACGTGGGAAGCATGATATGACAGCCTATCAGAATGTAGAGAAACAGTTGTAGCATGCGTTGTCGTCTACTCTAGTAGTCTATTCAAATAGGCTCTATGCACGATCGCTTCCGCGTTTTGTCTCAGCCCGCTCACTCACATCCGGTGCTGCGCTGTAAGCCGTATTTACATTCTGTGGAGATAATGGCAAACTACACTCGCTGCTTGCAAGAACTGCCTAAGGTTAACGTGAACGATGTTAACACCATTGTGAGGCAGTTTGCGGTCACATCTAAGAGCAAGAAACAGAAGGGATTTAAATTATATATTTCAAGCTACATTGACAACTTTGAGGGTGAGTAATGTTATTCTCTCATGTCATGAGAAATTCGACTAACGTTAGCGAATCGGTTTCTAAAATCGTTGTCTCCGTTTCTGACAAGTTCATACCGTTCTTTGTATTATTTGATCTATTATTTGGATTGTTTGATATTAGTTAAACGTATAGTTTTACGTAAATTTGAAAATGGCTTGTTTATGCTATGTAACTGTACATACAAATTGTGCAATATGATTGTTACTGACTATGAGTAATTTTTCAGTTTCCAGTAAAGATCAGTTCTCAGGAGAGATCAGCGTGAGGGCGACATGTTTCAGGTCGATGAGGAAGTCAGAGATGCCCCATAGATTAAGAGTAGGAGGACTTAAAAGACAGCTGATCTCTAAATGAAATGCATGTTTTAAACAGAAGTTGTTTGTGGGTTCTACATCTATACAAAGACATGCATAGGCTGTAAATGGGTTCATAAGTGTTTTAAATCATTTAGAATCTATTTACAAATAACATTAACAATTGAATTGTCGTCACAGATTGTATTAAAGGACTCTCGTCCTGTAACACTGTCACAGAGTAGTTGTTCTTGTGTTGCTGGGACAGCACTGTGCAACCACATTGTTGCACTACTCTACCAAACAGCCCACTACTCACAGCTTGGCATCAGTGCAGTTCCTCCAGTTCACAGCTGTACTGAAACGGAGCAGAGCTGGCACAAACCTAGAACAATGGTAATTTTAAATGAATTTGCTAATAAAAAAAAAATATAAAAATACAACTACTGGAAATGCAATAAACTAATATATATAATGCACATTATTTGAGTTTAATGTTTTATTAGCTTAGGATACATACTTTATCTAGATGACTAGTCAGTAACAGCATTTCTGTGGACAGTGGTTATTATTCAGAAACAATTGTGTGAATAAGTGATGAATTGACTGCTGTATACTGTAATCTAGCATTGAAAATTTTGCTGTATTAATATTAACATGACCCCTGAGTATTTTCTAGGGAGTCAAGCCAGGTCCTGTCAATAAAATGGTGGTTCTGTCTGCAAGACCCAAAGAGAGGAAGCTTGCTGAGGGTTTAAGGTACAACGCAAACATTTCATACTAAAGATGAATGTAGTTTAAAATGAAAAAGATGAAAGATTAGACAGACTAAAAACTAGAAAAAGAGCTTTTTGTTTAATACTTTTCTTTTCATTTCAGGAGTACCCTTTACAAGGGTGTCAGCAGTGAGCTGCCTGACCTCTCAGTCCTCCAAGTAGCAGAGGCATATAAGGACTACACCAGTGCTGTAGCTCCTCCAATCACCACTATCAGGATGTCACATGAGGATTCTTTGGTGGATTCTGCCTTTGGTAAAGTTCAGTATGGAAGTGTGCTGTCATACCAGCAGCAACAACATGCAACATCACTCACCATCAAGATGCCCCACCGCCACCTCTGCCACTAGTTGGTTACAGCCTTGACGCATCTGTTTGCTTGTTTGACAACCACACATGACGTCACTGGCAGTAACCTTGGATATGGCTCACAAAATAGAGCATGCCACCAAAGAACAGAGTGCATCACATGCTTGGCACTCGGTCCGAAAACCCCAGGTAACAGCGTCACGTTTTAGGGAGGTTTGTCATGTGCGTGGACAGAGCACGGCTGAACACCTGGCTGAAAGAATCTACAAAGGAACTCGCCAGACAGCAGACATGAAGAGAGGGCTTGAAATGGAATCTGCTGCAATTGAGGAATACTGTCTGCTGCGAGAAGTAAACTACCACACTTGTGGGTTCTTAATTCACCCCGATGCACCTTGGCTGGGGGCCTCTCCTGATGGGATTATTTTTGACCCTAAAGAGCACCATGTTTTTGGACTTTTGGAGATAAAATGTCCCAATGTCAAAAGTTACGTGGACTGTCCTTATCTTAAATTTCACAATGGCACACCAGAACTGAAACAACAGCATGCATACTTTTGGCAAGTTCAAGGACAAATGCTGATCTCAGGATTGGACTGGTGTGATTTTGTTGTTTATGCACAGGATGACATGATGATCCAGCGCATATACAAAGACAACAAAATGTTTCAGATCATTCGAGAGAAAGCTGACCATTTCTTTCTTTACTTTTACCTGCCAAGATGCCTACAGATGAATACAAATAATCATTTAATATTGTATCAAAGTTTTTTTTATTTACATGTTTACATTCCTGCAGTGCAACTGTACAAAGTTATTTATATGTTTACGTTCCTGCAGTGCAACTGTACAAAGTTATTTATATTTACATGTTTACATTCCTGCAGTGCAACTGTACAAAGTTATTTATATGTTTACGTTCCTGCAGTGCAACTGTACAAAGTTATTTATATTTACATGTTTACATTCCTGCAGTGCAACTGTACAAAGTTATTTATATGTTTACGTTCCTGCAGTGCAACTGTACAAAGTTATTTATATTTACATGTTTACATTCCTGCAGTGCAACTGTACAAAGTTATTTATATGTTTACGTTCCTGCAGTACAAGTGTTCAAGTTATTCATATGCACGTTTAATTTATTTATATTTGAACAAAAATAAATCCAAATTCATCAATCCCCAAACAAAGTTACTTGTCTTTAATCCTTTGCCCATGCTTTTACTAAGGGGCCATTCTGGTAATTTACAAGGAGGCAAGCAACAGTGTACAGCTGGTTGATGCTCCCTGTGATGGAAAGAGGGATTTCTGTGTCGAACAGCTTGTGTTCCTTCACCCTGCGGATGAGACGCTCGATGTGGACCCTCAGCCGAGCAATGGACTGTGTCTTCTTTACTTCATCAGCCGTCAGCTGTTTCCTTTTTGACAGGAAAGCAGGTCTGTAGACTTTACATGGCACACAGTCATCAACAAGAAAACCTTTGTCGACCATTATTGCCATTCCAGGTTTCAACAGAGAAACAATCCCAGACTGCTTAAAAAGCTCCTTGTCACTGACAGATCCTGCATACAGGGATGACACAAAGGTGACCACACCATGTGGTGCCATGCCGATTAACCCCTTGAAGGTGCAGTGGGACTTGTAATTGGAGAAGACTTCACTTTGAAGCAGGAGAGAGGATTGAGTTTGGCAACGCAGTTCTGTGCAGTCGATCACCACTTGTGTGTCTGGGTAGTCCTGGAACTCATTGGGTAGATGAGCCTTGACTTCCTCCTCAGACATCCATATGCGGACAGAGCCAAGAACGGTGTACAAAAAATTGGCCCAGGTTGTAATAATTCGGCTAACTGTAGACTGATGGATGTTGAATCTGTGGGACAGATCCCGCTGTGTTTGACCAACTGAGAGGTGGGTCATGAAGAGGAAGAACTCATCAATGGGCTGCAGGGACTGACCCTATAAAAATAACAATGTTTGCAATTATGTACATATAATGTGTAGGCTAGGCTTTCACTGAAAATGTAAAATTAGGTTTTGTTTTTCTATTTTTTTTATTTACCCATGCACTGCCTCTTGTTTCAGCTTCACTCCTCATTGTAGTTGCTCTTGCTCTGGTCACACGAATCATTTTGTGGGATGCAGGTTCAATGAGTTTCCAGAAAGTCATTAAATGCCTGTAAGTCATGAACCTAAATGAGATGTAAGACATGTTTATATACATATATACACACACACACACACACATACATATACATATATATGTATATGTATGTGTGTGTGTGTGTGTGTGTGTGTGTGTATATATATGTAAATAAACATGTCTTACATCTCATTTATATATATATATATATATATATATATGTGTGTGTGTGTGTGTATGTATGTGTGTGTATGTATACATATATACACATATTTACGCACACATACATGCACACACATACAAATATTTTACAACCGTACCTAGTGTAGAACCTTATATCATCGTCGGAAGCAGCAAATCGCCCCAAACAAAATCTTTGACCGACTGACAACTCCTCCACCTGTCTCATTAGTCGGTCAACCTTTTTATGGAGATCTTCGGTCTGGTCCAGTGCATTATCAACTGCCGCGGGTTCTGGAACTGAACAATAATCATGCTCCAGATAATGAGCATCCATTGGCACAGGAACCTCATCCACTTGAGTGTCCCGTCTTTGCCATAATCCGGTGCGCCTTGGTTCAGTCACGGAGTAGCCGTTCCACTGAAATAAGGTTGGTGCAGCTCTCTTTCGCAGCAAGCGACGCCCTTTAGGGGTCGAGGGCTCAATCAGATCATCACCTTTAAAGTGACGACTGCAGACCCTTGTATGAGATGTGATGGTAAATCTCTCACGTCGAATGTTGTGAACCCACTCTCTGCGTGTTTCTTCGTCCACAGGAAAAGTGTGGAAACTCAGTATAGAGTTAAACTTTGAGGAGGCCTCACATAACGGGACACAACAATGTTCAGCCGAACTACTGTCTTCCCGCCGTTGATATTTAAATTTTCTGGAAGCCATTACTAAAATGTTTAACTATATAATACTATATATTTAATACATAAATTATAAATCGCTGTGTGAATTTTATTAAAGTTTTGCCGCTAGTACACTTCGCTATAGAACGCTCTAAGCGGAAGTAAAGACGCTGGCTGAGATTCTACCGGAAATACGTCAGCAGCGTTCGTGCATAGATAGTCACTCACAGAAGATAGCGGATAGCTAAATTAAAATGTCGGGAAAGAAAAAGTTTGAGAGTGGTGCTCATAAGCGAAAAATATTGCGACAGAAAGAAAACGGTGAGAAGGAATTGTTAATAAAGCTGACAGGATTTTTTAACCCTGCAAATGAAGGCGAGTTGAGCTCATTTAGCGGAGCACCGATGAACAGTGCAGAGACAAGCAAACATGCGGGAGACCGTTAACTCGCGCTGCAGAGGACGAGGACTGGCTGCATGGAGCAGAGCCAACCGGGGACGGACAGACCGGAGGACCTTTACCTCGCTTACCTGGAAAAGAGGAGGACCAGGTGCGGGAAGAGCAGTGCACGAATTGGGGGGGGTGTCACTCAGATATTTTAGCTGATTAAATGCATGAAATGGATACGGTAAATTTCGTGAATTATTTACAATAATTTATATTAAGTTTGTTTATAGGCTAGTTGCCATGTCTCTTCAAAATGTCAACGCCCCGCCCCACATCTAAAGAGCGCCGTATTTATGCGGGACTCACTCTTGAAATAGCAATGATTGACATTGATAGCCATAGCATTGTTTGTTCCTGAATAAAGCAGCCCTTTTCACTGAAATGGTTGAATAGTCTGCTGACTTACTCATAACAGTCCTTTCCCGCCTCCTACTGGACGTAACTAACGTTATGTACAAATCGTATGCACTAAAATCGTTGAAAAATCCCCACCAACACACACTGTTTTGTCACAATTTATATGTTTAATATCTAATAAACTAGTTTCATGCATTTAATTAAGTCTTTTGGAACAAACATTATTATCACAGTGTCACATTAATCATCCAGTTGTTTTTAGGGTAAATTCTACATCGGTAAATAAAGCTAGAATCATTCTGTTGGATGTTCAAAAGTTCATTAGTATCTTCTGCTCACCAAGCCTGCATTGATTTGATCAAAAATATAATAAAAGCAGTAATACTATGAAAAATTATTACAATTTAAAGTAATAATACAATAAAATATAATTTATTTCTGCGATTAAAGCTGAATTTTCACCATCATTACTTCAGTCTTCATCACATGATCCTTCAGAAATCATTCTCATATGATTTGATGCTCAACAAACATTTATGATTATTATCAATGTTGAAAACAGTTGTGTACATTTTCTTTTTTTTTTTTTTTGACTCTGATGAATGGAAAGTTGAAAAGAACTAAATTTATCTGAAATAGAAACTTTTGTAGCATTATACACTACCATTCATGCGGTTAGTAAGAATTTATATTTTTTTTAAAAAATGTTGGGAAAGAAATTAATACTTTTATTGTTGTGGATTTTTTTATGGAATACTGTCATCGTTAGGCTATATCTCCCCGAGAGAAACTTATTTCTGCTTTTGTTGTATATAGACAAATGTGGTCATTAGACTTTTTTTTTATTGTGGGCCTACAAAACCTCTCAGCCCCAGGGCCTGACGGCAGGTTAATGCGGGCCTGGTGGCATCACATGATTTGTTTTCACGGATGAAAAATCATGGAAAGGTCCGTTATGGGACACCATCCGACCTACTGGACTTTGTGAATATGGTCTCAAATGCACCATCCTCCTCTCTCTCAGAGGTGCGTAAAGAAATGGGTGTCCTGCTGAACAAGGTAAGCTCTGGCAGTTCATTTGATTCCCTAAAAAAACACAGTTAGGTAAAGGATCAATAATACATGCAGGTGCAATGTAGGTAATGCATGCATAACTGCATTATTTAAGAAAATGTATTTATAACCTCTCAAGTTCCTTGTCTGCTCTGTTTATTTGAGCACATCATTATACCCAAGTTTGGACATTGTTGGATCAGTAAAACCAAATTATATCTGTATATAATACTGTCCATTTGTACTGGATTCACCCTGGATTTGTGTCAAGTTGTGTCATAAGTTACCTCATCTCATGTATGTCTTGCTTTGTTCATGCAGACAGACATGGTCATTAAGACATGGACATTTCATGTCTTGAAACCTTTAAGTAAATTAAAGCACACACACACACACACACGTTGGTCTACCTATCATTATGAGGACTTTCCATAGACATAATGATTTTTATACTGTACAAACTATAGATTCTATCCCCTAACCCAAACACAACCCCTAAACCTAACCCTAACAAAAAACTTGCTGCATTTTTACATTTTCAATAAAACATCGTTTAATGTTTTTTAAGCTATTTAAATTATGGGGACACTAGAAATGTCCTCATAAACAATATTTATAGCACAATACCCTTGTAATTACCAGTTTGTAACCTAAAAAATTGTCCTCGTAAACCACATAAACATGCCCCCCCCCCCCCCCCCCCCAAAATGTGAACTAAAATTCGTAAAATGAATATTTTGTAATGTACCAAGTTAAAATATGCATTGTTGAGAGATAATTTCTGTCAGATATAACGTAAGCAAAATGGTGATTAAGCTATAACTAAATGAACTATTCCCAAATTAATATGCATTAAACCAGAATCGAATTGAGGGACATTTTTTAACAATAACGGGTAGGCTAATGATAAAGGGATGCCAATAGATCGAACCAATGTTGATTTATTTATAGCCTAAATAATAAACTATTTTAATGATAATGCTAATTGCAAAAAATAAATAAATAAATTGGAAAACACTGCTGTAAACCAGCCTCTTTTTAAGCACTTTTAAAAATGGATCAAAATGTGGAACCAGAACTGTAGACTTCATACCAGTTTATATAGGCTAACGGTTTATATACTTCATGCTACCGCGATATTGTAACAAATACTTTCTCTTGCGCAAGAGAATCACGAAGATGAATAGTATATTCCACGGAAGAGTCTGATAGGAGACTGTGGCAGAATTTTAAAAAAATCATACCGTGACCTCAGTGAGAAAATGCCTCTCACCGCCGCGTCAGAGAGAAAAGAGAAATCGAAACCGCATGTGACGTAGCGGAGGCGCCGCTCGAATTCCTCTTATCTGTGAGCGTAGTCTGAAAAAACGTCAGAGAGTGGAACTATGGACAACCAGAGAGTATGTGCCCTGCTGTGAACACACTTAAACAAATGTAAGTAAACTGCTGTTAACTTATATATAATAGAGAGCTTATGTTTAATAACTGTATTATTAATACTGGCGAGAAGCTACGCGAGAAAGGAAAACAATAAAAAGGTTGTTTCAAAACAAGTTGCATACTTAGACAGTATTTTGGGGCATTAAATACAGGCGCTGCATATTCTCCTGGGCTGAGGTGAGGTGACTCTGAATGATGTTTAGGTTGGCACTGGTAGCTCAGTTGCTTTTGAAACACAGCCATGGACAAGCGCAACGATTATGTTTTTTATTATTAATAAATGGTCCCATCTCATAAAATGAGGCTATGTAAACATTATCAGTACCATCATCCTAATAGTCTGTTGAGGAAGTTAGGCTTGTGGGGATCTCTGTTAAAACTGACAGCCAACCTCAACATTGTTAAAATAAATCGCTTATTTACATAGCTGTAGGTGACTTTGTGCAGTAAGTACTCAAAAAGACATTTAAAATTTTCCAGACTTAAGTTCAAATATAGGCCTTTTTGCTTATTCTGGGGTTTTCCAGCCCCTGAAAAACACCACACACTTGCAGGCATAACAGGGCAAGCATGCTGATCAGTAAACATACCTAACCACACACTACTGTACTTTCTTTGAAAACAACATCCATGCCCACAAGCACACACAGGTGGCAAGGCAGGTGCGTACTATGTTCCTAACATGTATCAAACATCCTTTTCTAGGACTCAGTCAAGGATGGAGTTCAAGAATGAAAATGCTGGTATAGAACTGCTTCTTGCTCACATGAACATTGAAGACTTCATTCAAGAGGCAGAGAATTTTTACTGTGTTTGCGAGGAGGTTGAATCAGAGGTGTCATTTGAAGAAAGTTTCTCTGAAGACGACATGGATGAGAGTGAGCAGACATCTGAGACGGTGGCATCACATGATTTGATCTCACGGATGAAAAATCACGGAAAGGTCCGTTATGGGACACCATCCGACCTACTGGACTTTGTGAATATGGTCTCAAATGCACCATCCTCCTCTCTCTCAGAAGTGCGTAAAGAAATGGGTATCCTGCTGAACAAGGTAAGCTCTAATGGCAGTTCATTTGATTCCCTAAAAAAACACAGTTAGGCAAAGGATCAATAATACATGCAGGTGCAATGTAGAGTCCATAACTGCATTATTTAAGAAAATGTATTTATAACCTCTCAAGTTCCTTGTCTGCTCGGTTTATTTGAGCACATCATTATACCCAAGTTTGGACATTGTTGGATCAGTAAGACCAAATTATATCTGGATATAATACTGTACATTTGTATTGGATTCACCCTGGATTTGTGTCAAGTTGTGTCATATGTTACCTCATCTCATGTATGTCTTGCTTTGTTCATGCAGACAGACATGGTCATTAAGGAGGGGCATTATCGTATTGACTTGGACGTACTTCTGTTTCCATGGAAACTGACCTATAAACCTCCCGGCCCTGGACATGTTCCCAAAGGCTCATTTGGGAAGGTTCATCTGGCTCAGGACATTAAAACTCGAAAGCGAATGGCATGCAAACTGGTAAGTCTGAAAATGCAGAGAATGTTTGTTTCAGGAATTGCAACTGTGTGACAAAGGTAGTTGTTTTAACTCCCCTGTGAGGCTTAAACGGACATGACTTCCCTTCTTGGAATTTGGGTTCTTTCATGAGTAAGGCAAAAAAAATGTGTACTCTGTTCAAAATAATATGTTGAAAACCTCAGGGAATTAAAAAAACAAAAACAAAACATAACCCCTTAACATATACTGTATACACAGAGGGATTGATCACAGTCTGTTCAATTTTGTGCTATAGTGAGCCAGTACTAAATAAGGACTTTTAGAAAAAAGACACCAAAGACACATGATACTGAATGTGTGTTTCATCATATGATCTTGCAAAAATCATATGCATCAGCATGTGCTGTTTTTGTGAAGCCATAAGTATTTGTGAAAAATGAAAGAAAAAAATAATGGCCCAAAAAAGAGAAATACTTCTTGTAGAAACTATACCAGCAACGAGAGAATGTTTTGAAAAGAGGAACAATGCATTTTGAGAAAGAACCTGATTTCTCTTAAATGCTCAGATGGTCAGTGTGCAACTGCAGTGTAATAACAGAAAATTAGAACGTCTGTAACGTATACAGGAAACCTGACAGGAACGCCCCTGTGGAAACATGCAGCCCACAGAGATGAAGTCTTAGCTATGTGAAAGAGCACTGATGTCTAGTGGGACAAGACATTTCAGACTTGTGGTCAATTTGACAGGGTCTTGTGGAATATATATATAAAAATAACATTCACTCTCTCAAAGTGGCCTTTGGTGTTTTGGTCTAATATTATAAAATTGGAAATGGGTGGGTAATGTGGTGAACAGTCTTGTCATTCTTGTAATATTGTGAAAATAATTTATATGGGGAAATGCATTCGTAGATCATAGCTTAAAGTTATTTGCACTCCAATAGTCTGGTGGAAACACAGAAACTGATGATAGTCTGCGCCTCTAGTGACACTGCATTGACCTTAGTTGTAACAATGTTGTGGATGTGCTTTTTTACATCCGGAGGACTTGAGTTTGATTTCGCCTTTTGTCCCACTTTTTAATTTGACTTTTTATTATCACAATTTTGTTGTTGGCAATGCTTTTCTGATCAAATCCTTTACATAGATTATTTTGTCTTTGTCTTTTTCTTTTTATGCTTAAAGTGTAATAAACAAGCTCAGTTTATGGTGCACATCCATAGTGTAAGAGATTTACAGGGCAAATTATTTGATGTATCTGTTTGAAAAATGTTGTGCACTTTATCTCCAGATTCCTTTAGAGCATTTCAAGCCTGCAGATGTGGAAATCCAAGCCCAGTTCCGGCATGAGAATATAGCAGAGCTTTATGGGGCACTGCTGTGGAAGCAGACTGTGCACTTGTTCATGGAAGCAGGGGAAGGTGGCTCGGTTCTGGAGAAGCTGGAGAGCTGTGGCCCAATGAGAGAATTTGAGATCATCTGGGTCACTCAGCAGGTTCTACGCGGCTTGGAATTCTTGCATTCTCACAACATCATACACCACGACATCAAACGTAAGTGTTTTCATGGCATTGTATTACATCATAAGGGTCATTGCAACTGTACAATGCAATACATTTTCATGTCCCCCGTAATAATTGTATTAATGTACTGGATAGAATATTAAACTTACAACTAAATTTCATTCTAAAATCAGTTTTTGATATAGGGGTGAATTTTAAATAATTAAAAAAAGGAACGTCTGGTATAAATTTTATAGAAATACTTCCTTAAATTACAACACTAGCATAAAGGTAACAGAGTTGAAAAAGTTCTGCATAACAGGAATTTACCCATAATGTATTTTAGATTTACATCACTGCAGTTACCTGCCAAAGACATTGTTTTTGTTCATTACGTCAGCTATTTAAAATTGGAACAGTTCAAAACATGTTGAATGTCAAAAGCAGTTCAGGACTTTTTGCATTGCAACCACAAGCACTTTAAAACAACAGACAGGCCTGCAGCTTTTTCACCTGTGAATGCAACAAAGGTGCTCTGTTGATAAGTCAGATAATATGTGTGTGGTCAGGGAGGTAACTTCTTTGAAAGAGCTTAAAACTAGGCCATTTGGAGGAAGTAACAGTATTGTTTGATTGACACAGGATTGGCCACAGGCTAGAGAAGTGTTTTTTTTTTTTTTTTTTTGTCCATCAGCGCTTGGGAGCGTGACTTAATCTAATGTGGAGAAGTTGTAGCCAACAACATTCTGGTGGTGTAGTCATACTCCAAACCCAATCAGAACATAGTGCTGTGGCTTATGACCTCTCAGGCATCTGGAATTTCCAGTCAGGAAATAGAAAAGGAAGAAGACAGATGCGATTACTCACATGCATTAATTTCCAGGGCTTTGGTCAGCAGACTGTCAGTTATGCTATCAAAAATAGTTTGACTGAGAGGGGTAAAAGAAAGAAAGAAATTGTGACATGATTCAGTGTGCTGAGTGACCAATCACAATGGACTGCTTTGTGGTTTTGAGTGCTGGCTTCTTGATGTTTGATTTGGAGAGAAAACTTGTTATTGCAGTTTGAGTGAAATATGAGGGGAGTTCAAGAAAGGGGGTTTTGAGAATTCTGATGATCTATTTTAAAACATTCATTCAACCATGCAAGCCATCCCATGGGTAATGTCCTCACCCTAATTCAAGAAAGCAACATCTTGGTGCTTGTCTTGCAATGCACATATAAAGAAGATAACTGAACACTTTGAACTTTATTATTGCCTAAAAATGTAATGTTTTTGCACTTTTGCAGAAATAGTTTAAATGTGGTTACAATATCTCAAAGATAGGGCTGGGCGATAAAACAATATCAATATATATCACGATAAAGAAAATCCACGATAAATTTTTGAGGAATTTTCGATATTTACTGCGTGTCGCTAAAACACAAGCAGTTCAGCTTTCTCAGGCTGCGTTTCCACTGGGCGGACAAAATCCGCTCAATGGCGCTCACAGCGCTAGGAGAGTGCTTGCTCCACCCCGCTGCCAATCCACCTTGCGAACATGACGCTCGGCTTTCATAGGAATGAATGGAAAACGCTCTTAGCTTCACTCACATCGCGCCAGTGGTAACGTAGCGTAAGACTGGATGAACTTTCTAATGCTAGCTGCCTTGCTAACGATTAGGCTATGTCGGACACCGGATTGATTCCATCTGCACCACAAGACTTCATGACAACAGTTGCGCCCTCTCATCGTCTCTAGTGAAGAGCGCGACAGAACAACAGTGATGTGGACAACAGCTCTGATCTTTTTGTGCTGTAATCTTGAATATTGTTCTCTAGCAACAAACATGCATAATTTCTGCCCTGTCCTGTTCCGCACGCGTTGCCTCTTTTTCCTGCATGTGTGTAGACATGAAGCGCGCATGAGTTAACGTGGTTTCAAAGCAGCTTTTAGACAATAACGTTTTTCCCTTCTAAATGTATCTTTATTAATCAGCATGTTAGGAGCCTTTTATAATAAACAAATCGATTTCTGATCTATTTTTGTGAAACTTAATTAGATGTCTGGAATGGATAAGGAAAGACTAAATTTACTAGTTGGTAGCCTAGTCTCTCACTTTAATGAATATGTATACAAATGTTTTTTAAATTAAAAAAAAAGTTTTCAAAATTTTCTCACGGGGCACCCCTGAACCCACATTCAGCATCATTCCACAGTCACAAGGGCTTCTATGCCCCATACTTGGGTATCTGAATCTAAAGAAATATAAAAAATATTTCATTTTAATGAATATTCCAACAAATAATGGACTGCTGTCACTATGCTTCAGAACAAACAGATGATCTTTTAACATTCATTTTCAATTGATAAACGGTAAAATTGGTAAAAGATCCCACAGACCCCACTGCTTTTGCCATCTCTGTACCCCCTGTGTAGTTTTGTAGAGACTATCTTGACAGTTTAGAGTTTATTTTTTCTTCTTTTTTTCCGTCAACTTTGAAATAAAAAAAAGAAAGTGCAATGTGTAAATGTATATTGTGATAAATATCGATATCGAACAATATGAAAAAGATTATCGTGATAACCATTTTGGCCATATCACCCAGCCCTACTCAATGATTATTAAATATTTATGAATGCACATGTCTTCAGCCTTGATACAGTATGTCTGAGACACTTACAACCATACTTTTATCCCGGCAGCTAGTAATATTGTGCTGATGTCTGCCAAAGCTGTGCTGGTGGACTTTGGGCTTACAGTTCAGATGAAGGATGACATATATGTTCCCAGGGACCTGCGTGGCACCGAGGTCAGTGTGTATGAATTTATTTGGCACTCATTGAATTTTCTATACTGTGTCTATAATTAGGTACAGTCTGGAACTTGCATTTCATGATTGTGCACATGGCCGATGTCACAACAATGCACAACTGTCTCACTGCACATTTATTTAAATGATAATTCTGAAATGCTGGAGGGAGATACATAAAGCTATTAAAGATGCAACCAGACAAATACTTTTTCCTTCTCATTGCTCACTTTCTGTCACCTAGCAAACTCTGGGAAAATCCCAAGAGAACTCATGTAAACATGCATGCTAGTAGCCTTTAGTGATTACTTTTTGCCCCATTTGGAAAGTACAGCATGTTATGTTGAACTTCACAATTTCCCCACATACTGTAGAATAATAAAGTGGTTTACTGTGGACCAGTGCAGTGAGTGGCCCCTCCTCCCCAAATTTTCACTAAAACAATATAGAAGATTTTCCTCACTGTAGACAAAAGCACTACAATCACTCCAATGAGAGTGTCTGATAAAAATTTTATTTATTTGCAATATTGTATTATCGTGGGCATTCTGTACAACATAATGCTTTTAGACACACACAACATGGTCAAAAAAAAATGGACCACCTTCTGATTAACATGTTTGGCTAGTCTCTTAAATTCCAGTCATGACAATTTTTAATGTTATGTCATACAGTGGCAATCTAGAAAAGCGTGCTATTACCAAAATTGCAGCAACAGTTTGGTGAGGGCCATTTTCAATTCCAGCATGGCAATGCACCTGTGCACAAAGCAAGGTCCTTCAAAATTATTTACTGAGTTTGGTGTGGAAAAAACTTGACTGGCCTGCATAAAGCCTAGAATTGAACCCCAAGGAACACCATTGGGATGAAAGCCAGGTCATCAGTACAGATGCAATGCTAATTCTAGAATGGGACCAAATGTAGTGGAAGACCTTCCCGGAAGAGCAGAAGCTGTTAGGGAGGACCAGCTTCCCATTAATGGCAATGATTTTGAAAATCTCACTTAAAATTCTCATCACACACATATGGGTGTGGTTGTTGGGAGTCCACATGTATTTTGGCCATATAGTATATAGTATCAACATGCGCTCCTCTGCACACATGGTCTCTGAGATTGTAATTTTTTTGTCCATCTGTACAGATGTACATGAGTCCAGAGTTGGTTCTGTGTCGAGGCCACACCACAAAGACTGACATCTACAGTCTGGGAACCACAATCATACACATGCTGAGTGGCAGCCCTCCGTGGGTTAGGAGGTACCCCCGAACAGCCTACCCCTCATACCTTTATATAGTGAGTGTGTTTTCTCTAGTTTTTTATGGTTTATTGGACTAATTATTGTATGCATTGTATCTGCAAAAGTATAGGGAGTGTCCCTGAATATACATTAACCACAGTGCAAAACCCAGACATGCCGGCTTATGTCATTGCTTTACCATTGAAAAGCTGTTGTTAGAGTAGCATGTCTCATGCATGTCTTTCAGTTGTTCTCTTTAAACTGCTCTAAAGGAAAGAGAGGCGTAGCTTGTGATGGCAAGTTCTCCTTTCCATTACGAGCAATTTTCATGCTATTTTATTTTTTGCATCAGCAGCCTAAGCTTCCTGTATGTGTGTATTGTAGATTATTTAAATGTTGTTAGTTTGCATGTTTCACTTTAAGAGTTGTCTTTTTAATGTAAACAGACTGCAAGCCCTCTTTTTAAAAATTAGGCATCATTGAACATCTGTATTGCAAGCAAGATTGGTTTCAGTTCCCTTTTCACTGACTACACTTCCTTTTCATATAAATTATTGCAAATTCATGCATATGGCCATTTAAATTTTTTGTGAATGCACCTGTGCCACGATTGATTTTGACATTCTTGTCTTTCTGAATGCAGATCCATAAACTGGCCCCTCCTCTAGAAGACATTCCAGAAAGCTGTAGCCCTGCAATGCGCAGGCTCCTGGAGCATGCACTTGACAGGGTACCAGCACGGAGGAGCTCTGCCAAAGAATTACTCAATGAGGAGGCCCTCCATCCATCTCGGGACGATCAGCCACGTTGTTGGAGTCTGGACTCTGCGCTGGAGGATGGCACACACCCACTTTTGCGACAGCTGAGTCAGCTTTCAGACAGCACCCAAGGTACTATATGCAACAAATTAACACATATATCCACATTCTGTCAAATTTGTTCATTTGCATGCCTTGACATCCTTTCCTGTTTTATTTTTAGACTCTTCCCTGTACATGGAGGACTCTGGACATTGTAAAAAGAAAGGATCCCTCTATATTGATCTGGGTGCCCTGGCTGGTTACTACAGTATGGTGAGGGGGCCACCAACCAGTGAATATGGCTAGTTCAGATCTGATAAACCTTCATACAATGACCAGTGGGGTATTTTGTATAGTTTACATTCATATAAACCTTACCAAAATCAATAGATGGATCAGATCAGTGGATCAAGTCTGTATCATTGGTGGCACTGTGGGACAATGAGCTGTGCAATTAGAGCTGGTCATCAACTGTTTGTGAGGTGATGTCTTGTTTACGCAGTTTTATTTCTGTGCTTTGAGAACATGAAAATAAAATGACAGCATACTGTTTAGTAAATACAAACTAAAACAAAATATGTAGTTTATTTAAATTGTAAATCACTGTAGCAGTGCTATAAGTGAATGCGTTATGTTTTCCGTATTTTATATCATTTACTTATAAGGGCAGGCCTTAGTGAGAGTAAACCTGTGATTTAAAATATGCTAAAATGTTCATGCAAAAGATTATTATCACTATACTAGATTATTGCAGCTAATAGCTGAATTACATTTTTTAACATAGCAGTGCTATGTTAAATACTGTATATGTGTCTAATCAAATGAATTACAAAGACAGATGTATCTAAAGGGGTATGCTTTCTGACCTACATTTGTAGGGTTAGTGGGTGGGTGTGTGTGAGTCGGTTTGGGTGGTTTACAACTGGTATTTACAAGGGTATTTTGCTATACATGTGGTTTATAGTGTCCACGTAATTCAAATATCTTTAAAAAAAACATACTAAATTATGTTTGTTTGAAAATGTAAAAATGCAGGGTTAGGGGATAGAATCTATAGTTTGTACAGTATAAAAATAATTCTGTCTATGGAGAGTCCTCGTGAGGATAGCCGCACCAACACACGTGCGGCGTGCGTGTGTGTGTGTGAAATATTAATCATAATATGTGCAAGTATATCAATCTAAATCTTGGCTGTCACATACTGTATGTAATTAAATGTTTTTTTTTTTTTTGAATGTGTTATGAATTATAACCTGAGTAATTTGAATATTTTCGAAAATAGTTTTGCTTTATTGTATATTTGATAGTTTTAATGTATCTTTAATAGTTTTCGCCCTCCGCCCTGCCACAGAGAATAATACAATATCTTTATTTGAGATACCTGGTCAACACAACAACCCTTGTCAAGATAAGAGATGCCAAAAAGCACACTACAGCAAAGACTTTAAAGGAAGTGTTCAAATTAAACTCTTTTTCAGATGGTACTGAAAAAAACAGCTCAGGTTTTTATTCCCATGGAATGTGGTTTTGTTGAGTAGTTGCAATGCAAACATGCACTTAAAAATGTAATAGATGCTCCAGATTAACACAATGGTCTTGCATTTTCCATTGCAAGACAATGGAGGTTAAAAGTCTACCTTTATCAAGCATTTAAATTAAGGATTTTTCTTAATTTTTTTTTATGAATATTTCACTTGACAAAGATGTTTGTGTATTTTTGCTCTTGTGTGTATCAAGTTGGTGTTTCTCTGTACTGCAGTTTTGATGCTTATATATCTATATAAAAGAGCTTTTTATGTCTGCCCATTCCTTTGTATGACCCCTTGAATAAAATACTCCACATATTAGCTTACTAGCATGCATAAATAATTGATTGTTGTAATCTGTGTAAATTTTAACCTTTTATTAAGTTGATAAATTGGAAAAATGTGTTATGTCGTTATGCTGTTACAATATGCATTTAAGTTTATATAAGTTATCATTCCAGATAAACAAGGTAAAAATGCATTATGGCTGGTTTAAGCAACAAACATTTCTTCAGAAAAGTCTGTCATTCTGGAAAGACCATAAAAAGCACCTGTAAAAACTGATAGTATCACCAAAGACCAAGGTTGCTATCTGTTTGTTCTTGGGGAAAGTTATAAAATAAATAAATGGAATAAAAATGATGCTTAATGTATGATTCATCACTGTACTCCTAAAAGCATTTCACAAAGTATTTTTGGAAAATCTGATATCTTTTCTGGTTTCAGTAAGCTGTGAAGTGAGGCCTAGCAGGTGTAAAATGAAAGTTTTGATCACTGATAAAGATGAAAAAGGGGCGTGTCATTTAGTGGGCAGGTTCAAACACTTTTTAGGGGATACATTTTATGTTCACTAAAGGCTAAATAATCTAAGTTGACATACAGAATGTAAATTATTTTCCCACTGTACTGATCTCTTTGTAAGAACTGTCATCTAATTTAACTAGGTTTGTAGTTTGTATTTCAATGACAGTGTTTCCTGTTAGCTCTCCCCGTGATCGAAATGCAGAAGTACAACACAAAACCAAATAAGGAAGTAGACATATATAGCAGACAAATGTGGATGGATGCATTCAATGTCATGTATTTGAACTGAGAACTTGGCAGTGTGATACTGTAGATACTGTTCACTTTAGTTTGACAAATTGCTTGATATTTTTCACATTTTTAATTCGCTTGGATAAAAGCATCTGCTAAGTGACTAAATGTAAATGAATATTTGCATATTAGCAAATATGGTATGTTTTGATGTAGGGAGTCAAACTATTAATATAAAACATGTTCTAACCCTTTCTTAATTGACTCTTACTCATGCATAAATATTTCCGGGTACAGTAATAACACTAAAATGAATGGTCTACGTGTCTTGGCTTCTGTGTCATTAGGGCGAGCGAGAGAGCCTCTCTAACTAACCCTCATCACACCGAAGACCTGGACCAGTACAATACTGCTAAACTAATTAGATACAGTCAAATTACAACACAAATAAAAGGTAATAATTATATAACTTATTGGGAAAATCAAACACAACAACAGAGCAAAATGCAATGCTATCTGGCCCTAAAAAGAGAATACACCTTGGCAGACTATCTGTACACAGTGACAGACAAAAACTGAGAGCCACCAACTGAAAGACAAGGTACAGACTCATTGGACACAACCTCGCTAAAGAAAAGGGCAGACAAATATGTCTGCCACAGGAAGAAATGTTGTGTCCACACTGTGATCAAAACAAAATCAAGACAGAGATGCATTTTGTAACAGAATGCACAAAATACACAGCTATATGGGAAATATAAGCACAGCGTAGTTTTAGTGGGAAGACTAGCAGCTGTACATCATCACACCGTTAGCTAGGTAATTCCCAGCCAATCACATGTAAGTCATTGCTTTATTAGTCCGCTCACAATCTATCACAGTGTGCTAACACGGCAACCTCCACCACCCCACCACCACAGTTGAGTCCCGTCCTGCACGGGGGTAGGCTCCTCGCCCCTGCCTCCTATCCTATCCTATCTCCGGCAGGATATGACAGTTCCGAGGAACTAATTCGGACCGCCAGACGGGGCCTACGCAAAAGACAGACATTACTTTTCTGTTATATATTCATCAAATAAATGTCATCTTAAATCTCACTCAAGTCTGCAAGTCTTCCTGATAGACCATTTTTCCCACAAAATTAAACATATTCATAGCACATTTGACTATTTAACAAATAATAACCTGACCTTCCTATTAGGAGAACACAAGGAGTGCTGTGTAGTAACAGCACAATATGTGTCTGTCAGCCACAGAATGAGGGACAGTGAGTGAACTGACCCGAGTCTGCACCTCCAACATACTTAACCCTGTCCCTTTCTAATAGTTTTTTAGTAATATTTTATTTTTCGTATATGTGGAACTTTAAATTTGTGTACATTTTTATTTATCATTATCCTTTTTACCTCTTTTGTCAAGAATACATTGTATATTTAGTCTCTTTTTTCTTATAATAAAGTCTTTTTTTCATTCTGTTTTATTTGAATGCAGCTCAGCTGTAAACGCTTTGGCAATACGAATGTAAAAATGTTTGTCATGCCAATAAAGCACCTTAAAAACTGAGAACTAGAGAGAGAGAGAGAGAGCATGGTCAGCACAGTTAAGTTGAGGAGAAACTGGGTTTCCCCCTGCTGGTAAATTGAAAAGAGGAGCGGAGGAAGTGAGGGGGAATTTTTTCCCTGATATTTCAAATGTAGAGTGAGAGCTATTACACAATAAACAGAAAAACATTTTTTAGCATGGTATGTGTTACTTTGCTAAAATCACTTGCTAATATCCAACACTCAAACGCCCACAGACATGTGAGCACAAACCACACTCACCCAATCATGCAAAAATTAATATACACTGTTGAAAAGCTAAAAAACAGAACCATTTTAATTGTGTGTTGAGTGTGTTCTAATGGTCTTTGGATTTAAAGGTGCATTCAGTAATTTTTCAATGTGCCGTCTTGAAATTACATTGACACCAAGAATCCTGGATGCAGCATCATTTCAACACAATAGTTTTCAATTACTAATGCATGACAGAAATTCACTACTAACAGTGATCAATTCAATCCATGAGTGAAAGCCAATTGTTCAATAGCAGGGCAGTTTCTGAGATTAAGAAAGTAGTCTTAGGCTGGTCATGTGATCCTAACATGGCAGCCTCCATGAGGGGGACCCTCTCCATACAGAATAAAACAGCATTTATAATGTTACTGATATGACGGGTCCTTCATCTTATGTTGTCATGATTGTTTCAAAATGATAAAATACTAAGTGCAGTATTTAAATCTGCAGTGGTTAAATCTGTTTCATCTGAAGCCATATGATAGGTGTGGGTGAGAAACAGATCAATATTTATGTCCTTTTTCAACTGTAAATCTACACATTCACTTTCACTTCCACATGCTGGTGTTGAAGTGACTTACACTTTCACATTCCATTCGTCCTTCGGATGAGACATTGAAGCGAGGTCCTGACTCTCTGTGGGCATCAAAAATCCCAGGGCACCTTTCGTAAAGAGTAGGGGTGTAAGCCTCTCCTGGACAAATTCTGCCATAAGCCCTTATTAATCATGACCTTCTAATAATCCTCTCCATTAATTGTCTCTTTAACTCTACTCTCTCTTCTCCCCCAATATTTGGTGTGTAGTGAGTGTACTGGTGCACAATGGCTACCGTCGCATCATCCAGATGGATGCTTCACACCGGTGGGGTTTGAAGAGGGTCCCCATATTCACTGTGTAAAGCGCTTTGAGTGTATTGTCAGAAAAGCGCTATATAAATACCTTGACCATGGTCAAGGCTGGTCAAAGGTGGAGATTGATAATACAAAACGGACTGAAATATTGATCTGTTTCTCATCCACACCCAATCCATATCTTGTTTCAGAAGATATGGATTTAACAAATGGAGACATGGATTACTTTTGTACTGCCTTTAAGCCATTTTTGGGCATTCTGATTTCTGATCACAATTCACTTGCATTGTGAGGACCAACAGAGTTGAGATATACTTCTAAAAATCTTTGTTTGTGTTCTGCTGAAGAAAGTAAGTCATACACATCTTGGATGGCATGAGGGTGTGTATATGATGAGAGAATTGTCATTAGTGGGTGAACTATCCCTTTAAAATTTCATATTTTAATTTATTAAATCACCAAGAGCAGGGTTGGGAGGAATACTTTTGAAATGTATTCCACTACAGATTACAGAATACATGCTGTAAAATGTCATTTGTAATGTATTCCATTAGATTACTAATGACATAACAGAAAATAGAAATAACATTTTATCTTGGCATAAAACTGACAATTTACACAAGGTTTATGTCTAATTCTTCTGCTCCAAACTTCTCTGTCTGCTCATATGAATGTAACGCATCATAAGAAAGTGTTTAATCTCCATTCAAATGCACTTTTGGATCTCATCATTTATATGTATAAATGTTTTCCATCTGAAAGGACTAAATATTAAATGAAACAAATGGCAATAAAATGCAAAGTAATCTCTTCAGTAATCAAATTACTTTTTGAATGTAACTGTATTCTAATTACCAATGATTTAAACTATAACTGTAGTGGAATACAGTTACTTATATTTTGTATTCCTGTTATATTCCTGTTACATGTATTCCGATACTCTCCAACCCTGACTAAGTGCATAAACAAGAACTGCTAATGTATCAAACAACCAGATTCAGAGACTCAAATACCTATAAATATATTTCAAAACTAAAGGAAATCATTTGTACTAATTTACTGTTGCCAACACAGCTGGACGGATTTTAGCAGTCCAAGCAACAAAGCTCTGAAGTCCGTAGTATTACACTGGAATATAAAATGTTACAGCGTATCTCCAGAAGGGGTCAGTATAAGACTAATGCTGAAGTGTTTAAAGTCATTTAAACTCCTGAACTGTTTAATGTAGTAAGGCAGCTCTCTGACCTACTATGTGAGAGAGAATCACAGGACAAAAATAAAAGGCTTATAGTTACTAGCTATTTTCTCAATGTGATTTTCAATATATTTCCCAATATACTTTCCAAAAATATTTCCCATACCTAAAGGCTTCTTGGGGCTGAAAGATATTTTTTTTGTTTTATGAAATAAAATATATGATTTATTTATTTATACATTATTATTGATCCATCTATTTAAGGTGGATGCATTAAAAGCATTGCATTGAGCTTTCCTGGTTTCACCTGAAATATTAAACTGGGGAGAGTGAGATACAAAGAGAGACAGAAAGCTAGAGAGAGGACCTAGACAGATAGTCTCTGGTGTGACTCCACTAATGTTAGTATGGGCTACTGTGTACAAAGAGAAATTGTTTACAAACATAGTAAACTAGAGTCGTACTGTCCCCTAATCTTCCCATCTCCAGACTGTACAAACAGAGGATTGTTATTACTTTTCATAATTCATAGTCTTTTTCTCTTTTTCTCTAGTCTGCAGTCATTGTGTCCGAAAACATGTGCCTGAGTACAGCTGCACTTTCACATCTATTGTTTTGATATAGCAAATATATGTTAATTGAATAAAAAAATAAGAAATGGGATTGAAATCAGCTGACATCTTCTCATGATGAATTTTAAGGATATCTGCTTGTATCTAATGGAATTAATGAAATTCTTTCATATAACAGGATGTGTAATGACCACTGTCTATTTTATGTGTTTATGTATGGAAGCATTAACCTTTGCTCAAATTACTTTTGGGTATGTGCGTGGTGACCGTGCTGGTGAACATGTTGGCATTGTTAGCTTGTTGATTTTGTTCGCAGTATGGGTTAGTTTAGTGAGTCAGGCTATGACACACTCCTGGCAATGGCACCCCTCTCATCCTGGCAATGCCCTCATTCCTGGCACTGTTCACAATTGGATCAGAGATATGTGCATGGCCAGGAGTTACCGGTTCAATTTTGTTTGCCCTCCAGCCCACCTCCACCCCCATATTCAACACACACACAATAAATTAAACACACACTTTGACTGAAGAAAAATGGCTCCCAAGCATAAAACAGTCAGTTTAGAGAAAATGTCAATGCATAATACACAAATGATAAATTATTGTGTTGAACATAAAGCAGCATAACTGTGAGTTCAGGGTGTGTTCAGTAATGCTGCTGTTCTGATTAGGTAAGGGGCTTGAAATCTCTTGAGCTGGTATTGCTCCACCAAGGCATACTAAAGCACACAAAAACACACTTTCCACTAGAATCTGGTAAAAAATCAGATGTTGAAGCAGTAGCACAGATGGTAACATGCTTGCTCATACAAAATAAGTTATTTGCTTTTATGGAGCCAGGTTAAATTCTGACCTGGGTCATGTCTGCCTCTAGTGTCCAGCCTTAAAGGAATAGTTCACCCAAAAATTTAAATTCTCTCATCACTTCCTCATCCTCATGCAATCCCAGATGTGTATTTCTTTCTTCTGGAGAACACAAATGAAGATTCTTAGAAGAATATCTCAGCTCTGAAAGTCTATATAATGCAAGTGAATGGTGGCCAGAACTTTGAAGCCCCCAAAAGCACATAAAGTCAGCATAAAATAATCCATATTTCTCCAGTGGTTAAATTCATATGTTCAGAAACAATATGATAGGTGTTGGTGAGAAACAGATCAATATTAATTTAAATTATATAGCTTCTGAAGACATGTGTTTAATGACTGGATTACCTTTATACTGCCTCTATGTGCTTTTTGGAGCTTCAAAGTTCAGGTCACCATTTACTTGCACTGAATGGAACTCCAGTGCTGAGATATTCTTCTAAGAATCTTCATTTGTGTTCTGCAGAAGAAAGAAAGTTGTACACCTCTGTGATGGCATGAGAGTGAGAATATGATGAGAGATTTTTCATTTTTGGGTGAACTATTCCTTTAAAATTTGAACAACATGAACTAATAGTGAAAAATTAAATATTTATAAATTAACATAATGTGTTACACAAATGTCTCTTTCAGCTTCCTTGTTTTTAATAAATTGAACTCATTAGATTTGTATTTAAATGACCAATTTCTCCAATTGCAAATTTTTAAGATTTTTACCAAAGTAGAGCTCATCTCATTTGCTCATTTAGAGCCATGGTTTGGTATTCCAACCTCCCACAGCCACAAAAACGCAGCACACATATAACCACTTTTATGAATATGCCCCGTGTCTGGAGGGGTTATTGGAAAATCTTTACTCAAAAATGTAAATTCTGTCATCATTTAGTCATTGTTTTTACAAACCTACTTGGTCATTCTGCTAATATATCTCCTTTTGTGTTCTATGGGAAAAGGAAAGACATACAGTTTTGGAATGACGTGAAAGTAAATAAATGATGACAGAATTTTCCATTTTTAGTAAACTATCCATTTAAATTGGAATCTCTGGCTCTTTCAGGCTGATCATTTAGTCATCAACTCTGGCAAGGCTTATAATAAGATTCTGAAAAGTTGGACATGACTTCATTTTAGGCTATATTAACATGCTTTAATATAGCACAAATTCAATTGGATTTGGTAGTTTTCCATTAACCATGAATTTCTTGATTTCAGTCAAAATGTTCTTTGTTCCTCAGCTCTACACTGTAAAAATGTCTGTAATTTTAACCATTAAAGACGTTAAAAACAG
The DNA here is from genome assembly GCA_032164185.1 of Moxostoma hubbsi. Lineage (NCBI taxonomy): Eukaryota > Metazoa > Chordata > Actinopteri > Cypriniformes > Catostomidae > Moxostoma > Moxostoma hubbsi. Next base: position 13,781,492 of record JAVLUX010000039.1, read on the forward strand.
AAATAAAACATTAATCGATTAACGAATATTAACTGTAAAATATACAGTAAATTATATATATATATTAATGGTAAAAATGTCCATTATGTTTAACAAGAGACTATATTTCCTTACAATTCATTTTAGTTAAAATTACAATAAAAAACAATAATAGGCATTCACACAATTCCCTGTGTGACCCATCATATTTAATTATATTTTATGGGAATAGTTATGTTTCTTCTTATTTTTAATGTCAGTTACTGAATGTACATTGGGTGTTTTGTTTTATATATGATGTAGTTTACTTAATGTTTACTGTATTATTTTAATTTCACATCTTTTACCCTGATGGTGTTTACACCGAGCACTGTCTCTACATGTTTATTGGTCAATGCTCCTGGAAGAGCAACTATTGATGCACTTCATGTCATCATGTGCTCTTCTGTCATTTGTACTGTGACTAATAATATCTTATAAAGTAAAAAGCTGATTTTTTTTTTAAATTTTTGAAGGAAAATAAAAATTGTATGTTTTTTTCACTGTAAATTTAACAGATTTGTTTTTTTGTTTTTTTTACTGTGCCATCGTGGTCATGTAATTTACAACAGTTATAAACTGTAAAATGTACATGTTGTTCTGTAAAGTTGTTTACATTTTAAAAACAGCATGATTTTTTTACAGTGTAAATGTTCTTTCAATATTCAAATCCCCCTCAGTCCACAACCGCATTGCCTTTTAAATCCATTCAGCTTGACGTGGAGCAGAGCAGAGCCGCGGTGGTCTTTAGAAACACAAGCGAACAGTCAACTGGGTTTCCTCCACATGCATTGACTTAAACTCATGAGACTTTACAGGACTTAAGTCCATCCACTGACATAAAAACCCATTACAGGATCCTGAAAGAAATGTGATACTCTAAACATTCATCTAACCCACTAGACTAACAGGAATCTCTCTTTTTGCAGTCTAACTCTCTCTGTCTCTCTCTCTCTCTCTGTCTCTCTCTCTCATTTATCTGCTTACAGATACATACACAAAGAGGTACAAAGGTCTCTTTCTGTGACGGGCCGAGGGCAGAAGTTTGAAGTTTAATAACTGTGGTATTTTAATGCTGTCTGTGCTGACGGTGCAGTGGCTTTCAGAGGCAGGATAATGACAGGACTAAAACACTACCTGTGGATTCCTGAGGTATTGAGTTCTAAAGCGCCACTCGGAGGTCTGTTTACACTCCTTCCTCATGTGTTTCTCAAACATCTCAGAGAAAGAAAAGTCCCATGACCCTCTTCTGATCAGAACTACTGTAGATGTGTATCTAAGCAGGATTAGACATGGAGCCAGGGAGACTGCGGTAACAGGGATCAATACAGCGTGCAGGCCTCTGAGAAACTCTGGGCCTCATACATACATAAACAAACCTCTCATGTAAGACTCTCAAACTCTTGTTAATATTATTTCTTCAAGGCCTTCATATGTATGTATTTTTAAACATAAAGCCCAGCTCAAAAGATGCAAATCCCTGATAATGATGATTGTCTCACTGAGCTCTTTACATTCATGTTAATGAAAATGAACATCCTGTCATCATTTAAGCATGTTGTTCCAAAATCACACTGGCGGCCAAAAGTTTGGAATAATGAACAGATTTTGCACTTATGGAAAGAAATTGGTACATTTATTCACCAAAGTGGCATTCAACTGACCACAATTTATAGTCAGGACATTAATAACATGAAAATGTATGATTACAATTTGTAAACATTTTTAGAACTTAAACTATTTCAAAGAGTTCTCATTAAAAAATAAAATCCTCCATGAGCATCAATGATAGCTTTGCAGATCCTTGGTATTCTATCTGTCAATTTGTCCAGATACTCAGGTGACATTTCACCCCACACTTCCTGTAGCACTTTCCAAAGATGGCTGGGCACTTCTGTCTTGTCGGGCACTCCTCACGCACCTTACAGTATAGCTGATCCCACTAAAACTCAATGGGATTAAGATCAACAACACTCTTTTCCAATTATCTGTTGTCCAATGTCTGTGTTTCTTTGCCCATTGTAACCTTTTCTTTTAGATTTATGTTTCAAAAGTGGATTTTTCTTTGCAATTCTTCCCATAAGTCCTGCACCCCTGAGTCTTCTCTTTACTGTTGCACATGAAACTGGTGTTGAGCAGGTAGAATTCAATGAAGCTGTCAGCTGAGGACATGTGAGGCGTCTATTTCTCAAACTAGAGACTCTGATGTACTTATCCTCTTGTTTAGTTGTTCTTTCTGTCCTCTAGAACCAGTTGTCCTTTTTTTCAAAGCAAAATTGTCTTTGTATACTGTAGTGTACACCTTTGTACTGTAGACTTTGTCAATTCAAACTAGTCTGGCCATTCTCTGTTGACCTCTCTCATCAACAAGGCATTTCTGTCATCAGAACTGCCGCTCACGGGATGTTTTTTTGTTTTTGGCACCAGTCAGAATAAATTCTAGAGACTGTCTTTAGTGAAAATCCCAGAAGATCAGCAGTTACAGAAATACTCAAACCAGCCCGTTTGGCACCAACAATCATCCATACGATTATCTAATCAGCCAATCATGTGGCAGCAGTGCAGTGTATATAAACATACAGATACGGGTCAGGAGCATCAGGTAATGATCACATCAACCATCAGAATGTGGAAAAATGTGATCTCAGTGATTTGGACCATGGCATGACTGTTGGTGCCAGATGGGCTGGTTTGAGAATTTCTGTCAAACACACACACACACACACACACACACACACACACACACAGGGCTCAAGTTGTAGGGGATTAGGCATCCCCCTTGTTGCAAGAAATACCAAAAAAACATTCCCATTCATCCCTTTAGATGAATTGTCATGTATTACTTACAACTAATCATTCAGGTAAAATACTTAATTCTATATTTTTGATAAATAACAGGCTTTAAATAACAGCAATTAGTCAATCAGAATTAGATTTCAACATGTTTGGCGTTGCCAGAAGAAGTGAAATCCCTCATTCAGAGCTTTAATCTTACTCAGTTTGGAAAGATTCAGCCAGTGTGATGCTTTAGTTGTGCAATCTGACATCCACAAGCTCTTTAGGGTACCGTTTTTAATGAACCCTGCAAACAGGTGTGTTAAGCGGTGGGTTGAGTTCAAAAGTTTTCAAATGTTTTGTGGAGTTTCAAAAATGGCCAAGAGAACAGTAGCAAAAGTAAGGAAATATTTGGTATTTCTTTAAAAAGAAGAGAACAAAAGGTATTTCTTTGACAAGTGAACATGTAGCCTAGCTACAAAAATTATTAAAAAAATAAAGTCTCTGTCACAGTCCTGTCACTCTGTCAGTCTGGGTTTCTGTCTGACAGGACTGTGACATCATCGTCCCATGTCTGTCTTGTGTTTCGTTGTCTGTCTTGGTGTGAGCACACAGTTTTGGTTGATTTCCCTGCTGAGCGCGCTTTGGTCGGTCTTGTTTCATGTCCGGAGCATGGTGTCTGGATCCTGACCCTTCTGTCTGGTACGGTTTCAGCGTCGGGCTCCAGACACTTGTGTTCCATGTCTTGTCTTGTATTGGCATGAGTGCATTGCGCTTTTCATCTTGGCAGCATGCACTTACGTCAATAAACTATGTCTGTCTCTCACGACCAGGTCAAGAGCTGTCTTTATGTTGTGCTGAGGTTCAGTCACTTTGGTCGGAGGTTTCGGGTTTGTGTGTGGCCGAACTCTCGCACAGGTGTCCTGTCTTGTTTTTCATGTCTTGTTTCGCGTGAGAATGTGTGACATCGCTTTGTTTGGTGTTGCTACCCATTTCTCCATCTTGTTTGTCTGTTGGTATGAGCGTATATTGCCTCATTGTCTTGGCGATGTGCGATCATGCCAAACGGGTGTTTTGTGTCTTGTGAGAGCACATGGCATTGTTTTGTTTCTGCATTTCCATGTGTCTCTCTTTCTTACATTATACCCCACCTCCTTGTTTGCCCATTATTAGTTTAAACCGTCTTATTAACCTGTTGATTTCTCTCCCTGTTTTAGTCTCCTCATGTTTGCTGTCAACACATCAAAATCTTCACTATGATTGGCCATCTCCAAAGTCGGAGGTGTGCCTTCAATACCGCCAGACTGAACCTGGTTGGTTTAAAACGGAGCGGGAACTGAAGTAGTGTCAAGAAATGACAGGTAATTAGGTGGACTCACGGATCAATGCGTGCAGAAATGAAATCTGGCTTGAACGCGCACTATACGTTGTGCAGCATTTCATATCCGCGTGAACGCGACCACTGAAGCGCACTCGTGAATAGTGCTTGATAAAGTCAGATGAGGGAGCTTTTCAATATAAACAACGGTTCCATTCACTCCAAACTCCGCACAATATTACAACAAACACTATAAGTGAACAGACCAGAACTCTCAAAAATGTCTTTTCTGCCCTGCCAGCTAGACTAAAATGGTAATGCATTAAACTAATTCTTCATATTTCATCTTATTCTGACTAAAACCAGTTTTGGGGTGTGTATAACATCTGTGTGCATCATACTGTAATTTGTTTGTCAAATGTGAGGATATCTCGTTTAATTGCAACTATCTGTCAGATAGTTGCAAAAACAGATAGTTGCAAGTTTTTTTAATAACCATAAGATACAATGCCATATTTCGTCTGGTTCTTAATCATAATCATATTTTGGAGTCAACTAAATAATTTTTTTAATTTGCAGAAATGTGCTTCGTAGCTTTTATTTCCTTTCAAAATGTAATGCATTCAGGCTAATCACCTCTTAAATCTACACTATGTAACATTATGCCCTCTAGCGGTTAAAAAATAGAACTGCATGCATCTAGCGGAAGAACATTGTTTTAGTTGTGCTTCGGCTTTGCTCCTGCGCGTGGATGAATGTGCTTCAAGGCACCGGTGTACACATGAATACAGGACATCTAAACAGAACGAACGGTCAAATAAATACAAAGTAAACAAAACGACTTATATCCGAAAACATGTCACCTGAGCAGGTAAGTGCCACATCTTATGCTGTTGTTTTGACTTATTGGGAACATTGATGTTTTGAAATAAATGACGTTACAAAAGTTAGGCAACGTTTGTTAACATTAGACATTACGATTGCTAGCACCGATCACAGTATATTATTGTATTTCACTACCTACACACACACAGACATGTGTGTGTGTGATTGCACAACTATACATAAACCATATCAATAAAATTTCTTACCTGTTGAGTAAGAAAAAAACATCTTTTGGTCGCCTAAGATCTCAGAGTTGTCGCCACCTCTGAAAAGCCAAGCCTCTGTCCCTTTCGCTTTTTGCCTGTAGACTCTGCTCTGTTCGGGGTTTCTTTGCTTTTACAACCGGTGATTCCCCGGGTGTTTGCCATTTTAAATGATCCATGGTCAGTTTTTCTCGTTAGTTGTGACAAGAAACTCAGCTTCAGCTACTCCCACACCAAACACGTGCTACAGAAGCCAGATCTTATTTTCTCAGTGTATGGATATGACAGGCAAATGATGTATGTATGCAATTTCCTGCAAAAAATATTTATAATATAATATCTTTATTATAGGTTTATCAAAGTGTATTTTGGTAAAGTAAAGACATGGTTTGGAAGAAATATTTTTGTTCCACTCTCTCATTAATAACATTTTGTTTTTGTTTAGTTTTTTTTTTTTTTTTTTTTTTTTTTTACAAAAAAGTTACATTACAGGAAAACAGTTTTAATGTCAAATAAATGTAAGTAGGCTAAATGCATTAACTACATGAAAACATTTTTACAGCATTGTTTAATTAATAATCCTATTTCACTTGGTAGTCATATGGTAATACTGAATGAAATCAAGGACATTGTGTATCCTAGGTCTATGATAAGAAATATATTTAATATCTTCTTTGTCACAAAACAAAACAATATCCTACTTGATAGTATTGCGTCATGCCATTGTATCTTCATCTATCCAAAACTTCACAAAGCTGCAGAGAACTGCATGTGTTCAATGTGAGGAGATGCGCTGTTCTTAAAGAGACAGTAACCATGTTTTAAGAGACGCTTACATTTTTAGCAGACATTTTATTTAAAGTGGCTCACAAATGAGAAATGAAAAAATGAGACACAACATAAAAAATTATATTGAAATCAGTTATATGCATTGTGCAAGTATAAGATACTTGATGATTTAAATATTAGAGTTCTGTGTGTTTTGCAGTATTAATATTTAATTTTAAAATAATACAGTTTGATATATGCAATGTATGTTTTTGTCCCACTGCCCTCAATCATGTTCGATCGTTTTTTGGCCCTTCATAGGAAAACGTTTGGGCACCTCTGGTCTAAAGGCTGCTTCAATAAGTTAGCATCCTGATGCTTAATGACCTTTGACCTCTCAGTAAGTTGGTGGATTTTTCATGTCTGTCAGACAATGTGTGTTTACAGATATCAGCCAGTGGGCAACCATTGTGTCTCTTTGTCCTATGGACTAATCTGACCAGCCCACCCACAGGCCTCAACGAATATACTTTTCCTTTATCTCCCTTTATGTCTAACTTTCTCCTTCTCTGACTCCTTAATTCACCTCTTTTTTCTTTCTTTTTTTTTTTTTATTTGGTCTCAATGTTATGATAAAAATTAGTTAATTTAGAGCAGATAGCCTCCTCTTAGTCTGATCACAATTTATAAAGCATTATTTGATAAACTAATCAAGTTCATCCATCAAATATTAATTAACCAACAGCTTATTTTTATTTGTAACTGAGTGTACATGCAGCATTTAGGTCGTGCCCAGAGCACAAAACTGATGGCCACAGCTCTGGCGGAAGACAGCGATTGGACCTAAAACCCTTGAATGACACACAACTTATATCACTTTTGAAACCTCACACAAAACAAAAAATTAATTTGAGAAACACACACATGTGCGTAAAGAAGACAAATGGGAAAACTGCAGTGCACGCACATACACACTAAAGCACAGTCTCTTGTTTTTTCACAGAAGCATAAGGAAATAATGGATATGTTTACATATGTGCTGACAACTTTAAACACAGAAACACAGAAACTTCGACAATTCAATATTAACTAAGAAAATATTCAGCATCAAATATAAATATACAGCATTTAATAGTATAGAGTACAGAATTATTTCATTAAATTAATTTCTTCTCATAAAACTTTAGCCTATTAAGCCATTTTTATTTATTTATTTATTTTTTGCTTACCTCAGAAATGACATTATTTAGTGTTTTAGTGCTTATTTGTTATCTGGTGAACAACAAGCAATAAACACAATATCAGAATACAAAATTGTACAACGTTCCTGCTGCTCAACTGGTAACATGGTGCTAGGAATGCCAAGGTCAGAGGTTTGATACCCAGGGAATGCGCATACTGATAAAATGTATGGCATCAATGTATTGTAAGCTTGTATTGTGAGCTTGTTTGTATAATAGTGTCTGTCAAAATGCAAAAACTGTGCATTACACAATGAGTAATGGTGTCAGACATTGATGAGAAAATGCCTAAGGAGGCATCAAAAGGTCTGTACTTTAAAACTCTGATGGCAAGATACAATTTGTAAAAGTTTTAAACAAAGATTACAAAAAAGCACAAACAAGAACAGTGATCAGCATTAATCTTGCAGGCAGAACTGGCCAATGCACAGCTGTGTGTGGACTGAAACAGTGGGTTTCTCTATGGGAAAATGAGCACAAATTCTAATTTAGTCAGGATGACCCACAATCCTCCCATCAGAAGCTCTGGCCTCACTTCATCTCACTTATCGAGCCATCGGATATAGCTAATGTTATTTTTCTCTTCTTTTTTATGAAACATGAATAGTGCCTCTGTCATTTAATGAGGCAAAGAGGGGTGTGTGTTCAGTGGATGGGGATATGTCTGTTTGTATGTGTGCGCGCGTGTGTGTGTGTGAGTTTTGGGGGGAGTCTGTCTGTCTAGGTGCAAGAAGGGGTCTGGGATGTCTCCTTCCTGCTGACTTCCTTATCACCACGGAGATCCTGAATCTATACCTCTCTAGTGTCCCCCTCTACTCCCAAGGCACACACAAACACTCATTCTCACACAAATAGACACACACACTCACATACACAAACACACACAATCCTCAGAGATTTTGGACGGGATGCAGGAAGCTTTCCTCCACCTCACTTTAAGGTAGGCCTCTGGTAAAAGAACTTCCAGAGAGTGTATGTGTGTTAAAGTTCTTTGGTGGGGCCCCAGCATTGAGATGATCGTTTGTTTTCAAAGCCATTACTATGACAGACTGTTTACTGAGAGGGGCAGATTACAGTTGCACTCTACACTGCTGTTAGTCACCCAGTATAAACAACCACACCAACAAAGCTTATATGGTAATTAATTAATAGTTCTCTTTCCACTTATACTTACTTTTTAAATTGAGCAATTTATATTTCCTATCCCTATCCCTTAACCTAAGCCACTCACAAATCTTTTTTCATTTTTATATTTTCATTAAAATTGAAGAGTGTAATTTCTGTAACAATTTAGTGTGGTAAAAGAGAGGATTTTTTTTACTCCCCTGTCTGTTGTTGGATGAACAAACGATTGTTCACCCTAATTCCATGCCATTGCAAGAGTCGAGCAAGTGTTGCATGGGGTGTTGGCGGAGGAGGAACGCTGTGTACAACAAGACGTCAGAGCGGGGTCCGAGTTGGGGTGTCAAAGCTCATTTTTAGGGCAGCTGTGCCACACATCTAGCCCCGCCCCTGTATTTAAGTCCTTTTTAACTACAAATCTCCACTTTCACTTTAACTTCACGTGGCAGACAAGCCCCTTGTTCATCGGAAAGGAGGAAGCGGGAACCGGGTTATCAACCAAAAAGACACAACACAAAGCTGCTTTTCAGCATATCAAAACACACATGGACACACACACACACACACACACACACACACACAGCTCTGTGTGTCTCTCTCTCTCTGGCATCTCCGTCTCCTCCTTATCTCTCTCTCTCTCACTTATTGGGGCAACTCAGCACCAGGCATGCATCCTCACGACCCGGCCACACCGTCCTCCTCATCACTTACCCCCAATGTCCGATTCAGGCCAGGGAACCAACCGGAACCAACATATCTCCGCCTTGTGGTCGGGGCTGATCAAAGGTGGAGATTTATAGTAAATAAAGACTTACACATTGATCTGTTTCTCACACACACCTATCACATTGCTTCTGGAGTCAAGGATTAAACCACTGGAGTTTTATGGATTATTTTTATGCTGCCTTCATATGCTTTTTAGAGCTTCAAAGTTCTGGCCACTACTCACTTGCTTTGTATGGACCTCCAGAGCTGAGATATTCTTCTAAAAATCTTAATTTGTGTTATGCAAAATAAACAAAGTCATACACATCTGGGATGGCATGAGGGTGAGTAAATGATGACAGAATTGTAATTTTTTTCTAAATGAAATAATGGATAAATAATTTCATTCCTTTAAGCCTAAAAAAAACCTTGGAAAAACCTGACACATACGCAAACAGACACACACATTCACACACAAACACTCTAGTGTTCGGCATTCTCTTGGATTGGCAGCATACTTAATATCACTGTTAGAATTCATAAATAAAGTATAGGCTTATATTTAAAGACAATCCATTCTATAAAGACATTGCTTGGTTTTGAAGAGCTCCTGAAAGATCAGAATGTTCTTGTGAAAATTATAAACAGTACCCAGACTCTAGTCTGACTCTGACTCTGGTCCACAAATCAATAGTAGACCATACAGCTATCATACAGCTATTTGAAAACAAACAGGGAAATGTCAGACAGATGAGAACAGAGCAGAGAAGAGAGGGAGAGGACAGCGAAGAAAATTTTGGAAAGCCAGTATGGTGGTTTGGTGCCAGACCCAATAGCGTTCCGGAAGCCGCTCCACCTGGGAAAGTGACTGAAGTGGAGCAACCCTGGAAAAATAAGGGGGGTCAATTAGGATGATAATTAAAACAGAGTGCTGACAGAAAGAGAGAAGTTCAGCCAAAAGTCTAGCACAACAAACACTCAGTGACCTGCGACATTGTCAGTTTACACCATTACTAAAAGACTTCAATGGAAATCACTGCACCACTAACAGTGTGCTTTAAGAAGGTGGCACTCTATTGGGGCTTTTCCACTGCACGGTAGAACTCGACTCAACTCGACTCAGCTCGCTTTTTTGGGGTTTTCCACTGTAGATAGTGCCTGGTACCTGATACTTTTTTTTAGTACCACCTCGGTCGAGGTTCCAAGCGAGCCGAGCCGATACTAAATGTGATGTCAATATCCTGCAGATCACTGATTGGACAGGGAGAATCGTCACTACCAGTGTCACTGGATTTCCGACATGCGACATCAACCCGCTAGTTTTAAAGTTAGTAACAGCGATAGCAGTATCATTTGTTCACGTGACTTTCGAAATGTGAAAAAAGAAATGGCTGTGCGCAAAACCACGCTGTGGTCAATAAACGAGGTGCAGACGGTCCACTCGTTAGCGATGAGCAAAACGAAAATGTCTCTCAGGAAGTGTCTCAACTGTTGGCCGCACACGGCTACCACCGGGCCCACCAACAGTGTAGGGAAAAGTAAAAAAAAAAAACGGTGAGCAATGGGAAGGAGAGTGCCCTGGACATTTTGTTACGTTAACTCTATACTCTGCTTGAAAGCTTCACTTTATTTAGTTGACCAGCTACTGGAAGCTTTTTAAAACAACCAGGACAATTTAACTTGTGTAAAACCACCATGCAACAACTGCTTTATGCAGCACAACGAGCTAGTAGCTAACAGCTAGCAGTCGTGTTATTGTTTTGATCAGTTTGTGTCGTGTTTAAGATGATGTCACGGCAGTAGAGGCAGCGCAACTATGACGATCAGCCTATAATTCCACCCATGTTGAGGTGGCACTAAACTGCAGTGGAAAAACAAGCTAAAAAAGGAAAGTGAGTCAAGTTAAGTCGAACCATAATGTAGGCCTTACGTGCAGTGGAAAAGTGCCATAAGTGGATAGCTGATATGCCAGTGTATTGGGCAATGGGCATAACTTGATGTAATTTTACTGTTGTCAAAAAAAAGGGCAATAATTGTTTTCCCTCTTATATTTTCAGAATTTGGCTGTACAGTAAATAAGAAATGATCAAAGAACTTGGGCAAAGAATTTCAGAAATTATCTATGCAATTTTATTTAAAGCAATTTAGTAAGATTAGGTAATTGTCTTATTGTGTGACTGTCCTCATCATGAACTGTGAAATACAGAAACATATTACACTAAGATGAACAAAAAATGGAAACAAAGGAAAATGTTTGGACAGAAATCTGACTGGTCAATTACATATTGCCTTAAAAATGTAAAATAAATAAATAAAATAAGATAAGACAAGAAAAGGAATGAAAATAAAACTTTTCTTTATAATTTAGTCAACAATAACTGAGTCTTGTGAAGTTACACAATCAATTTCTAAATGGATTTTAATACTTTAAATGCCATTTTGCAAATCTGATTATAATTACAGTGCTTGATGTTTTGATTAAATCATATTAATCGAAACTATATGGAATATTTTTACTTGTCACTCTGCAGGACCATTTAAAATTAACTAGTGAAGGCAAAAAGCTTTTTAAAAGTGCTCAAAAACTTAAAAATGCACACACAAGCAAACATACACTTTCCCTTTTTCAAATATATAAATTTAGCCTAAATAAACAAATTCATGTCCATTTGTAAACTACCCAGTGGCATCTCTAACGTCAGTTCAGAGCTTTGCACATTTGTTTATGGAAAATGGCTTTTCATTTAGTAGGTATGAGGAACTGCAAGTGTCTAGAGCATGCAGCAATTACAGACATTTAGAGGCATGTTGTTGAATCTTAATTTTTGATCAAAAGAAAGCATGAAGTTGTGTTTTTCCAGTAATTTGGAATTTAAACATTATTTCAAGGTGAGGAAGTTTACCCTGCATCAAGTCTAACAGGCCATGCACACACACAAACAAAACAAAAACAAAAACAGCATGATTTTATTTTGAGAACGTCATCGTAACAGCAACCACAGGAGCAGACACATGCATAAAGTGTCTTCAGCAAACAGAGTGGTTCTTTGTTTAGATGGTACACACTACTCAGCATTTAGTCTCCATGTGTGTCTCTATAGCTCTTGCTCTCTTTTCAAGCTTTCAGGGAGAGCAGACACTCCTCAAACACACCGGCCCACACGCATTCACAAACACAATAAACAGTGGCGCCTGTCTTCGTCTTCATTTATTCCCTGACCAAAAACACACGCAGTCACGCACAAACAGCCTTTCTATTACAGACACAAATGTTAAAAGATCTGTGAGCATTGGTTATTCATTGGTGATGAGTCCTTGTCTGTGTGTTTGGGACAAATGGACAGAGACACCATTCATCTGTTTGATTTACTACGCACACTTCATTCACACTATGTCCACAGACTGGCTAGTTACGTGTCCTCAAACCAATTTATTCAGGGAATAATTCACTAAAAACTGAACATTTTGTCTTCATTTACTCATCCCATGCCATGCCATTCCAGCCCAGTTTTATTTTCTTTCTACCATGAAAGACAAAATGAGGTCTTAGGCAGAAAATTTGAGCCATTATTTTCCATACAACAAAATAGTGATTTTAAAAGCCATGGAACAGCTATCATTCAATAATGACTGATCCGTTCCTTACACAAAACTATTGTTTGGCTTCAGAAGACTTGGAATATAGCACACCAGTCATATGGACTACGTTAATGATACTTTATTGTTCTTTATGGAACTTTGCATTTAAATTCACTATCCACTTTCGTCGCATGGAAAAGAGTTGCTTGGGCATTCTGCTTAATATCTTATGTTTGATATTAATATTGTATTGTAATGACATTCAGGTGGATAAATTATGACAATACTTTCATTTTGGGGTGAACTATTCCTTTAAGATGCTGGGCTTTATTTCCCTCTTATTTTTCACCTTACAATTTCCTGTCCTTTTTTCTGACACATTACCTAGACATTGTGCCTAAAAGGAAGCAAGTTACACTGTTTATTGAAGCATTGAAACCTGGCATGCCATTGGCACTTACATACAAAGCCCTTGTTGAAAGAAGAAGATAAAATCAGGTGGGAAATTTGAACTCAGGATAACATAGTTGTAACGTAGTTCAAGGGAAAGGAGGAGGCGAGAACCGGCTTGACAATATAAATAAGGTTTTAATAATGAACTTAAAACAAAGGACACAAACACATGACGACGGACATGTGTTTGCCGTCAGCTGCCTTGACAGCTCCAGGCGGTCGGCTAGGAGCCCCTTCTCCCCTCGCGGTCAGCGGCCGTTCCTCTACTTCCAGGCGGCTGGGCTCCACGTCCCCCGGCAGATGGCCAAAGCTGTGTATTATCTGTGTATTATTATGTGTATTATAAAGGTGTGTATTATCACGACCCGGCCCCGCCCTCCGCCCTGCCACATTAGTGTATTAATGTTGCTTTTGATCAGGGGGCACCCTGTTGGAAACTTCCAGGATGTTTTTAAAGAACAAAATTATTCCACAGCTGTTGATCTTTAATGCACAGAGAGGCTTTTCAAGAAACCCTACAAGCAGAGGATTCAAACAATTAAGTATGAAAATAAGCATGCGAGTTCACAGAATGCAATGGGAACAAGTGAGTGACGTCAAGTTATAATTTCCTTATTACCAACTCTTATGCTGGTTTATGTCATAAAGAGCACAATGTCTCCCTCTTTATAGAGCCAACTTTTTCAGCTGTCTTTATTTGTTTTTTATTCAATTTCTCCTTAAGGATTTCTAAAAAATTCTTCAGTAAAGATTTCTAAGTCACCAGCCAGCTACAAGATGATTCTTGTGTATGAATTGTATATGAAAATCTGAAAGACAAGACAAAGGTACAAGACTGTATACTTATTTTCTTTTGTGTGGCAATGCACTACTAATCCTATGAAACATTGCAAATTTTGTAATCAAAGCAAAAACATGATGGTATAAAATAAATCTACTGATTTATAGTCAATGTCTATACATATAGAATATTCAGGTTTATACAAATGTATACCGTAATGGCACTTTTCCACTGCACGTAACGGTTCGACTTGCCTCAACTCACTTTACTTTTCGGAGCTCACATTTCCACTGCAGCTTAGTGCCACCTCAACATGGGTGGGATTATAGGCTGATCGTCATATATGCACCGCCTCTATTGCCATGACATCATCTTAAACACGACACAAACTGACCAAAACAATAACACGACCGCTAGCTGTTAGCTACTAGCTCGTTGTGCTGCATAAAGCAGATGTTGCATGGTGGTTTTACACAAGTGTAACAGTTAAATTGGCCTGGTTGTTTTAAAAAGCTTCCGGTAGCTGGTCAACTAAATAAACTGAAGCTTTCAAGCAGAGTATAGAGTTAACGTAACAAAATGTTCCATCCTACATCGTGGCTGAGTCCAGGGCACTCTCCCTCCCATTGCTCGCCGATTTAGATAGCATCCATTTGATCAGACCACTTCCACTTTTCCTTGATAGTTCTGTAGTCACTTTAAAAAAAAAAATTACTTTTCCCTGCACTGTTGGTGGGCCCGGTGGTAGCCGTGTGTGGCCAACAGTTGAGACACTTCCTGAGAGACATTTTCGTTTTGCTCATCGCTAACGAGTGGACCGTCTGCACCTCGTTTATTGACCACAGCGTGGTTTTGCGCACAGCCATTTCTTTTTTCACATTTCGAAAGTCGCGTGAACAAATGATAATGCTATCACTGTTACTAACTTTAAAACTAGCGGGTTGATGTCGCGTGTGGGAAATCCAGTGACGCTGGTAGTGACGATTCTCCCTGACCAATCAGTGATCTGCAGGATATTGACATCACATTTAGTATCGGCTCGGCGCGCTAGGAACCTCGACCGAGGTGGTACTAAAAAAAGTATCAGGTACCAGGTACTATCTACAGTGGAAAAACCCAAAAAAGCGAGCTGAGTCGAGTTGAGTCAAGTTGTACCGTGCAGTGGAAAAGCCCCATAAGTAGTTTGAGAGTAGAAGATGGCTGACTCAATACTCCATGGCAACTGCGAATCCCCTTATTGGTGGATCTTTCTTCAGGATTATGGGTAGCGTAGTTCTTCACTGTAAATATTTTTTTTTATTTTTTTTTTTTAAATGAAGTCGAAATAACGCTGATTGCTTGAACAGAAGAATATACCTTTGTTCAACAACCTCACAGCTCATGGTAGGTCTATCATTGAAGGAATTTTATGTTATCATTAAAAATATATTTCAATGGAAAAACATAAAAGGAATTTTTGATTCCAGAACCCTACTGTTGCACTTTTTGTGGACTCTATCTGTCTTCTTGGGATCACTATGCGCCAAAAAGCTCAACACACAATGGTCAAAGCAATAAATGAGGTATAAGCATGAGTATATTTGAAGAGGGTGTGCGTACAACTGTATCTATAAACTTTTTCTGAAGCACAGAAACTGCCATAAACTCCAGCCCAAGGCTATGATTTTGGTTTGCTGATAACCATGGTTACAGGATGGGCAGATGGGGCACAGAGGATAAGAGAGTGGATGAGTAGAATGGTGAGTGGGAAGAGGAGGAAAGAGGGGAATACAGAAAGTGGAATGGGGGGTTTGGGGCCGGTAATGAGTTTAGGAGCGGCAGGATGGAAACAGGATGAGAGTCTCCAAGAGACTCATTTAATGCAGAACAGAGGGAGTTTTATACCCGCTTCTGAGGAAGACCTTTTTTGTTTTTCAATTTTCTCTCTCTCTCTTTTGGCTTGAAGGAGTGAGAAGGTGGGCAGAGATGATTTGGCTCCTTGTTCCATTCTGTTGTGATTACTTTAGGGATATTTAACTCCAAATGCATTTCACAGTGGTTACAGCGTAAAAACATTTAATGAGCATATTACAAACAATCGTCCATTTAATTCTCCTAAATGTAAATTTTGTGTCCTGTCTGGGCTAGTTTAAACTGTTTGAATCAAACTGAAATGATAGATGGAAAAGGTCTAACGTAAACCACAATTCCCATATCACAAGATACACACACACATGATTTGACTCTTCCAGCAGAAAGCCAACTTATTAGATCTGCTTTCTGAATAAGTCAGGGGTGAAAATAGATTAAAGCCCAACCTGCTGAGTGAGACAGGCAGGGAGAGAAATTGTGTGAAAGAGATGAAAATGTCTTCAGTGTTTTATCAGAGTATCTGATTCCAGCACTTTGAGCATACAAGTGTGTGGAAAGGAAACGATAATGAAAAACATTCGGTTGACATAATAGCAGGTGACATGTTAATATATCTACAACTGTTTGAACAACTGTCACTTTTAAAGATTTAACACTGAGTAGTGGGGCAGTCTGCTGTTTGTGTAAAAATCTCCACCACAATTTTGGGTAGTTGTAGTTGAAATTATTAAACTACAACTATTTGCTAATTCCTTTATAATTGTTATGCATGCAGCTTTTATGTTCTCTAATTAATTAAGAGACACCATGGAATATTAATATTTTTAAAAGTAAATTTGTCACACTACATGACCATTTAAAATAAAACTATAGTAAACTGTCGTGAATGCAAAAAGATGATTAAAAATGGCATTAAAACTAAAAAGGTGTAACAACCACCCTTAAGATATACATGCTCCCCTTGTACATTCATACAACTTTTATAATCAGGTGAAAATGTAATTTGTGACTGTAATTTAATTACCATTTCATTACAAAAATAGTTAAACATATTACATTTTAAATTCTTGCAATTAGATTACAATTACTTACTTTCAACTGAGTTTCAATCTACAAATGTAAAGGGTCATACTCTTGATTTGGTATTAACCTCTGGTCTTCATGAGACCATCTTGAGTTAGTAGATTCTGAAATCTCTGACCATTGTTTTGTTTTATTTGAGTCTGTGCAGTTGTGTTCTGTATATCCATTACCTGTGGGCCGGCACCTCACTCGTGCTATTCATTCTTCCACAGTTATGCAGTTTTCAGAGGTGAAAGCTTCTGCTCATCTGTCTCATATCTCTGATGTTATTATATCTTTAATATAACTTGCACTGCCATTTTAGACCAGGTTGCTCCTTTAAAGTCGCTGAGATGTAAAAATAGGTCAGGCATCCAGCCTTGGCTTAATGAGCATACTCGCTCTATTAGGCAGGAATGTAGAAAGGCAGAGCATATGTGGAAGAAGGATAAATTAAAGTTTCATTTGAAATGTTTTGTGATTCCTAATGCAGTATCAAGTCTCTGACAAGACTGCAAAATTGAATTACTTCACTGAAATAATTGCTAAAAATGCCCATAGGCCTAAGATCATTTTTGAATACAGTTGATTCCATTTTGAACCCTTCCCCAGGCTGGTTTTCCTCATATTACATTAAAGAAAGAACATTTTCTATCAGTATTAATAATTAATACTCATCCTCAACACTGCTCACACGTGGCATCCCACAAGGCTCCATGTTGGGTCCTCCGCTTTTTCTCTGTATATGCTTCCCCTAGGCTGAATCTTTCAGAAGTACAATGTCGCTTATCATTGTTATGCTGATGACACACAATTTTACCTTCCTGTCAGGTGTAACGATATTTGTTCCATCAGTAACCTCATCTCCTGTCTTGAGGAAGTTAAACTGTGGATATCTAAAAACTTTCTCATTGAGGATAAAACCAAGGTCATTGCTTTTGGCTCTTCGTTGTGTATTGCTGTCATTGAAAATCACTTTAACCTGGCACAATAGAGTTAAGAACTTGGGTGTCATCTTTGATTCTGACTTATTATTTGATAAGCAGATAAATGCCATTGTTAAAGGAAGTTTTTTTCATCTCAGGTCCATTGCTAAATTAAAACAGTTACTCTCACAGAAAAACCTGGAAATAGTGATTCATGCTCTTATTACATCCCGGCTGGATTACTGCAAAGCCTTATATGTGGGTTTGTCTCAGTTTTTCACGTCTTCAAGTAGTCCAAAATACAGCAACTAGACTTCTAACGGGTACTAAGAAAAGAGAGCATATCAATCCGGTTCTCGCTTCCCTACATTGGTTACCAGTTAGTTCTACCAGAATGACTCGGGAGAATAATACTGAACAATTAACCATTTATTTACAGCTCGGCAAACAATATAAAGATAAAAAGTTCTTTGGCGTAGGCCCCATCCTTAGCTCGCAATCCGGGGGTCCGGACTCTGCATTTCCTGCCTGGCGATGAAGGCAGGGGTGCAGCCGACCCCCAGTGAGGTATGGGAAGGGACCATCCTGGTGGTGGTGTGTAGGAAGGAAGGGATCATCTTGGTGGTGGGGAGGGTGGAGGAGAACGAAAGCGTCAGCATCTGTGAACTCAGACATGTGTAAGTACCCATCTTTTATACTGCAAGTGTTAGAACGCGATTGGATAGATGAGAGGGTAATGAGTGACGTAACAATTGAGTCTTCCTGGCAGAACTTATGCTAAAGCTTCCATTTATAGAGTTAAATTTTAGGTTCTGCTGTATGTTTATAAGGCCTTGCATGGTCTAGCCCCTCAGTATGTTGTTGATCTGCTTTAACTTCATTTCGCACCTAGGTCTCTTCGATCATCAAATCAGTTTTACATTTTATTGTTTGTTCTTTTAACACTTTGGAAATTCTATTTAATCCTGATATTAATGTTTTTTTCTTATTATACATCACTTTACTTACAACGTTGTTGTTTTAAAATGTGCTTTATAAACAATAAACTTGAACTTGAGTTGAACAAGGAGGGAGGAAACATAGACATTATTTTGGAAAAATAACTTACAATTAATGTAATGTAATGTTTTGTGAAAATGTAATGTGCTTACTTTTTTGTTGAAGTAATCTGTAAATTCACTAATTTGATTACCATTTTAGATAAGTAATAATTAGTCATTTGTAGTGGATTACTTTATTGAGTAACATACCCAACACTTCATACTACCCAGGGTCAGATCCAGTATAAGCAAATTATCATATGCATTGTCATGTATTGTAATTACTTTTCGAAAGGGTCTTTTCAAAACAAGGAAATAGCCCACACTCTTTGAGTGAATAAACAAAAACCACTGACCAGATCAACAAGACTGTTTTTATACCAGCACATTTACATGATCCTATACAAGCTTAATGTTTCTCTGATTTCAGAATGGCTATACTTCAACTTTAATAAAAATCATTTCTCAATTTATTCCACATTGTGGAGAGTGATGTTGGTGAGGAGCTTAATTTTGTAAGAGAAATTATGAAGTTTGAAATTAAATGAAAGAGAGTCCGGACACAGGATGTACTTATTGTTGCTGTAATGCAAAAGTAGTTTATGCTTCCTTTCATTTCCACTCCCTCTTTCTTTGGAAAAGTCACTGTGCTGTGTTTATGCATCAGTGGCTGGCACCAACAGAGATAAAAGAGATTTTATCCAAATAGTACAAAGAGGACAGAAAGGGCACAGGGACAGTGAGTAGCTGTATTCTGACTCACTTCATCTGTTCGTTCAACCATCTATTGATCCATTCATGCAAAGCTGTCTTATTTCTGGATTAAGCTCACCATGGGCATTGCTGGTGCATATCCTGCCAGAATGTTGTCAGAAACTTTTTTTTTTAACCTTCCACTTGTTCTTATGTAGAGGACATCTACAGATGACAAAAAAGGCATAGATTCTTAACTGAAGTATTCAATCGACAGAAGTTTGCAGGGGTGTAAAGTAATTGAGAAAAATACTTAAGTATTATATTTTTGGGGGGATTTGTACTTTACTCAAGTGCAGTTTAAACAGAGTACTTTTACTTAATTACATTTCAAAATAAATTTAAAAAAGATAAGTATTTTTTACTCCTTACAATTTTATTTCTATAATTTTATTTTCTTTAAAAGTACTACATTATTGCACATCATTTTATTTTATCTTACTGGACTGAAGCCATCTTTTCACTTTCTAAATGCCTGCTACTGCTACAGATTGGAACTATAAGAAATTATCATTAATGTTACACATATATAACAAACAAAAAGCTTTTGTAATTAATATGTACATGTCATTTATTTCTACACTTGCCTTCATATTTAAATCATATCTAATGTATGAATTTCTACACCTTATTTGCTGAATTATTATTGTTGTTGTTGTTAGGCAACTGTTAATTATAATAACTATAAAATCAGCAATGATAATGATGATATAATGGTAATAAAAGTTATGTAATCCGAGTAAATATTAATTATTAATTTGATTGAATTCATCCATCTGCTCAACAGTAAGGATTGGTAGCAAACCTCAGAAAACAATTCACAAAACCAACAACATAACATAATTTCTTTAAAGCTTATTTTGATTTTATTTTATCTTTCTCTATGTCTCAAGGGGTTGGGTGCTCTGACATCACAATTCGTGAGTGCCTTCTCCAATGCAACAAACATTGCATGACTGTGGCAACATTTTGCAAAATAAAAATATTGTGGTTCATTACATGTCTCAGGACAGTTCCAAAGTAAAATGTCCACTGTTCAGCGCTAAAAGATTATAATGTTCTCCCAAACAGATTTTAAAGTTAATGTTCTATTGAGATTTAAATCAACAAAACTTACCTCCCTACCCTAAACCTTAAACCTAAACCTAACTGATAGTGTCCTTTGCATTGCATAGGCAACACTGTATCAGTTGAGCTACCGTGCAATTTGATCACACTAGAACAAGCTTGTTTATTCTATATATTTATGACATGGTATGTATGGGCTTGGTCTTGGCGGACTAGATCTGCTCTACACACAGAGTTAGGTAACCTAGTAATAGTACAAATACTTTGTTACTGTACTTAAGTACAGTTTTTAATATTTGTACTTTATTGAGTATAAATATTTCTTTGGACTTTTACTTTCAATTTACTACATATTGAAGAGGTAAGTGTTTCAGCACATTGCTTTGCAGTTGCCAGGGTGTTCTGGGTGGTTGATTATTGGCCCCATAATCCCATAAATATGATCATTCTGATTTGACTTGAATGCGCCATAAACTCACAATTTTCTCACCCTCCAAGATGTGTGTGACTTAAGAAAAATTTCTGCAGAACACAAAGAAAAAAAGATTTTCAGAAGAATAACGCTGTTATGTAGGTCAATTTAATGTATGTGAACAGTGGCCAGACCTTTAAAGCTCCAAAAAGCACATAAATGCAGCATAAGAGTAATCCATACGACTCCAGAGGTTTCACCTATGTCTTCTGAACGGATCAAATAGTTTTTTGGGTGAGAATAGACCAAAATATAACTCCTTTTTCGACTAAAAATTTTGACATCAGCATTCTTCTTGGCGATCAGGATTTCAAGTTTGATTAAACTTCCTATAGCGCCACCTAGGGTTCTGTGTCAAGCACTAGAAAGTTAAATCAAGCTTGAAATCACGATCGTGCCTAGAGATTGCAATGGCAAGATATAACGTGAAAATTAGTTTAAATTTGGTTTGTTTTTACCCAAAACTTCAGAGGACATGGATTTAACCACTGTAGTATGGATAACTTTATGCTCCCTTTATGTGCTTTTTGTAGTTTGAAATGTCTGGCCACCATTCACTTGCATTGAATTGACCTATAGAGATGAAAGATCTTCTAAAATCATTGTTTGCATTCTGTAGATGAAAGAATGTCATACACATCTGGGATGGCATGTTTTTTCTTTTTTGCAGAACCCTTAGAACCTCCTGGCGGCCCCCTAGAGGTCTCCGGACCCCAGTTTGAAAACTCCTGGTCTAGTTTATCTAGTTATTATAAATGTTTTAAATTATTATTATTTGTATTTTTTTATTTTTTTGACAACACATTTGCGCGGTTGCAGTGTTGACCCATAGATGCTGCAGTTGCGTCACCTGGACATCACATTTGCTCTGCTTGCAGTGTTGTAAAAGGTCTAGTTGCTCGGCCTAAAGATGCTGCAGTTGCAGCACCTAAACAGGGGTGCGTTTCCCGAAAGCATCGTTAGCCAACTATGGTCGCAAGTTCCGTCGTTACTAACATAGTCCAACGATTTGGTGTTTCCCGAAACCATAGTTCAAACGAACATTCGCAAACTGCATCGCAAACTTGTGTGGTTGGAACGACAGCTCTTGACCTGTGGTTAGAAGCATAGTTCCTTGTTAGTTTGTTGTGTCAAAGTCATTGATTTCGCAGCAGCTGGGATGTGTGCTATTCAGACCTATCGACCCTATAGCCTATTTCTTTCGAAGCTTTCACCATCCACTTTAAGTGATTTGGATGACTTAAAGTCGAGGTGCTCAGGTTTTACACAATTTCCTTTCTTTATTACAAATTATTTGAAACGATATAATAGCGTGACGATCGCAATTATTGGTTGGACGCAGCCTTGGTTTCGTTTGTGCAAAGAAACGGTGAGTGTGCAAGTGAGTAGCTTTGTTAAATTCCCAAAGACAAATTGTCATATAACAATATTTTACAAAAATTATTTTAGGGGTTTACCCTTAAATATTAAATTATATCTGTACTGTAGCCTACACATATACGCAACATATGCAGTGCTTAGCGCTAAGGAAACGTAGGCTAATTTACATACTTTAACATAGGCTATTTAAAATATTACACACTCAAACCACAGTATTTTTTATATATAGTCAATGAATGAAGAAAAATTGCATAAATAAGCAGTTGTAGTAGAATATAATATTCTCATGGCGTTATAAGAAACAAATACATATTTATTGTTTGCAAAAGTATTTAATTAAAAAAGTAAACAAAAGTATTTTGTTTGCCAAACAAATTTCGTTGTATAACTACAATGACAATAAAGTTTCTTTCTAAGTGAAGTCTGCGGGGGGGGAAAGCAAATAAACAGCATTATTTATTAACACAAGTTATGTCAGATTAAATTAAACAAATAATAGAAAACACAGTATCCAAACTGTAAAATATTAGCCTACCATCCAAACATATTCTGAATTAAAAGTTCTCTGACTTCTGCTCGTTATAGATTTTGGGATCAGACAACATTGTGTTTATATATGTATATATTTTATTGTGCAAAGAATGAATGTTGAGTTGTTAACATAATTACTCCACATCGTCACTAAGAAAGCGCAGTCGAAAAGAGAAAAGAACCAAATTTACAGCAGGTGGCGATATATGCTCATAGCACCAGTCCGCCATTAGATCGAAGAAGAAGAAGAATAACGACAGCTCCAACCAATGTGGTTCAAACCATGGATCTGCGACACAGGTACCATGGTTTCGGGAAACAGTAGTGACTAGCTAGTTGATTTCTTTAAAGATGCATCGTACTATGGTAGTTAAACCAGCGAGTTGCATCGTTGTACGGGAAACGCACCCCAGCACGTTGAACTCAGCAGGCTGAGTAGATGATAAGCATAATGAATTATGATTGATATGATATTATGAATTAAGAAGTGTAAGCCACAGAGGAAATATTCTTCTATTTAATATGTGCGATCATGCGATACAGCCTCAGTCCCTGTTGGATACTGGCATGAATTTGTTGCTCCCTTACACGAGTGGCATGTATTTCAAAGATTATAATGTTTGTCGTGCGTGAGTGACCCTAGATGATACATATCGATTTATGCTAATCTAATGTATGCCTAACTAAAATGATGGACAGGAGAATGCTGAACATGCAAATAAATTTATAACATCAACAGGATCCAATGACATAACTTGTTGTTTAAAATGCCAAAGCATGCCAAATACAGCCAATTACTGCATGCCAATTTCGAATTAATGATGGACTGAAACCATTTGTGGAAGGAAGCTTCCATTATAGTCGGTCTGATATTACTGTGAGAGGGTAAGAAAAGTATGTCTCTGGAAGATGCCTAGCAACAAGGGTTTCTGCAAGGGAAGACTCTAGACCAACACTGAAATGGTGGATTAGAAGCTGCATCTAAAACAGTGGTTCTCAACTGGGGGTGAGCTCTCAGGAAGTTCGGCATCTGGTGTTCCACTTTGGTCACGGGCAGGTGCAATCCCAAGTTAACAAAACCATAGCGATCGCGGCCTGCACCATGGAATGGGCTGTTCTAACTCTCTGTTTCTACCTGCTGGAGCGGGCAGTGGGGGTATGAGGGGATGGGGCCATGGTCGTGCGTCTGTTTGTGGTAGAGAGGGAGTGGTGTGGTTCGTCAAGCTGGTTGGCAGAAGTTCTAAAAGCTGTTTCTCATTACAGTGATGGAGCAGAGACCCCTTAAAAGCAGCCAAACTCACCAGAGAAGACAATGAGAGAGAAGAATGACACAAGAGTTCAGTCTTATGTGTGTTTCATGTCTCTGAGTTTCAAGAACTTTATTATTTTGAGAAGTTTATGTTTATTGAAATAAGTATTGAAATATTGAATGTTGAGTATTTATTTCTCCAGGAAATTGCCGTGTTATGTACAACAGGCCACATAAAACTCATTTTGCAAAAATGTAGTTAATGTAAAATGATTTTATTACCAGATTGTGAATGCCGCTGAGGGAGAGTTTTCTATCAGTTTCTTCTTGCCAAGAAGATAGAAAACTGAAAGAAAGATACAAATCTGGCTGACAATATATTTTATTCTTCTGTTTGTCATTTCATTTTAAATTGTATTTTACAATCTTAACATGATATTTGTAGTTTTCTACACTTTTCCCTAATATTTTCTATCCCTGTTTTTGTGTGAGTTACGATGCTTTGGCCGTATTACATGGGATGGGATGGGTTGATGGATGGATGGATGGATGGATATTTATATATAAGCTTATTTTAAGAAATTAGCTTATATCTTGTCCAACAATCTAGTCTTTCTCCTCTTCAAAAGCTCCCTACTGCCCAATCTTTCCTGTTATTTCTCTTCCTCTTTCTTTTCTCGCTCTCTAGCTTACCCTGGTAGTCTGTATGTTGGTAGACCATGGGAGGTAGATCTCTCATCTTTGAAACGAGAGAGAGAGAGAGAGAGAGAGAGAGAGAGAGAGAGAGAGAGAGAGAGAGAGAGAGAGAGAGGTAGAGTAATAGAGAGATTCAACAGTTTACACATCAAACTCAGCAAAGTCATGACAAAGGACATTTAGGAAAGAACTTTTGATCTGTCCCACACTCCACCTCCCTCTGCCCTCTTTAAACTTGCCTATTAAAAGTGTAACTAGAACCAGGCTTGTTGACATAGGGTGAGACGTGTTTGGGCTACGTTTACTTCACTAAGGTCAAAAGTCATTAAATGGGTCTTGTTAGGGACACACGGAATAGCTTGCCCAAAAATAAAAATTCTGTCATCATTTTATCACGCTCATTTCGGTCTAATGCCGTATGACTTTTTGTCTTTTTGTGAATCACCAACGGAGAAATGTTGAAGAATTTACAAGCCATTCTTTTGCTTAAAATGCAAGTAAATTTTTGTGTGAGGAACAGATGTTATTCACTGATAGTCTGTCCCTCCACCGAAGTTCTGAAATGGACTACAAAATATGATGGTATTCACACCAAACACACTTGGTTCTCATGACAAAACACCAATGACATCAAAGCCACTATGTTTGTTTTTTTGTTTTTTTATTGAGAGTCATAGCAGAAGGACAGATTTCCAGCAAATAACTATTTAAAACTATTGTATAACTTCAGAAGACCTAGAATATAGTGAACAATTTCATTTTTATTTATTTATTTTTTTCATTTTGAAGCTTGACAGCTTCAAAATGAAGGGTCACCTATAATATTTCACCTTTTGTGTTCCACAAAATAAACAAAATCATATGGGTTTGGAACAACAAGAAGGCGAGTAAATTACATAATTTTTATTTGTATGTGAACTATAAAAAGACATTTTGTAATAGTCTCAGAAATAGGTCTATGGAAAAAAAAAAAAAAAATATATATATATATATATATATATATATATATATATATATATATATATATATATATATATTTGCCCATTTGTTTTCATGTATGATTACAGGCCTATAAGCACAGATCATTGTGTGATCATGTTAAACCAATGTATTGTTAATATCACAGAAAACCCCAATTCTACACAGTTTCTTTGGCACAGTCGGAGAGATTGAGATAATCGGCAGGATAGACGCTGCTCTCTTTCATTTTGCCACTGGAGAGAGGGAACAAAGGACAGAGGTCAGAGGTGAGAACTGCAGGCTTCAAAAGAATATGAGACTAAACACACAAATACGCATACAAACACACACAAAACTACAGATTCACACACAGAGAAACACAATAACGCCCACAGAAATACACGCATATGCATTTGATTAATAAGTATTCAAATCTGGTTGCAATTTAGTGTGCAACAGGAAACTGTACAAAGATCACCGGATCACAATGTACAAATAGGATTTAGTGAACAGCAAATAAAAGCATTCAACATAACATATCTTTTAATCACTTATATTTAAGCTACAGTATGAGAGGATATGAAATAAGTAGGTCTGTATAACTCTACACATCAAAAAATCACAATATACAACTAGAATATAGTGATCGCCACTTGAAGGAACCAACATTACAAATCTTTTAAGAATTTTTAAGCACTGATCTCTCAGATATTAGAGTATATGAAATGAAGCCAGCTGTATAACACTCTCATCGAGACAAGTGTGGACAACGAAAAGTCATATAAACTAATTTCAACAGAGATTAAAGGGACTAATGCCTGATTCAAACACTGCTAAAAGCCCAATGAAAGATAAACCACACCAATAAACGTCATCCCATTAAGACAAACAAATGCTCAAGGACAGTTAGGTTGTGTTTACACTCCGTATGTACATGTCTTAGAGTGTTTGTGTGCATGCCTGGGTGTGAGTGTGTATGTTAGAATGTGTGTGTAATCATTCATTCTTCAAACTTTCAGGGAACACGTCTCAACAGGGTGTGTCATAAGCATGTAATCTTGGGAGAGTGCTCATAAAATGTCCTAAAAGCTTTCTAAGGGTCAGTGTTTGAGTAAGTGCATGTGTTTGTTTAACATTTAACCTTAATCTTTGTGTGTGGTTTATGTTCCTTAAGGTCTTATGCATGTCTTCTGCAACTTATTAGGCCTTTCGTTTTATGTTTGTATGTGTGTTTCTGTGTATGTGTCATGTAGCAACCTGATGGTCATGTTCGATATGTGTTTATACCGGAACTGTATAATAATATTGTGATTACTACATCTACCTTTAATTACAATATTCCAAAGGTCCACTGAAAGCCCTTTCCATGCATAGAATAATTTATTCCAGTGTTTCTCAATTTTTTGTGTCTTATTCACCCCCACAACAAATAAATAAGGCTCAAGTAACCAGTTCACCAACATCAAACTAGAAATGTTTTCCCTTTAATACTGGATATCATTTAGCATTATAATTAATATTATAAAAATAGCCATTATGACGAATGATTCACTTTTAAACTAAAACAATCTAGTAGCTTACTCTCAAGCAGAAGTATTTTGAGATATACAGCCTAGAATCTATTTAATAACATCATGTACTTTAAAATATGCTTTATTGTCTGATACATTTTTTGGTATATTCTATTTACACCTCAGTGCAAATAGTGGCAGATACTATTTGCACCCATAATTAAATACTGACTGTGGCAAATATCCTGTGCGCTTCAGCGTCGCCCTGGAATTGGAGCCCATTTCCCAATAAATCCTGGAACGCAGATGCTCACCTGCGATCAATCAGCTGGAGAGAATTTAAACACCGGAGGAAGAGGAAGACGGTGAGCGACAACTCCAAAGAATGTCACCGATCCTCTTTTTGATGTCTCTTTTAATTCCAGTCTCCAGCGACGAGTGAGCACCGATCGCAGCGTGGACTCCAGGAAAAGCTTCACTATGCACGAGACTCACGGTCATAGACATCGCAGCATGCTCACCCCACCCTTCACTGAAGACACCTCACACTATTAAGTCTTAAACCTCTCACTATTGCCACAATCACAATAAAACACCCAGTGCACTGCAGTGTGTTTATTGTGTTAATTTAGAGTCCCACAGACACATTACATTAACCCCTACACCTAAACCTAACCTAACTACAGTACTACATGGTTTCACCATGGTATTATTTGTAAATATACAGTAACCACAAAATTAACCAAGTTTAATATACAGTGCATCTGTAAAGTATTCACAGCGCTTCACTTTTTCCACATTTTGTTATGTTACAGCCTTATTCCAAAATGGATTAAATTCATTGTTTTCCTCAAAATTCTACAAACAATACCCCATAATGACAACACAAAAGAAGTTTGTTTGAAATCTTTGCAAATTTATTAAAAATAAAAAACACACAAAAAATATCACACGTACATAAGTATTCACAGCTTTTGCCATGACACTCAAAATTGAGCTCAGGTGCATCCTGTTTCCACTGATCATCCTTGAGATATTTCTTTACCTGTGGTAAATTCAGATGACATGATTTGGAAAGGCACACACCTGTCTATATAAGGTCCCACAGTTAACAGTGCACGTCAGAGCACAAACCAAGCCATGAAGTCCAAAGAATTGTCTGTAGATCTCCGAGACAGGATTGTATCGAGGCACAGATCTGGGGAAGGGTAAAGAAAGATTTCTGCAGCATTGAAGGTCCCAATGAGCACAGTGGCCTCCATCATCCGTAAATGGAAGAAGTTTGGAACCACCAGGACACTTCCTAGAGCTGGCCGGCCAAACTGAGTGATCAGAGGAGAAGGGCCTTAGTCAGGGAGGTGACCTAGACCCCGATGGTCACTCAGACAGAGTTTCAGCGTTTCTCTGAGGAGAGAGGAGAACCTTCCAGAAGAACAACCATCTCTGCAGCACTCCACCAATCAGGCCTGTATTGTAGAGATGGCCAGACGGAAGCCACTCCTCAGTAAAAGGCACATTACAGCCCGCCTGGAGATTGCCAAAAGTCACCTGAAGGACTCTCAGACCATGAGAAACAAAGATTGAACTCTTTGGCCTGAATGGCAAGCGTCATGTCTGGAGGAAACCTCTCATCACCTGACCAATACCATCCCTACAGTGAAGCATGGTGGTGACAGCATCATGCTGTGGGGATGTTTTTCAGTGGCAGGAACTGGGAGACTAGTCAGTATCGAGGGAAATATGAATGCAGCAGTGTACAGAGACATCCTTGAGGAAACCCTGCTCCAGAGTGCTCTGCACCTCAGACTGGGTTGAAGGTTCATCTTCCAACAGGACAATGACCCTAAGCACACAGCCAAGATAACAAAGGAGTGGCTACGGGACAACTCTGTGAATGTCCTTGAGCGGCCCAGCCAGAACCCAGACTTGAACCCGATTGAACAGCTCTGGAGAGATCTGAAAATGGCTGTGCACCGACGCTCCCCATCCAACCTGATAGAGCTTGAGAGGTCCTGCAAAGAAGAATGGGAGAAACTGCCCAAAAATTGGTGTTCCAAGCTTGTAGCATCATACACAAAAAGACTTGAGGCTGTAATTGGTACCAAAGGTGCTTCAACAAAGTATTGAGCAAAGGCTGTGAATACTCATGTAGGTCTACATGTGATTTGTTTCGTTTTTTATTTTTAATAAATTTGCAAAGATTTAAAAAAAAACTTCTTTAAGGTTGTAATCATGGGGTAATGTTTGTAGAATTTTGAGGAAAATTTTGGAATAAGGCTGTACCAACAAAATGTGGAAAAAGTGAAGCACTGTGAATACTTTCCGGATGCACTGTATTACCATCATATTACTGTAATGTGGTGCCGGCGGGTACCCAGCATTTATTGCGGCCAGGGTAAGGACTGACTGAGTTCAGACTGAATAACTCAGTCTGTAAAATTGTGTGAAATGGGTTTAGGGTAGTGTTTATAGTTGACTGTTCTATCAAAGTGTGCTGCATATCTACCATTGTTATGAATGTGTGAATTTTTGCCCATTTAAGTGGCATCAATAAAGGAGAATTTGTTTATACCTGAAGTCTGTGTGACATTGCATTTGGCATCAGAAGTGGGATGGACGACCAAGATCTGTCGCGGACAGTGAAAGATTCGGACAGTCAAATCAAAGAGCTGCCCCGCTATGTACCGCATCTACAGCGGCAATTCAAAACCCACATGGCGGCATTGGAGTGCCCCTTCGGGGAGCAGCATGCGACGGAGCAACGACAAGACCAGTTGAACAATCTTTGGAGCAAGGAAGGGGAGAGACTGGGGTCCCTCGCGGCAGACATTAAATTCTATGTTCTGCGTTGTGGTGAGCTAGGACATGTGGCACGGATCTGCCTAGCTCCAGCACCTCGGCCTCGCCCTTCTCCACCATCAGAATACTAGAAGGGAGTGGCAGGAAGGAGGAACTGCCACTCACCTCTTCTAGTGTCACCCTCTATGGTAAGTGCACGATTGCAGGATTCCTGCCTGGGAAACCACAGGAATTTCTGGCTGGCTGGGCATCTGCACCAAGATATATTTGGGCAGTGTATACTTTGGATTGTATCGCTGGGTCTAGCTGTTTTAGCTCCCTGGATCTCCGCAGCAGCTATTGCCACGTGGAGTTGTTTCTGGAAGCCAAGGCCAGGACTGCATTTACCATCGGCCAAGGACTGTGGCAATTCCAGGATATGCCATTCAGGTTGTGCAATGCCCCAGCAATGTTCGCCTAATGGAGCAGGTACTCCAAAACATTCATCGCTGCAATTGTTTAGTCTATCTGTATGACCTGTTGGTGCACGCAAAAGACTTTGAAGGGGGACTGAAAAATATGCGGGAGGTCTTTGATGTGATCCGTGGAGTCCCATAAAGTGTACGTTGCTGCAGAGAGAAATTGCATACCTGGGACATTACTGCAGGCATGGCCACAGACCCCATCAAGGTGGCCGCAGTGAGAGGTTGGCCCATTCCCAGCAATGTCGCCAGGGTGAGGAGTTCCAATGACTGGAGGAATGGATGCGGGTTATGCAGACATTGGCAGCATCTGCCAGCCTGAACGCCAAGGATGATCAATCCACTCTTGATCACCATCAACTGCAGCAAAATCAAGAAAGGGTTCTGTGGATCGTCTGGTGTACAGTGGCTGTTCAGTGGAAGTTGTTGGTTCCTCGAACACTCCAGCCACAAGCATTGAGAGTGGTGAATGGCTTGTGGGGGCTAGCCATTTCGGTATTACCAAGATTCTAATGGGGTTACGAGCTCAGTTCCACTTGGCAGGATGCCAACAGGATGTGAAACTATAAGACTACTTCACAAAGTGGTCAGAGGCATATGCAATTCCTGACCAAAGCACCACCACTATGGTGGGGAAGCTAGTGGAAGATATGTTCTGTCAGTTTGGAGTTCCAGAGGAGCTCCATAGTGATCACAGCCAAAACTCCAAAGCAGAGGTATTTGCCAAAATATGTTGACTGTTGTGAGTGCGGAAGACCCCTATCACCCCTCTCCATCCACAAAGTGATGGCCTGGTGCAGGGGTATAATCACACCCACACTACGCAGCTGGCAATATTCACCAGCAAACATCAACGTGACTGGGAACAAAATTTGGCCTTGATTCTATGGATGTATCGAACAGGGGTACAGGAGTCTTATGTTCAGCCGGGAACTGCTTGGCCTTTGGCATACCCACAGTGCCAGAAATCCCTGTTGGCCCAAGTGTGGATTACCTCCGTCGGCTGTGGGAGCATTTGCGGACATTACATGCCATGGCTCGGGAGCGACAGGGGACAGTGGCTGGTAAGCAAAAACACACCAATTGCATGGACCCTGTGAAGAATTGGCAAAAAGTTCAGACATGGTCTACAGGGTTTGAATAAGGACCCATAGGCATTAGAGAGTGGTGTTGCACAGGGTCTGACTGGCTCCATACCAGCCACAGGGAGGGCTATGGAGCTGAGGGGAGCCTGTCTAGTTCTGCATCGCCAGCAGGACAGATGGGACCATTGTCAACCGGTCTTCCTCCTCATTACAGTAATGATGGGGTCAGTACAGGTGGTACTGACCCCAACAATATATGAGAGTGCAATTAGATGTGTTTTCAGTCTGAGCTCGATCTATCTCTCCCCCAGTAGCTCCAGGTAAGAGGGCCCTGGTGTCAGACTCTAAAAGCCTAGAAGAGAGGCCCTTATATCAGCCACACTTTCCAGCTCTTCTGTGTCCCCTCCACACTAACAAATAACATAGAAGTTACGTGTCTGTGTATGGATGGATGCATGTGACATCATTAAAACAAATGTGTTTGTCTTGTGGTTTCAATGAAGGCAGATGGTTACACATTCAAAACTGGTGTGATCATTTGAGAGACAGCGTGTCTGCCTCACAGATCCTTTAACTTACTGAAAGAGCCTTATACAGATTTTTGTCTAATGCACACATAGTAAACATATAATTTATACTTTTTCAGTGTTATGTTGCCACGTGAATGTAACTTGAAATAAAAAAGTTAAAAAAGAAAAATATTACTTGAATGTAATATTGAAAATAAAAAAGAGAGGACACCTTCAGACCCTCATGTGTGTGAATGTTTCCAAAAAAATTGATATTTACATTTTCATGGAAAGGAAAATGTTCTTGAGGTCAGTGGAGTAACACTAAGAAACCTTCTTGATATCTGTGACTCAAAAATTCATGATATTTGTGTTTGGTTGTTTCTGAGAGCAAGTGCACTTACTTTCCACAACCTGTGGTAGGCACATAGATCCTAAGATTATCAGCGTGCTGCTGTGAAGTTGTGATTTATGCAAGCTTGAATGTGTATGTGAAAGGATTACATTCCCACCCTGGACTTTATCCGCTGTTTCCTGTTCGAGCTTTGCCAGTCAGACACAATCAGACTAATGGTATGAAGTTTATCAGGAAAAGATTAACAGGACTTGGGGCAGGGTAAGGTCCATAACAATACTGGTTATGTTCGGAATGGAACACTGGACACATGTTCGCTATTACGAACACTGTCATATTAACATAAACATAACTTGCATAACATGCACGCATGCACAAACATACACACGCATGCACATACACACCCATTCTCAATTGAAAACTGCATAGAATGAAGATCAAGAGTGTCTTTTCCTGGTACCATAGAAAAGAATAAAGGTGAGGTATGACCTACCACAGAGAGGACAAAAAGATCACTCTGTAGCAGGTAAACTAAGACATCTGCTGACACATGGGATGAGACACTGTCATTCATCTGAAATCTCACTCACTCTTTCTATCTCACTTTCCTTCTGGTATCAAAGCGACATTGCTTTGGCTAATCAGCTACTCCTTTGATCCCTGTCTGTCAGGACCTCTGGGGACTCTGGGTTGCCCTTTTATCTGCCTGACTTCTGGGTCCTTTCACAGATCAGAGTGATAATCTGATTAACTGTAATACTTATCCATGAAAGGGAGAATGAAAAAGAGAGAAAGAGAGATGTAGAGATAGAAAGACAGAATTTATTTGAGGTGTCTTGGAGTTGGGGTGGGCGGGGCAATCTCAAATGATCACACTATGCATTTTTACAGACAGAAAGACAGACACTTGACCGACTGACATGACGTGATGAAAAACTAGATGATATATGCTAGTCTAGTCAGTGGATTAAATACATTTTCTATGTGTTTTTTTCTGTAAGGTTTCAGTACATTTCTAGATAATAAGTTTAGTTAATCATGTATTTAATGAGTCAAATAAACTTACACAGCTGATTGATGAAACATTATTAAGAACAAAATTCTGGGTTCAAATCAAGTTAAGCTTGATCAACAGCATTTTTGGCATAATGTTGATTACCACAAAAATATATTTAGACTTCGCCACACCTTTTCATAAACAAAGCAAAAATCGAGGTTACAGTGAGGCAGTTACAATGAAATTGAATGGGAACAAATTTGTGTAGTGTTTAAAGACAGAAATGTGAAGTGTATAATTGTATTAAAGCAATTACATTAAGTCCTCTGTTGTAACTTGTATTATTTGAGCTGTAAAGTTATTTAAATGGTAATTTCTTGGTCGTTTTAGTGTTTGGAACATCGCCTCATCATGGAAACGAAGTTGTAAAAAGTGGACACAACTTTGCAAAAAAAAAGGATAGTAATTGATTTAATCATATGTGTATTGTATACGTATTGTGGCTATACTTATGAAGGAGTAAGTATTTTAATGTTTACGGATTGGCTCCATTCACTTCCCTTGGGAGTGCCTCACTGTAACCTCTATTTTTCTGACAACATGATACAATTTTTTTATTATTATTTTTTTTATTTTTTTTGGTAATCAACATTATGTTTCGTTTGAGTTTAACTTGTATTGAACCTGGAATATTCCTTTAACTAATATTTTCTTATTATTTTCTAACCAACAAAAATCTTTGAGAATGTTTTTTTTTTACACAGTAAATTAATTTGCACTTTGAAACATTCTTACAAACTTCTTATAATTTATCTTAAGAACTTTTTTCTTAATAATATATTTGTGAATCCAGCACCAGAGTTGGAACTGTAAAACACTTCCATTGCCCAAGCCTATGGCACTTGCTCAAGTTTTATCTTGATGAACACAATCAGTAGTCAGGCAAGACATTTCACTTCACATCTACACAGTCCCTCCCTCTTTCTCTAACTGAATGCCTATCCTTCATGTTCCAGGAGGCTTCTGTAACCACCACATAAAAACAGCAACAGATACCAACATTATTATCTGTTTCATCCTTAAAGCGATCTCTGCTACTGATGTCTGCCCATCACGTTTTTTTAAAGAAAACAAGCACAGATAAATGTAAAGAGATACACAGTTACAGTATGTTTTTAGATGCTGTCATGCTATGGGAGACGGTAAATTGCCCTGGGATACAAATAGATTAGTTGAAATCACTGGGATTCTTACAGGATTAAGAGTATTCTGGCATTTCCATAGTGTTAGCGGGCTGGCAGAGTTTTGGCCATTCATCCAAAAATAACATACAGTATGGTTTAAAGAGGGAGGAGAAAATTACCCAGCTGAAAGTCACCAGCACACTGACAGATTATTTAGAGACAACTAACAACAGTAGACACTTAACATTTAACACTTAATTTTGATATTTTTGTTGTCATTTCTATTCAATGTTCATTTCATTAGTGCACACAAAAAATTGTTTAAACGTTGTATCAACTTGAAATGGAACATTTTTTAAACTGAGCACGCAATTGACTTATAGCTTGTTTACTATGATGTATATGATAAATGGGCTACAATTGTTAAATGATCAAAGGAATGGGATTCATATACTGGGTTGGGAGGGTTATTTTTTAAATGTATTCCACTGCAGATTACAGAATACATGATGTAAAATGTTATTTTTAACATATTCCGTTAGATTACTCAAGGTCAGTAATTTATTCTAAATACTTTGGATTACTTCTTCAGCAAAACAAATTACATAGGTTTTTCAGAGAATGTATTTAACATTTTTCTAAAACAACCTTGGTTCTAAAACAAGATCAATCATAATGATCTTGTTTTAAGGATTTTTAGATATTTTTACAGGGAAAACAATACAAAAAATATTATCAAGAATAAGATTTTTTCCCTAATATCAAAGATCTTACTAGAAAAAATTGTATTATGATCCATAATTCTTGATAAAAAAAGTACGATCATGCCTGGTAACATGTGAATGTAAAATGGCTAGAAATAGCATTTTAGCTTAGCGTAGAGCTGACAATTTACACAAGGCTTATTTCTATTTCTTCTGCTCCAAACTTACTTCTCTGTCTGCTGGTATGAATGTAACACATCATAAGAAAGTTTTTCACCGCTGTTCAAATGGATTGCATTATTTATATGTATGAATGTTTTCCATCTAAAAGGACTAAATATTAAATGAAACAAATGACAATAAAATGTAAAGTAATCTCTTCAGTAATCAAATTACTTTTTGAATGTAACTGTATTCTAATTACCAATTATTTAAATTAAATTATAAAAATCACTGATATTTTGTATTTTAAAAATTTAATCCTGTTACATTTGTTCCGTTACTCCACAAACCTATTCATTTACAACCTGGGTATTTCATGTCCAAGTCAGCCCATATAGTTGGATAATTTTCTGACTTCAGCATTTATAGTAAAAGAGTAAATCATTCACTTATAGATACGGTAATAAAGTCTGCCTCTTACTTTACTGAGATCATGATGATGCAGTGTTACTTGTCTCCATGTAAACCATTTATATGTACCTGCATAACCTCCAATTATGCCTTTATTTGTTGATTTCCAAAGACAATGTTTCATAGGCCATACTGATTGCGAGATCTGCATTTCAGTTTACTATACACTGCTAAGAGAGAGAGAATGCGCTCTGATTATAATGGAGAGTAAAATGTGTTTATTAATTTGCCAAGATGAAACAAGATGCAGTTTTGGTGCAAAGAAACATAAAGCAGCATTTGCCCAACGGCTTTCTTCTCTCTGCTGGTTGTGTAATTTTGTGGAGGCGTGGAGGACAGCATGGAGTACTGTCCTGTAAGCTCCTGATCTCTCATTTATTCTGCCTGTTCAACAGTGTGATAAAACAATGGCAAAATATGATTAATGGCAAAACTACATGCTTTCAAAACCATTGAGTTTATAAAAATCATAATTAATGATAATAATATGATGACATATATTGCCAGCCTGTAATATAAAGCAGCATAATATAGTATTTTTGCATCACTTAAATAGCTGAAAGTGGCAGATGGTCCACAAGTGGTCCACATTCAAGGTTGATAATGGCGGTGCCCTAGTTTCAATGAAAAATAAGGTGGATATGCGACAGTGGTAAATCTTGGGCAGAGATATAGGTAGTAACAAAGTACAAATATATTGTTTCTGTAATTAAGTACAGTTTTTCAATATTTGTACTTTACTTGAGTATAAATATTTATTTGGTCTTTTACTTAACTACATTTTGAAGAGAAAAAGAAAACTTTTACTCCAATAAATTTCTCCAGACCCTTTAGTTACTTTTGTGACTGAACATAGGAAAAAAATAACAAGTTCTACATGCAAAAATGCATGCAGATCGGCAATAGTGATGTCTGATTCGTTAAAGAATAATTTGAGTCAAATCTTTTAAATTTTATTAATTTGAACAGATCAAAAAGATTCAAAAAGCTTTCTGAATTATTTGTTTTGCAAATCACAAATCTGAATCAAAATCACAAATGAAGCGTGCACCAGATAATATGTTCTCCGTCGTCTGTCTCCACATGACAAGACACTGCTCAGGTAAGTTTTAATTCGTTTTTTGACTTATTAATTTGATAAGTTTACACTAAAACATTATGAAAGCTGTGAAATAATGATGAAGTTATGTGTGATCAGTTTCCCGCCTTTCCAGGAAACCTGTTCATAGAAAAGTCAATCAAATGCGTTTACCTTTTACATTTTACCAAGGTGTGATGTGTATGAATTATTACCAGTGCTCATAAAAAGGTCTAACAATATTTATTTTATAATCTAGGGTTCTTAGTGGTTGCTAAAGTGTTCTCTTTGATTTTTAGCACAATGGTGCTACAGTATGTATTTACTAGGGTCAAGGGTGTAGATTTGGCGTGAACATTGGGGGGGTTGCAGCGTGAAGAATTTACATGTATCCATGTTCATGATATAAATATTGGGGGGAGGGGGGGTGGCACATTATAGCACATTGCTCTGCAGTTTCTAAGGTGTCTAGGTGGTTGTCAGGTTGTTTTGTTTTAATTTTGTTTTTAGCACATTGCTATGCAGTTTCCAGGTTGTTCTGGGTAGTTGCTGGGTTGTTGCTTATTGGCCCAAATGAAAAGAGCTCAGTCTCTGTTTTGTCACTAAATATGACTCGGCTCCCTCCTTCAGTGTTACAATTTGTTATGGACTGTTTTTTTGTTTTGTTTTTGCTTTTTTTAATCATATGTCTAATCCAAATATAGTATGTTTAATACATTGCCAATATAAACACTATTTCAGTTATGTTGTGGTTCAAACTGCATTCAAGTCCCCTGGGGTAGTTTGTACTTACAAGTTAAGTTGTCATTTCGATGTAATAAGTGATTTTAGTTGGACAGAATGGGACCATTTTGCAATTTTTCATCTTTTTCACTTTCTGAAAAAGCAGGAAGCTTTTTCATCATCGATTCAACGACATGTACAGGTATTCGCATACGCACTGCATATTAGGTGTGTCTCATTTGATCAACTTGTGTGGCCACATATACTGATGGGGAATGTTATTTTGTTGCACAAGCCTGTTACCTCATATAAAGTAGCTAAATGAGTCTTATTTTTCTTCACCAATAGGACAAAAAATACATTCAATTTAAACTGTACAGTCACCATTTTGCTTAATTCTTGCCATGCTTCATAAATTGACATGCCCCCATCTCAGAAAATCGGCAGTCCAAGACAATATCACCGGATTTACGACTCTGTGGTGGTGTTCATGTACACTAATCTTATAAATATGATCATTCAGACGTGACTTGAATACTTCATTAAAGGGATAGTTCACTCAAAAATGAAAATTCTCTCATTATTTTCTCACCACCATTCAGTTGCATTTTATGGACCTACAGAGCTGAGATATTCTTCTAAAAATCTTTGTTTGTGTTCAGCAGAAGAAAAAAGTCATTCACATCTGGGATGGCATGAGAGTGAATAAATGTTGAGCACCACCAATCAAATAAGTTGCATGGGTTTAATTAGCTGTTCTGTAATTCTGTAAAGTCACTTACTTTAATACTTTTACTAAAGTCATTTTCTCGTGAAAACTTGAGTCAATTTTCATGAAGGTATATTTACTTTTACTAAAGTATGGCAAATGGATACTTCATACAACACTGATCTTGGGGTATTATCAGAGGACTCACTGGGCTTTTCAGAGATACCAAATTTTGAGAGAGAATTGAGAGTTTTGCCATGACAACTTCCTTTCCTTGGTCTATAAATATGGATTGAAATGTATCAGTTCAATTCAGCACATCAAATTCAATATGAATAAAATATGTATATTTTTTTCAATAAACAATATTTATCTTTTATGCACCAAACACAATTTTGACATTTTAAAAAAGGGAAATTGTAAAACTTTTTTCACTGGGTCTCAAGAACTTATGATATGAGGAAATCATCAGATTTAATGTAAAATAATAAGATCTTTATAATACAAAAGCAGGCTGTATAGATAAAAAATGCACAGAAATATTAGTTAACACATAGGCTGAGGCTGAGCGGCACTCATATATTGAACTACATCGACGATTGGCTATTGCTAGTACAACCAGAGGCACAGGAATGCAAGCACAGGGGTCTGTTGCTTATGCATTTAGAGTAGTTGGTATTCAAGGTTAATTGGTGCCCAGTTAGCAAGTTTACTTCCTCGGAATGAAACTGGACTCGGTAGCAATGTTGGCACAAATTTCCAAAGAACACGTTCAGTACAGGTTCAGGCTAGGAAGAACCCTGTAATTGCGACACTTACAGCAAGCGCAGTGTTTGATGTCCATGACAGCTGCCATTACCCCGCTGGGCTTGCTACGGATGAGGCATCTCCAGTGCTTGCTCAATTCTAGGGTCCTGCATCATGCTTGCTGCTATGTTCAACCTCGCCTCATAGTGGCAAGTCACTGTATAGCCACACTAGCTATTTTGATGAAAGCTGAGTTTCACAAGAAACGATTGACATTCGCCTGACACTCAACCACGTCTGGCATTTGGCACCTGGAATTGCCTCAAACTATTTGCAGTCCTGTTGGCTCTGAAAACCTTTCGATCAGTCGCACAAGGGAGTCACATACTGATCTGTATGGAAAAAACATTTCGGTTACTGTTGTAACCTCCCTGATGGAGGGAACGAGACATTGTGTCAATGTAGTGACAATAGGGGTCGCTCTTGGGAGCAATATGTGCATCGGGCTCCCAAGAGCGACCCCAAGTGTCACTAGATCGACACAATGTGGAGTGAGTGACAGAAGGGGAACTACAGTTATGTCGTATATAAATTGCCAAGGAGGAGTGCATTCTCATCCAATGCTGAATCTAGAGCTGAATTCTCCTCTGGAGCGAATCCTTATGAACTTTTAAAGGTGTACCATTGAAAGCATATCAACAAAGAGCTTGTCAGTGTGGTACGGAAACATCACTGCACAGGACTGTAAGTAATTCTTATTTTCAAAGAGTCTTAAGGAGTGCAGAGAAAATCATCGGTTCTACACCTCCAACCTTTGAAGTGTTCCATCAAAGAGTTGGTAGGCGAGCTCATGGCTTCATCAATGACCCCACACACCCCATGTATGGTCTCTGTATGCTTCTGCCATCTGATAGGAAGTATTGAAGTATTAAGAGTAAAACAACTAGACTAAGGGACAGTTTTTACCCTCAGGCAGTACAGTTACTGAACAGCATCAGTGAGACTCCTTAACCCTTTGCCTACCTACATTCTATTTAAGATGGAAAGACTCATGCACATACATTACACTACTCAAGGGCTCTCTCACTCACACAACACAGCTCTATGACACATTCTTACAGCTAAACCCAAAATGTATATTTAATGGTGCATCTGATTGTATATTGTCTTGCAGTGTCCCACTGTCTCAGGGTAATTGAAATCCAGACTTATTGCACATTTGCACAATCCAATTTTTTTGATTATAGTATTTAAATATTCATATACTGTATTTATTGTATGTTTATTCTGTTTTACTCTATTCTTTAATTTTATATTTTTAACGTGCATGTGAATGAGGGTGAATATACAGTATGTACGTATGTATATGTAGCCCTGTATGTATAATCTAAAAAAGTGTATGTTTTTATGTTTCTTTTTCTTTTTACATTGTAATGGTGAGGATTGCAAAGTAAGATTTTCATTGCATGGTGTAAACCTTACCCCTCACATATGACAATATAAATTAATAAAATAAATCAAATCATGTCTCCTATCGATCCGTAATGTGCACGTCCCCAGCCACCTTAACAGCAGCGCAAATTAACTATCGCATCAGGGTCCCAGGGCTAGGGTATTGGAAACTCCGCTCTCAAACAGTTCAGAGGATTTGGGAGGTATTCAGGGAAGCAGAGGTGGACCTGTTTGCCTCCCAACAGATTATGCATCATCAATGGTACTACACGAAGCTTGGATGCCTTAGCTCACAAGTGGCCAGCGAAGCACAAGTATGCGTTTTCCCGTCACCTTGCTGCATCAGGTGTAATTCAAGATACGGTAAGAGTGTGGCTGGTTGAGCTGAATTGGCCCAATAGCCACTGGTTTCCAGAGATGGTAGAAATGTTAGATGCTCCCCCATGGGAAATTTCTTTGAGGTCAGATCTGCTCTTGCAAGCCAAAGGCACGACCTGGCATCCTCGGCCACATTTTTGGAGACTAAATATCTGCCTCTGAACAGGGCACAATAGGGTTGTCTCAACTGGTATTAAACACCATACTACAGGCCAAGGCCCCTTCAATGAGGCGGTTGTATGCCTTTAAGTGGCAACTTTTTGCTGATTGGTGCTCCTCCAGGAATAACCCAAAAGCACTGTCCTGTGCAAATGATACAATATGACCCGATGCAATCTTTTGAACAAGAGAGGTTGGATGCAGGACTCTCTCCATCCAACCCCCTTTATGGCTCAGGACCCCCTTTAGGGCTCAGGTTCTTACCATACAGGTGTTCTCTCTTTGAGTCAGATGAGGCAAAGAGATTATACATGTTCTGCCCTGTGAGGGCATTGTGCTTGTATATTGACAGAACGAGTTAATTTAGTAGATCAGAACAATTATTTTTAGCTTTAGAGGCTGCACAAAAGGTTTGACCATCTCCAAGCAAAGAATGTCCCACTGGGTCGTGGATGCTATTGTGCCTTCTGGGCAAAGGCAAAGGGTGTGTCTGTAGAAGAGAGGTTGGGCTTCCCCTAACACTTTTTGCCAGGTTTCACAAACTGCAAGCATCTTCCCTCTCTTCCCTGATCTTAACAAAGGAAAAAGGTTGATTACTGGCTAATTAGTTAGTATTGGTGTTAGAAACTATAGTCTCTCTGATCCCAGTGGTGTGAATGAGAGCATGTGTGCAAGTGTTTCACTAGCTGTCGTCTAGTGTCATTGTGCCATTGTTTTTTTATTTAGTCATTGTTTTACTAACCTGCCTGCTAATTTCATGGTGACAATTGCCTTGGCCAGGAGATTGCTCTGCTCCCCTCATTACCGCAGACCTGGTTTAGGTGTTGAGACAATGCTCCACTACCCAGCATTTCTAGTGTCTCTGTCTTGACATCGATCCATTGGTTTATTGTTACCACCTCCCTTCCTAATTTTATATAAAGGCATGGCTCCAGCAATGCTTTTGACCCTATAATGGTTAGTAGGCATTACACATCAGTGCTATAGTGTGATAATATATGGCTCTCACAGCATCAGCTTCTGATGCAGTGTAGAAGTTACCTTCTTGCAAGGGAACGTCTCGGTTACTCTGTAACCTTGGTTCCCTGAAAGAAGGGAACGAGACGCTGGATAGATTTGCCGCAGCATCTGATTTTTTGCTGTTAAGGCACTGAGAGATGCCATCTGCTCTGCATATATTCGGTAGTCCCCCCTCCCGTTAGTTTTCTGACGGGGTAGGGGGTTGTTGCGTGCGGACAGTTCTTCTATCAATGCAAGCTGCCCTTTGGCTTTTTCTATCGTGCACTGTCTCCATGTTTATAACTGCATCTCCTGCTGAACGTGCTTAGATGCACTATACAATATGTAATAGCCTTTCTGTGGGTGATCTGCGTAGTTCTCTTTCAAATGATTTTTATACAAACAATCCAAATTCTAACATTTCAATCTTTAAATGGATATATATATATAAAGAGTATATCTAAGGTTTGGTTGCACTAATTTCAGCTTGACAGCTACATAATTGCATGGTTGTGTTTCCCATCTGTCAAGCCAATTCCAAACTCAACTTTCATAAATACAGTGGAAGGAAATGTTTGTGACTGAATGTGATGTTTATTGGCTATATATGGAGAGATGGCCTCTTTTACACAATATCAACACTGAAACTAGATCACTTTTTTTGCAGGAAGTTTAGGGGGGAAAGTGGGTTTTAAGGAGTAAACCTTCTTTCAGAAATAATACTTTATGACTGCTCAGTTTCAATTATCTCGAAAGGAATGATCTTTTCTATGAGTTTATTTCCAATTTGCAAAGGGGTAATTGAGTGGACATGAGTGGACATAGCTGTTGAAGAAAATCCTGATTTCAAGACCACAGTGGAATTTGTTTTTTGTGCATTGCAGTAAAACTAATTTAATGGGCTATGCTTTATGCTACTAAGATTTAAGTATGTTTTTTCCACATGTATAAGTATGTTTTTTCCACATGTCTGCGGTGTGGGGCAATGGATGTAAACTAATGTGTGCTGTAAATGGCTGACATTCTTCCAGACTTGGCTTAGAGGTATTGAGAAAATTAAGCAATTTTTAACACACATGTTTGGGTAATTTCTTTAATATTATAGCACTGCTTTTGTGAAACAAATTTGGAAGAACTGGGCAGTAATTTGCACAGTAATTTACATACACATATTGCATGTTGATGGTGTGGTCAAATGTGTATTTTTTGTGTCTTTTGATTTAGTCTGATATTCATACCACAGAACAAACTTGTTGATTTTTTAAATGTTGTTTTTGGTGAAACATCTACTTTTCAGATTGTGCAAATGTTGACATAGTATTGTTAAATATTTTTGTCAGATTGTTAATTTATCTAATTTTATATTGGTTTGTGTTCCCATTAAATGAAACCATGTTTGGCCTGATCCAGCACTATTTAAAATGCAATCAGAGCACAAGAGAAGCTAGGATACAATATTACCCCATTTACTGACTCAAAGTTGCTTGTATAAGGAACCACAAACTGCCCAAGTTTACTCCCTTGTTGCCACAAACCATCCAGTCTTGCAAAGGAATGGTAGGGTCAGAATTCCCCATTATCTGGAGTCTATTCCAATTACTTACCCCATTATTCCAAAGAAAGACAAAGCGCACAGGAAATGAGATAAATGTGCTGAAATTACAGCCTATGATTGGGCCTCTACTTCCATTACTGACTGTGGCTGAATCCATTTGGGATGAAATAGTCCTGTTTGGTGCTTCAAGTATCAATGGCATTTTATAGTGTTTGTTGCACTAAGAGCTGAAAATAGACTTTCGAAAGAGGCAGTTGTTGAGTTTGTGCAAATGTGTGTGTACTTGAGTGTTTGTTAATACCTATGTGCAGAAAGGGGACAGGGCCTCCCTAAACGGTTCCAGTGTGAAGCTGAACGTCAAAATTTTCTGAGCTGCTCGCTCAACATAACATTAAGGACATGCACACTACACTGTAATTCAGTGTACTCTGATCTGGTTTCAATTTGAAGGCTGGTGTCTGCAAGGCATACTCTCAGCATGGAGCCGAAATTAAAATGGACAA
The DNA here is from genome assembly GCA_032164185.1 of Moxostoma hubbsi. Lineage (NCBI taxonomy): Eukaryota > Metazoa > Chordata > Actinopteri > Cypriniformes > Catostomidae > Moxostoma > Moxostoma hubbsi. The sequence goes on from JAVLUX010000039.1 coordinate 13,825,869, forward strand.
GTTTAATGTACCGGCCTCCTCCTGTGTCACCCTAAAAGCAAAAATTAGATTCATTCTAAACAGAGAGCATGGTAATGGTAGTGATATACCAGCCTAAATCCAATTACTGATTAGTCTCTGGCCTGACTCTACACATCCCAAGACTTGAGTGAGTTTACACAGTGTGACACAGAATGCACATAACACAGACTTTGCATCTGTTATGGACTTTTACTCTAACGTTTCTCATTGAAGATAATTTCCTCATTAAGTAACTGCTACACTGTAAAAAGTGATAACCAGCAATTGTTATCTTAAGCTGTTTCTACCTAATCTAACCCTTAAAATGATTTTTGTTGTAATGCATTCCGGTTGGTTCAGACATGTTAATTAATACTTTAGACTTATATCAAGCTGTTAACACATGAAGCAAAATTTTAAGGTTATTATTTTTTTCAGTGTTTATAGATATTTAATTAGAACACTTTGCACATTGCACATCTGCACATATCACGTGCACTTATTTATAAATGTATACATTCATATAGGTCTGGAGGTGATGTTGAATATTCTGAATACATTTGTAATGATTATGCTGGTGATATAAAAAATAAGCAGCAATGTCCATTTTGCAATGATATTAATGGACTTTTTATTTGCCCATTAAGTTTCCTAAAGAGTATGCTATTAGCATAGTTTCATGAGTTAAGACAAAAATATTTGAATAGTGCCTCTTTTTTTAAACTTCAGTGACAGGCTAATGACATTAGTGTTGCCACAACTGATTCATTTCTTTAAATTGATTAAAAAATTTCAAAAATCCCTCAAAAATATACATGAAAGTCTCTGTGTTTTAGTGAAACATATGTAAGTGAATAAATATTGCTTTTTATTACTATGCATTGTCATATTGGTACATATAAATGAAAATTATTCAATATAATTTTTCCTTGTGTTCATTTGGTGAGAAACTGAAAACTTTCTACTTTTTTGCTTAAAACATTTTGAATATACTTATGGATGTTTGATTGGATGATGGTTCCTTTTTATAAACTTTTAAACCTAGATTCTTTATAATTAATTTCATTAACATTATTCTTTATAATTTTTTCAGGTGTTTATTTATTTAACTTTTTTATTTATTTAAAAATAGTTAATAGGACTTGAAGAAAAAGCATTTCAATGCCTATGCAGAACATGTGCATATGTAAAGTATGTGACAAATAAATTACTTTGAGTTGAAAAGAAAATAGTCAGTTAACATACAGACATGTAAGCTATTATCATATTTCATCTTCGTGCTAAAATCAGAAGTTGGGCCACACTCACAGAAACTCTCTAACCCTCAGGAATCTAGGACCGAGACGGATGTCAGGCCCAAGACCGCAAAGATCTGTATCTAAACTAAGACTTACAAACTGAGGTCAATATTTTCACTGTTGCCTTGAGCTGAGCTTTCCCCTTTTAGACTGGTACACTTTAGGGTGTAATAATACTGAAATTCAAATGTGTGTAATTTTATTTTTTATTTTGCTACATTTTTAAGAGTATATTGGTTGAATTTTTAAAGGTTATCCCCTTAAAATGACAGCAATAATGTAGGAATATGCATCTATGTAGCTACACCAAAAAATATCAAATATATCACCACCAAAATAAATAAATAAAAAAAATGGATTCAAAATGAACTTTCCTTTTTGCACATTAAGACACATAAAATCATGTAGCTCTTACGGGTTGATTGTCTTTCAGATGCAGTTGCCAAAACAACATGAAGCAATTATTGCATGAATAAATGCATTGTTTAATTACACTAGAGTCAAGGCAATTGAAAATGTATCTGAGAGTGTATAACAACATTTCAGCCATGTGTAATGTTTTCCTCCATTAATAAGATCTTTCAAGTTAAACCCTCTAAACCCAAACTCAAATGGTCCTTACTGCTTTTCTTGGAGCTCAGAGAAATCAAGTAATTTTGTCTGATTACTGGTAACAGACTAAGAAAGTAATCTCCTCCTCATGTGTCACTACTTCATTTTTAACTTGCCATGAGCCAACTCAATTCTCAATTGACGTGAACCAACCATCACACTGCCTATAAAAAGCACATGCCCAGAAGTGATGATCTGATCAGAACTGGCTGTCATTGCCCATCCCAAAGACATTTGACTATAAAAGGTGCCAGTCTCTACACTTTGACAGAGCTATTCTTACCAATCCATCTGTCCAATTTTGCATGTGTCTGTTAGCAAATTTGTTGGTCAATATCTTTTATTTTATTAATCATTTACCATTGTGTCTGCTGTTTTAAATGTTGAACATTTACAACTTTACATTTACAGTGGAGTTCAAAAGTCAGAGTCCACTTTGAAAAACTGGGATAATCTAATGAAAACATGGAAATAAGACTAAGAATAAGTTTTATGATTGTGAAAAATGTAAAACAAAACAAAAATATTATGGCATAAAAGACTCAAGAAAAACATATTGCACTTTTTCAACTGAGCATATACTGTATGAAATGTTGATGTTATTGTTGTTGTTTTTACAAATGTGAAAAAGAAAGTGAAAATAAGGACCAACCAATATCAATACCCTCTTCCCTGCCTCCTTTTTTCTGTTTGTCTCTGCCAAATTAACAAGAAACAATATAAAATTAGTTGCCAGGATATTTCTATCTCAAAACAAGCTCAGAGATCAACTGTTTGAACAGGATTTTGCTAATGCATTTGGACTGTGAAATATTGCAGACAGCTTGTGTAAATGTATTATATGTCTGGGCAGAGGGATAAGGGAAGTAAGATTTGTCTCTGAGTGTTATCTGCGTACGTGTGTATTTGTGTGTGTGGAATATAATGTGTGTAAAAGACTGTATGTATCTTGGCTCCATGCTTGTCAAGGTTGCTCGGCGTGCTATCACAGAACATTACGATAACACACCTACATCTCTCTCATACACACTAGGCACAGTTGGGACATTTCCACAGATAGTGGTTTTAGGGGCTCCAAGACTATAGATAGTAGAGTTCTTCTGAATCAAGCTTTTCCACACAAAGCTACATCCCTTGTTCTTAATTTTCCCCTCGTATCTGCAAAGCACCATTTTTTTCACAATTGGAAACATGTGGAGAACATACTCTTCAAAGAGGGGTGTGATTAAAAAATTGCCTTCACCTAGAATTAATTTGCGCTTAACAATATCCTTTTTCTCAAATCTCGTGATCTACAGTGTAGTCTGTGTCATTTTAGTCCTGACCTTGACTCCAGAGTTCACATTTTGATTTGAGTGTTGAAGGAGTGATGATAATGTGGTTACAAAGATGTGGCTTACATTTTATGCTTGAGATGGTGCAAACACAAGCAGGCCAAGCTCCTGCATTCAGACGAAATAGTTGACACTCTAAACATAAATAAACTTTATGCGGTCTTCCACAATCTTATAAGTAGAGATGAAATGCTTTTAACAAACAGTTATGTAAAGCTGCATCTCTGATTTATATTGTCCACCCAAAGAAACAGAAGACATTGGATGAGGAGAAATCTCCTGTGTGACATTTAATTGCTTAGGAAGTATACATTTGTACTTTGCATCATGGGAATGGGGGTTTTGCCCAGATGGCTTGGCCCTACAGCAAGGAAATCTGAAAGAAAGTGTAACATTCTGTGCATGTTTTTTTTTTTTTTTTTACTGTTTGACTTGGCAAGATAAGTGGAAGTAAAAACTTACACTCCTTCAGGCACAGTTTGGCATGAATAGAACAGAGGCTGTATCAAGAATATATGTAAGCTGCAAAGAATGGCTGTAAGTAAATATGGAACAAAATGTACACATTTAGTAAGATTTATGCTTAAAACAAGTGAAAAAATCTACCAGTGTCAAAACAGAAAAAACACTTGGTTAGATTAAAAACATTTGATTGAATTTGATTGAGTTTATTTGTTGAAAATTTTTTTTTTATGTACAAATCATTTCTCATATCCTATTTTGATATGCAGAGACACCTTTAAGTGAGCCATTAGTACTGTATGTTGATTTGATCTGAAATGCAACACTGTGGCACTATCAAAACATCTCATTGTTTGTTTTACTAACTGTTTAGCCAGACACAGCATAATTGTCTTGACCAGTGGCTTGAGTTTGGGGCGGGATTACCTGTTGTACAACCAATGGCAGACAGGGGGAATTTCTGTAATCTGTTTGAATACAGTGATTATTTTTACCATTTGCTATGGTGACTTGAGTGTCGTCAGCTGATCGTTCGACAATTAGATGTTAAAAGTTTCCAAAAAATGTTACCCATTTGTACAGATTTCCTGAATCAAAACATGTCTTGCTCTTGGAAAAGATTGCTTATTTATATGTCTATGTAACACCCTTATTTATGATTAAATATCAATCAAGTCATTTTTTTTTTTCAGATCTTTTTAAGATTATTTAGTCTATATAAATAGAATAAAAAAGATATTCAATCTCTGAAACAAAATCTTAATCCTCTATGAACATTTTGCCTCTGAAGTGAATTTATCTTGTTTAAAAGACATTAAACATATATTTTTCCTTAAAACATGATAAAGATGCTTAATAAGTTTTTTAAATCTAATTTTGTCACCACTGGTTCCCACTGGTTGTGCGCTTATGTGGCATGTGTGTCTGTGTGTGTGTGTGTGTGTGTGTGTGTGTGTGTGTGTTACAGTGGCTTTGGGGCAATGAGTAGCACCAATTACATACCAATGGAAAATGTACTGTGCGGACATGAAAGACTAGTCGCTCCTATTTCCCTGAATAAACTCCATTCATTCATAAAAGCAGGATCATGGCAATGAACGGAAACTTAAATACAAAACCATATGCCCAGCAGTCACGCGCGCACACAAACACTCAGTCACACTGCAATGCTCAGCGAGAACACGGCGCACAGGCTATAATTCCCAGCATTCCAGAGTGAGCGTCCAAGCCACGCTGACGTCTGTGCGTCTGGGAGGATTGCCGTTATTTACCACCACAAACTTCCTCTGCCTGCACATCACTCAGAGAGAATGAGTGAGAGGAAGAAGCAGAGAAAAAAAGAGAGAAGATGGTACAAATGCTCTCTATTTAGACAGCATGCTAAGTCAGCTTGAGAATGCCCCCTGTCTCCACCCTAATTCTGGTGCCAATGTGCCTCGCCACAACGACTAATGTCTGTATGTGTGTGCATGACTATTCTTTTGCATATGTGTGTGTGTGTGTGTGTGGGGAGGGGATGGATTGGGTGGTTTACGAGGACATGTTTAGGTTACAAACTGGTAATTACAAAGGTATTATGCTGTAAATGTGGTTTATGAGGAAATTTCCCCATGATTCAAATTGCTTAAAAAGCATACTAAACAATGTTTTTTTTTAAATGTACAAATGCAGAGGGCTTTTTGTGAGGGGTAGGGTTAGGAGATAGAATCTATAGTTCGTACAGTATAAAAATAATTCTGTCTATGGTGAGTCCTCATAAGGATAGCCACACCAACATATATGTGTGTGTGTGTGTGTATGTGTGTGTGTGTGTGTGTGTGTGTGTGTGTGTGTGTAAATTCCTCAGGGGTTCAGGGGTTATTGGACTGCAGGAGAGAGCTTGTAATTATTGCAGTAGCAATGAGATCATGGCCCCATGTTTTTTAATCTAATGAGGACATCAGTGTCAGCACTAATCAGCACACTAAAGAGACAGACAGCAACAGCCATGGGGAGAGACCGAACCGCAGAGAAATCCAATAGAAAAGACGTAAACATACAGTAGGAAATCAAAAATCAAGTTAGACAGATAAAAAAGGAAACAGCAAAGGCCAAAGAGAGACAGAAATAAATACTCAAGACCAAAAGTTTTAGAGTGTGGCAAGAGTTTATAGTATTTTGTTGTTGTTATTTTATATACAGTTTATTCATTATTATTATTATTATTATTCTGCACAGCAAAATAAATGGCAAAGGTTTGTTATATTGATCAACTGAGACAAAGATGAACTATAAGCTTACTAATTCGCAAGCCTAAATCAAATCTGCAGAATTGAAACACCAATTAAGTCCTATTATCCACCTTTCACATGCTCATTTATTAAACATTTTGACTAATTTGATAATGCTTTCAGCTGCCAATAAAAGTGTCATATTCTCCAATAAAAGTGTAGTATTGTAAACTTTTCTGTTTAACCCATTTCACCATGTTTGAATCCATACCGCAAAAGGACGCAAATTCCATCTGAGCCTACACTAATTTGTGACTAAACTAATCTTTTTTGATTCTGAAAGTGTACCAGAGGATTTCTCGTGGCAACTGAGTACTAAACAACACGCTTCTAACAGAGAAAACATATGATAATAAGGATTAAGGGTTATATCAGGTAGAAATAGCTCCTTAAGGTAACAAATGCAGGTTCATTTTAGTGAATGCCTTGCTCCCAAAAGCCCTGTTTGTGCAGATTTGTCTAAGTGTTTTTGCATATGTACAGAGTGAGAAAAAAATTAGGAACAGTGAAATACAACAAAAGGAAGGGGAGTTTTAAAAGGAAATAATGTATGAATTGGTCAGGTCAGGAAACTACACCTCTCATTTTGATCACTCCACCTCAACACACACGGGTACATGGAGACCCACCCACACACACACACACACACACACACACACACATTTGTTAAATGTCCAGAGAACATTCAAGAAGCCAGTGCAACTTGTTTTTGTAAGTTTGTTTAAGAAAAAGAGTGTGAAGTTATGGATGTAAATAGGTGTATGGGTGTGTATGGGGATTAAAACTGATTCAAGGAACGAACACCGAAAATGAACAAAATTGTTAGCAGAATGTAACCAAAAACCAGAACAAAGTGATTTTCAATTGTTCCGGAGTGAAAACGTTATTTTTAAATGCTGGTATCTGGTTATAATCTGTTAATTTTGTCATGAAACTAAAGGCCAAAGGGTACACCCCTTAATTTTGCCCAAAGAAATAAAACGTGCTTTGATCCTGAAGGAAACTGCTACATCAAGCATTTATTTGCCTGATTACCCATTGTGGATGTAGCATTCTGTGAATGAAGGCCTTTTTTAGCAACATATACATCCACAGCTAATCCAGGTACAAGAAAAACATTATTAGATGTGAAAAGTAAATTGCTCAGTTGTCTCCAAGTCTTCACAGAATAATTGTTAGATATGATGCATTAATACAGATTTGATGCCGTCAGGTTTTAACTGAGAAGCAGATCTGTATATAAAATTATACTTAACTGTTAATTAATTGCTTGTTATGATTTCTATGCTGATAAATCCACCACACAGGGAAACTTGTGTTTTTCAAGGCCAGGTTGATTGTTTCTCTTGGAAGATTTGGCAACACTGCAATAGGTATTTCACCCACCCTTTTGCTCAGAGTACTTTCCTTTTAAAAATAATGTTATTAACTGTTCTTTTGTTTTGTGGAAAGGAGGCTGCGGAACTTTTGAACCGGAATGAAAAAAATACAGTTTTTGCTCAGAACGAACAGAAATGAAAAACATTTAGTTTTTAGTCCCTGGACCCAACTGCTAGTGGGTGGAATAAAACGGTTAAAATGACCCAAGAATGGAGACAGTGTGACCACCAGACAACAATAAATGTGTTCATAATCCTCTGACTCACTGACTTGAATAGAGGGAAGTTGAAATGGCAAACATCCATAAACGGAACAGTTACTGACACATGTAATGTACGTGCGCTGTAAAACACTACAGAGGGAGAGAGAGGATGCTTTTTACGAATATATAATACTGATATACATACAGTAGTTGTTATGATGTTGTAAAGAACGCTTGAAGAAAGGAAATTACATTTAATGGAAGTAACGTTATATTATGAAAGTGTGTGACTCATTAAATAGCCCACATACCAAAACTCAATACACACACAACAAAATGGATGACACCCAGGTTTATGTTCCTGTCAACTGATCTGTTTGATGTTGCTGCTTTTACATTCTAACTCCAACAACCTTGTAAAACTTTACCTGCACTAAATTCTAAATACAGTAAAAGTCAGCAAGCAAGGTTCTCTTTTATTGAAACTATTAAGCCTAAAAAAAAACACTCACCTCTTCCACAAACCTTTTTATCAGTTGTTCCTTTGTCAACAGTTTTGATTTAATGCAGTTTAGGAGAGAGCTCTCCACAGCAACATGTATGGTAGCTCAATTGTACACAAAAGCAGTCAAAATGCTAAAGTCCAGGTGACAAAAAAATCTAAATAAAAAACTGAATGGCATGTTATTTAGCCAGATTTGTGCACTTTTTTGCAGAGTAAAAGATTTCCAGAAAAATGGAGCAGGGTGGACAGGGAGGAGAAAAGATGAAGAAAATGGGGGAAATGAAGGCCAAATTTAGCTTTTCTGTCACCAGGGGAAATATTTTAGTGACATAGGGATCTCAAAAGGAGTCTATTGTGTGACCCAAAGAGGTCTGTTATAACTGGAGAAAGCTATTATTCCTATTCTTCTCAATGGCAGCTGCTCAGCTGGCCGATTCACTCCTGGAAGTATGCATGTCATGCATGGGACTGTTGAGGGGAATGGACTTTTATTTAGAAGTTAATGTACATTCTTGAAGTTGAGTCTTTTCTTGGTGTTTCTCTTAATTGTTCCCAGGTGTGTCTTGTTAACCTAGTTTGTTATTGTGGATTTATTCCGCATCCATTCAGCTCAGAAAGTTGGAATTTCCAACTTTCCACTAGATAAGGTGCATTGAAGTCAGACTTCCAACTTGGAAACTCATGTGGAACTCTGAAATCACAGAGATGCAGGTGCATGACGTCACACGAACATGTCGGCACTCAGAGAAATGTACAATGATATTAAAAAACATTCATGTTTATTAAATAATCACATCCAACTTTGAATGGAACATGGCATTATAGCCCTTGTGTACTCCTTATCTTTGTCTAGCATTGTTTGGTGTTCCAGGTTCAGTTTGGTAAGTCCTTTGTCTTTGTTTAATTTGTGTTTCAACTTTTTGTTGCACTTTATCTTGTTCATAATAAAGACATTTGTACTTGAGTTCTGAAACTTCTACTCGACAGACCCTCATCTTTAAAATGCAAACATATTTGGAGCATATCAACTGAATAAATGCCATATGACTAATCGCTCTGGAGTCACAGGAAAATGATGTTCTGAGAAGCCTGATTGTTTGATGGCACAGCAAGAAGATATACAGCCCCAGACCCCTCGCTAGCAACTATCCTGCCAGTCCATAAGCTGAGATGTCAAAGGCAGTAGAAATATTTTTCATTCCAAAAAATTGGCACTTAAAAAATTTCTACTTTTATCAAATTAAATATTTCCAATTCAGGTTGCCTGCAAAAACAATTAGGGCATCTACCATAAGGGGTTAACGCCTTGTGTGCTTCTTATAGTGATCACGTAATTACTCAAACCAATCGAATAATCTGTCCTGAAACACAGAGTTTCATCTTCATAATAAACAAAACAACAACTATAAATCATACTATACATCATCAAGCAGTTATGGGGGATAGCATCACCTGTCTATGACCCACACACTATGAAAGCAGAGGAGCACATGAAATCAGAGACACAGTATGAGACGGAGAGTAAAGGGATGCTAATGTGTGTAATCACATGGGATTTCACACTGCGAACACATGATACAGGGAGATGGCACACACAAGCTATTCAAAATCATTCCATAAAGGTGTGGTAATCCTTCAATACCATAGTCAAGTCAAGTCAAGTCAATTTTATTTGTATAGTGCCTTTCACAACACACATCGTTTCAAAGCAGCTTTACAGAAGTTCAGCATTAACAGACGATAAAAATGTAATGTCTATAAAGTCGATAAATCATCATCCTTGTGCAGGGCTCCAAACTGCGACTAAAAATGGTCGCATTTATGACCAAATAAATTTATTTGCGAGTGTAATTTCTGTCAAGGTCGCCATTGGCGACAGTAAAAATTTACTCCCTTTGATTTTAAAATTTGCATTACATTTCCCGAAATACATTACAAAAGTTTATATCAAAAGAAATAGCGGGGAAAACGGAGTTCATTGCAGGAACTAACCATTTAAAAAAAAAGAGACTGTGAGAAAACACGGTGACAGTAACGAGCATAAAAAATGCATGTGATCACATAATTGCGAAGAATGCTCCACAGACTACACTGTTAGCACGTGCAGTTTTTCTTGCATGCGAGCTGCGGGACGAAAAGGAATGGAAGGAGTTAAAAATGAAAATATTTGGCGCCTGTTTTTCCCCCTATAGGAGCCAGTGGCTCCTTAATTGATTTTTTTGTTTGGAGCCTTGTTGTGGAATTAGATAAGATATGATTCTTTATAGTGTTTAAAAATAATTAAATAATAATTGTATTAATAACCCCAGTGAGCAAGCCGAAGGCGACTGTGGCAAGGAACACAAAACGCCATAAGATGATGGTTAATGGAGAAAAATAACCTTGGGAGAAACCAGACTCACTGTGGGGGGCCAGTTCCCCTCTGGCTAACATCATGAATAATGTAAATAAGAATTATTTATAGTTAAAAAACATGATTTAAAAAATTATTAAACTTATTAAGTGCTAAGGGTCAGTATTTAGACAGTGATTGTGTTTGAACTGCAAGATTAGTGACCAGTGTCTTTGAAGTCCATCCTTGATTAAATTCCAGAAGTTCACTTAGATGCAATTGTCCTTGTTTGGCTGATGAAGGCTTTTGTTGGCAATAATTAGTCTATGTATCCCATTTCAAGATCGTAGTCCATGGTGATGGGGCATCTGAAGTCTCCGTGAGAGGCTGGATACAAACTGGAGCTGACGAACGCTATTTACCTCGGGACTGGCGTCCCGAGATAACAGCAGAAAAGCAGATGGGAAATAATTAGCATAGCTGATGTTCATAATATTAATGCATTATAACTGATTCAGCAGTATTATAAAAAGTAAGCATTATGTGAATGCTTGGTTAAAGAGATGTGTCTTTAATCTAGTTTTAAACTGGGACAGCGAGTCTGAGCCTCGAACAATATCAGGAAGGCTATTCCAGAGTTTAGGAGCTAAATGTGAGAACGCCCTCCCTCCATTAGTGGACTTAGATATCCTAGGTATGACCAGAAGCCTCGAATTTAGTGATCTTAAAGAGCGCTATGGATTGTATGGCGATAGAAGATCCGTCAAATACACCGGAGCTAAACCATTTAGGGCTTTATAGGTCAGTAGTAATACTTTGTAATTGATTCGGTACTTAATTGGTAGCCAGTGTAGAGATGTTAAAATCGGTGTTATATGATCATATTTTCTTGACCTAGTAAGAACTCTAGCGGCTGCATTTTGGACTAACTGTAGCTTGTTTGTTGAGGATGCAGGGCAACCAGCTAATAAAGCATTACAGTAATCTAGTCTCGAGGTCATGAATGCATGAACTAACTTTTCTGCATCAGAAACAGATAGCATGTTACGTAGCTTAGCAATGTTTCTAAGGTGGAAAAAGGCTGTTCTCGTAACAGATGAAATATGATTTTCGAAAGTCAAGTTGCGGTCTAGTATAACACCCAGGTCTTTTACTGTAGTGGATAATGTAACAGGACATCCTTCTAAATTAAAGTTGTATTGTAAGGGATTTTGTGGGTAGTTTTTTGGACCAATAAGTAATACCTCCGTTTTATCGGAATTTAATAAAAGGAAATTACGCGTCATCCAGCATTTTATATCTTTAAGACACTCTGTCAAGTTAGATAAGTTAGTGTTTTCATCTGGTCGTGATGAGATATATAATTGAGTGTCATCAGCATAACAGTGGAAATTAATTCCATGTTTTCTTATAATTTTACCAAGTGGCAGCATATATATTGAGAATAATAGAGGGCCTAACACAGATCCTTGTGGCACTCCATAGTCTACTGACGTTATCTTCGATTTTTCCCCATTTAAACAGACAAAATGGTAACGGTCTAATAAGTACGATCTAAACCAGCTTAATGCCTGTCCCTGAACACCAGTGTAGTTTTGTAGTCGATCCAAGAGTATTTTATGATCTATAGTGTCGAACGCAGCGCTAAGATCGAGTAGAACTAATATTGAGATGCAGCCTTGGTCAGAAGCTAAAAGTAAATCATTTGTAATTTTAACTAGTGCAGTTTCTGTGCTATGATGCGGTCTGAATCCTGACTGAAATTTTTCATAGATATCATTTTCTTGCAAGAAAGAGCACAATTGAGCGGACACAACTTTTTCTAATATTTTAGACATAAATGGAAGATTTGAGATGGGTCTGTAATTTGCTAGGTTATTTGGATCTAATTGTGGTTTCTTAATGAGAGGTTTTATAACTGCCAGCTTAAATATTCTTGGAACATTACCTAAAAATAAAGACGAGTTAATAATATTGAGAAGAGGCTCTTCCACTACAGGTAACACTTCTTTCAGTAGTTTAGTGGGTATTGGATCTAGTAAACATGTTGTTATTTTAGATGCAATGATAAGTTTATTTAGCTCTTCCTGTCCTATAGTTGTAAAGCGGTGTAGTTGTTCTTGAGGGGCGATAATTGAGGGTGAGTCATAAGACACCATAAAAAATTGTACATTAACAGTTGTGTTTACAATTGTGTTTCTGATGTTTTCTATTTTCTCAGTGAAGAAATTCATAAAATCATTACTACTAAACTGTAACGGAATATTTTGCTCAGGTGATCTCTGTTTATTTGTTAGTCTAGCCACGGTGTTAAATAAGAACCTTGGATTATTTTGGTTATTTTCTATTAGTATGCGGAGGTGCTCAGCCCTGGCTGTTTTTAGAGCCTTTTTGTAACGTGACATACTGTACTGTACATAGCACTGTTGTACCATGGTGCTCTAGTTTTTTCTCTAAACTTTTTTAATCTAATTGGTGCAACAATTTCTAATGTACCAGAGAAAATGGTGCTCAAACTGCTAGTCATTTCCTCTAGTTCATCTGTTTGTTTGGGTTCACTGAGCAGCTGAGATAGATCAGGTAGGCTATCTGAGAATCTATATATTGTGGTTGGAAGGATTGTTCTACTTGGTCGATAACGTGGCGCAATATGACAGATTTCAGTGGTACGTAGTATGCAAGTTACCATGTAATGATCAGTGACATCATCATTTTGCGGTATAATATCTATATCGGTTGGATTGGTTCCATATGATATAATTAAATCTAGCTCGTCACCATTCAGGATCTCGGGAACCTGCGTAGAGACATCAAGAACACGAGCACCAGGAAAGCAGTGAGTGCGCACCTTACCTTTGCCAGAGATAGCGCGGACATGACGGACGGTGGAATCTTCGATGATCACGGCGTCGTCGCGCTCCGACTCGCGAAGAGGTGAGAAGCGGTTCCGGGTGGAGATCTCGAAAGCCGGGAGGGGCGGGGAGGTCCTTGGTCTGGTCCTGGCTCGCGTCTTCCGCCGTGGAATCACCCAGGGTCCATGGTGATGTGTCGGTGCCGGAGTGAATGTGGTTGCTCGGGACCTGTGCAGAGAAACACACGGAGTAGACGAGGTCGGAGTCAAAAAATCGATCTCGCAGCTCGGCCTGTCTCTCTAGCAGGTCGTGGATCTGCCTCTCGACGGATTCGAGCTCCAACTGCACCGAATGTAGTTCAAAGGTGTCTTCACCTGCACACAGAGGCAGCGTTAGACACACATCCGCTATATTCGTCATTATAGCAGATGTGCTATAATGGCGAATTATAGCTTTCAGTTATACAGGTGTAAGTAAGACGATCGATAGGCGAGAGACCACGCGTGCAGTGCTAGCGTGCTAAGACTAGAAGCGGAAGTTCGGAAAGTTGGATATAAGTAGCGATATCAAAGAAATCTGATTGTTTTTTATAAAGAGTAGTATCGGAGATATGTTCACACGTTTGTAAAGTTTAAAATTTAGGTTTATGAACAAATGTGAAAGAAGAAAATCAAGGATTGGGGATCAATTCGACGGAGTTATCCCAGTAAGCTTTTGAGAAGGTTTACAATAAGAGGTTTACCATAGTATACATCAAGGTACTATGATATTTTCAATTGACACCACCATTTTACTGCCACAATACTTTTATGTTAGGTTATGCTGTTTTCCTGTTTACATATCTAAATGAGGAAATATAGTAGACTTTTATTATTATTTAACATTTATTATTACTACAGACTAGCTCTAATCTAACCCCTGAGTGAAAACATTTTGCATGAGAAAAACAAAGCAAAACAAAAAAAAAGTATTTGCTTTTTTTATGAATAGATTTTCCAAATGAGGACGTCCCCAAATGTTCCCCAAGGGAGATTTTGTCACATTCAGCTATGTTCTTGGGACTGATATGGGGGTAGACAATTATAAACTAAGAACAGGTAATGAAAATGTAAGAAATAAACATTTGAGAAAGATATTAAAATGATTACCTAATTCAGAAAACTGAAACTAAAACTGAACATTCTGCTTATATTTTTCTCATTTGTAAATCACTTCCAATAAAAGTTTCTGTCCATTTAAATGAATCAATGAGATTGTAAATGTAATTGAAGGCAATTGAAGGGGGAGTCATAATTCAAAATGTTCTTAATTATCTAAAGACAACTTAAAAAAATGGCAAGCAAAAAATACATTCTGGTCATTTCTTCTTGGAATACACACACGCATTCCAGAATTGCTCTTATTTCTTTGTCCATCATGATAGCAGAACCCCTGTCAACCCTGCATGTCTGAGTATTTTGGCTGTTTTACTTGTTGCCACTTGTATCTAATCTATGGCTCCGTTCTCTCTTATCGCTTTCGTATTACATAGAAGCATACACACACACACACACACACACTGCACGCCATCAAATACTGAGTTCTAAGTAATACCAATTCTATATTAATGCAATTCTTATTACTCACAATATAGTTGGAAATAAGGTTTTAGCTGCATTCTGTATGTGTGTATAGTTTTATCTTTAGGGTATTTATCATAAAGTGGTCTTGTGCGAGTTAGTGCACTGACCTCAGTTCAATGATGCCCGACAGTTGTCTAAAGACCCCCACTCTTCGCTGATCCAGCCCCCCTCGAGCAGGAGCTGCTTTGAAGAGAGGGCTGATGAAGGAGATAAGGCATGAGGACACTCTCTGGCTACTGGGAGTCCAGACCAGTCCTGACATGCAGTGTGTAAGTATGTGTGTATATTTTGTGGTTAGTGACTAGATTAGAAGCAGCAGTTGCAGGAGATTCTTGTTTCCCCCAGAGCGTTTGGAGACACAAGACTTAGGCGACAGGAATCTCAGACCAACAGAGACCTTCTGTTACACACTGACTAAACCACTCTCTGCTATCCGATCTCCCGATTACACACGGACTCCTACACATGTATACACTCATGCTCTCACACACGTCAATGCCATGAAAATATATTATTTTTTTTTTAGTAAATATAATTTTTTCTAAATTTTATTCTAATAAATTTGAATATTTTGGATTTCTATTCCTTTTTGTTACACTTCATAGTAACATTCATTAACAATATTAACGAACAGTATTATTTTATTTAATGCTCAACAGATAATTTTAATGTACTTTCAAATAGTTATAAATGTCATAAAACTTTGATCTGAATGTACATAATATACTCATCATTTACAGTTATCAATACATGATGTTTCACAAATGATATTTCTGAGAATGAGATAGCCGAGGTCTGAGGAATAATACCTCAGTTAGGTATATCAGAAGAAATATCAACAATATCTCAAATGGTTCTCAGATATGCTAATAAACCTGCAAAGTCTGCAATCAAATGTCAGAGATTTCAAGATGAACTCATGAATATGAACATTTCTCATCAAATTATTCAAAGACCAAATTATGTGAGCTCTTATATTCACAATAATTGTATAGCTGTATAATCTTAACATACATCTATTGTATGATTTATGATCCTTTTTATTTTATTTTAGTTTTAGGAGAAACATCTTAGACAAAGTTGATCCTTAACTGAGAGCTCCATTAAGCCTCTGAGCTATGAAAGAGCAACCTCTGAGCAATAACCTTGTCCTCTGGGTTGTCAATGTCTTTTTAATCAAAGTTATACATTGTTTAACAGTTATTATTACAAATAGTTGAAGGTTTTTGTGTATTGTTATAAGTATGAAGAATGTAGTGTGCTTTGTGTACATTAAAACCACCTGCCTAATATTGTGTAGGTCCCCCTTGTGCTGCCAAAACAGCACCAACCCAGTTCTTCTCACCACAATTTTATAGAGTGGTTATCTGTGTTACTGTCAGTTCGTACCAGTCTGGCCATTCTCTGTTGATCTCTCTCATCAACAAGGCATTTCCGTCTGCAGAACTGCTGCTCACTGGATGTTTTTTACTCTTGGCAACATTCTGAGTAATTTCTAGGGACTGTTGTGTGTAAAAATCCCAGGAGATCAGCAGTTACAGAAATATTCAAACCAGCCCGTCTGGCACCAACAATCAAGCCACAGTCAAAATCACTGAGATCACATTTTTTCCCCATTCTAATGGTTGATTTGAACATTAACTGAAGCTCCTTACCAATATCTGCATGATTTTATGCACTGCTGCCAAATGATTGGCTGATTAGCTAATCGCATGGATGATTGTTGGTGCCAGATGGGCTGGTTTGAGTAACATTCTGAGATGCGGGTTGGTGCAGATTTGGCACTACGAGTGGGACCTACACAATATTAGGCAGGTGGTTTAATGTTGTGGCTGATCAATGTATATTGTGTGTTTTTAAACTGCCTTTGGAAAAAGACAGGGTTGTGTGATAGTCGAGGCTTTTGGGGGTTCTATACGTGTCTGGATATCGTTTGGATTGGAGTTTAAATATTTACATGACCCGGTTTCATTAGTCGAAATGGAAGCTTTTCCTTAAACCACAGAAAATATCCATCCATTAGTACAGAAAAGCACTTAAAGCTAAGTGCTCTTTTTTTCTCTCCATCTCACATGCGTACACACATGTGCACACACACATTCTATCACATTGTAAAAGGGATTTTTGTGGGGGAACCTTACAGCTGTTAATTGCCTGTCTCTGAATTGGGTTTTCATGTCTGATATAACAGCAGTACATATTTATTTTATATTGGTAAAATTCAAGAAAATTAATGAACGAGACCACGTTTCATTACCCAAAAAGGTTCATATATAAAAAATAAAAAAAGCAAGAACACTATACATACAAGCAAATAAAAAAGAAGAAATTCAATGCTCAATCGTGAGCAAGCTAAAACAATTACTTTCACTGTTGTCAGTTTTACTGAATCCTCCTTAGTCAGTTTTACTAAAAAAAGAATGCATGTCACCAAGTGAAATTCCAAATTACTTTTAACACTTTCAAGCTTTACTTAATCTTTTTGTAATGGAACAACATGGATATTTTGTTTGGTTAACTGATCTGGGCAGGGGATTTCTATGCATTTCTTGCACTAGATAGGGAAAGTAAATAGTAAAATTATATGTTATATGATGTCTTTGTCTGTGCAAGATGAATGTAAAGTATTTAGTATTACGATCATAGCATCCTGTTTCCCATTAGCATGTGTTTAGCATGCTAGCATTCACTGTACTAGCTAGTTTATAATGGAAAGCGATTCATGTAATTTAAGAGTTAATTTTACATGTCTAATTTTTTGTTCTAATGTCTAATTTAGTTGTGTTTACACAATTCAATTCCCTCTACGTGAAGTATTTAAATTGAGATTACATGGTATTTTAATTTAAGAAAACTCATTTCAAACACGTGAAACCACTGTTCATGATTGAATCAAGTTCAGCAAAAGAGTTATTGTTTTTTTTAAGTGCAATTATCCGCATTGCTTTAAGATGACAGATGGTTGTTGTTAAGGTCTCATCTAACTAATAGGTTGCTGGGAAAAAAACAATTGGCAGGCCCAGATGAAATCTGCAGACTTTTTTTTCACATTTTCAGTATTGATTTTCAGGGAAAATCTTTGGAATTCTGTGGAATCTGTAATACTCACAGAGGTGAGAGTACTAAACTGTTATTGGTAGCTGAAAGCATAATCAAATTAGCAGAAATGCTTTAAAAAGAAATATGCAAGGGGTATTGGACACATAGAGCATTGTGAATGATGGGAATTCCAATTCTGCTGAGTTTTGCAGATGCAGAATCCGTGTGGGCCTAGCTAGTCTATGAAGCACATTAGCGAGACAGAAAGAGGGAGGAGGGTTTTGTGCAGGGGGAGGAAACTCCCCAACAATAATAATGAATTTATAGTCTTTGATTATTTAAAAGAAGCCAGGATTCTTCTGGAGAGGAGTCAGTCTGCCTCAGTGAAAGTGTTTGTGTGTTTGAGTGCATATGTGTGTGTGATTGATGGAGTGCATGAATGATTTTGTGCTGAAGGTGTATCAATTATTTGCCACTAGTCTATACATAAACTCTTATAGCACACTGCTGTATCACTACTAAATTCAATACTTATTTTCTGTGATCTTTCTATAAAAGTGTTCAATATACTGTAAAAAATAAACAATAAAAATAAAAAAAATACTGTAACTTTGAGAGCTCAAAACATAAAGGGCATTTAGTAAACTGAGCTGTGGAAATGTCTTGTTCTAAGAACATTGGTTCCCTACGACGGAGAGCATCTTTTTAAAGATGCCTTTCTCTCTGTGTAACAGAGTAACCCCCCACAGACCTTCTATTACCCAGCACGCTTGTTTTCCCCAGTCGAGTTCTGTGATGAGACCGCCGGGTCGTCTCAGGGCGAGTTTGTGGTCTCATACGGGGCTCGCGAAGTGGATGAGCTCTTGATAGCAGCATCGGAGAGCGGGCTGGTTCAGTCTGATGCCAAGGACTCCCAACTTCGGGTGTGGTCACCCAGTCTCAGGCTGACGCTGAGCTGACTGACATGCTTGCATGCGGCTGCGAGCATCGGGCTAGAGTGGAAAGAACTCTCGCGGCTTGATCATTGGTTCCTGGGCTTGGATCACCACTCACAGACGCTCCCTGCCCCAGTCTACCACCACCAGGCCACCTCCGCCCTGCATTCCATGGCTCTCCTGCAAGTGCGCCAAGGCACTGAGAGAACTGCATGAGGGTAGATGAAGGTCACAACACAGATGAGAAACTTTTGTTGCCTTTTCCTTTGATTTCGCCCACATTTTCAGAAAAAGAGTGGTTTCCTCACTCTCTGGGTCACACATCCGGTGTTCAAGGCAATTATCACGATCGCTGGACACCACTTTTTTCAGACTGCGAGGAAGGGTTCCCTCCTCCCCTGTCGCTGACCAGTCCTATGGTGGGTACCCAGAGCCAGGTAATTGCTTTGATGTCCCTAGACTCAGTACGGTCATGAACTCGGGGCTCGAGCCGCCTCAATGTGGCGCCTCAGGCTCCACCCCACTGTGAGGCCCCACCCGCCGGTATGTCCGATGCGATTGTCCCCTTGGTCCCCCTCACCTGGAGCTTGGAGGCGTGGCTTGCACTCCCCAACCCATCACAATGGCTGACCAGGACCGCCCAACTGTGCTATGCAATTTAGTTTGCCAGGCGCCCGGCCAGGATCAGCAATGTCCGTTTCACCTCATTGAAGGGCGAGAATGCCACTGCCCTGTGTGCAGAGATTGTGGTCCTTCTGCGGAAGGACATGATAGAGCCTGTCCCTCCAGCCGAGATGAAGAAGAGTTTCTACAGCCCCTACTTCATCATACCAAAGAAAGGCAGCGGTAAGACCATGTGACGTATTTCCACACAATTACCTCCCATGGTCTCCGCAGTGTCTTCCCCTTGGGAAGGGACATTGTCGCGACGTGGACACTTATGGCCCCCAGCTGAATGATTTCTATTCTTTTTTGGGGAGAAAAAAGAAGATAAGAGGCCACGGCTGGGGCAGCCTGTCCCCATTATGGGCCGTCAACTTGTCTCCGAGGTGCGGGGGACTATACGACGCTCGTAGGAGCATTGGGGAGGTTACGTGATGGCCGGGTGCGCTGGCTACTAGACACGCAATAGTCTGGCCGTCTCGCAACGCCAGTCCACGTAACACAGTTTAGCTTGTTGTGGCATTTCATATAGGGACCCCCCGTGTCACTACATCAACACAATATCGAATGAGTGAAAGATAGGGAACATCCTGGTTACTTTTGTAACCTCCGTTCCCTGATGGATGGAACAAGACTTTGTGTCCCTCCTGCCACAACACTGAACTACCCACTGAAATGGTTGGGACCCTGTCTCGGCTCCTCAGCACAAAACCTGAATGAGTGGTTGTGAGCCAGCTCCTTTTATACCCGTACGTCTGGGGGAGTGGCATGCAAGTTCCACTCGCCAATTCCCATTGGCCTTTTCTCAAAGATCAGAGGTGTTTGGGGCTCCCAAGGGCAACCCCCAGTGTCTCTACATAAATACAACGTTTCTGACATCAGAAACCTCAAAACCAGGGCTGGTCTGGTAATCTGGCATAACAAGCATTTTCCGGGTGGGCCATCGCACTTTTGGGCCGATCAGGGGCAGAATGGCCATCGGGAGAATAGAGCGGGCCGGTGGTTTGGCCGCGAAACGTGCTGAATGGGCCGTGATAAGCAATAATGAGCTGCTGCATTATACAGAACAGACCAGTTGCCATGTAAAATCCCGGGCCGATTTCTCTTCCCAGTCCAGCCCTGCCTGAAACATTAAAGGAGACCTATTATGCCCTTTTTTACAAGATGTAATATAAGTCTCAGGTGTCTCCAGAATGTGTCTGTGAAGTTTCAGCTCAAAATACCCCACGGATCATTTATTATACCATGTTATAAATGCCTCTTTTTGGGTGGAATCAAAAACACGCTGATTTTGTGTGTGTCTCTTTAAATGCAAATGAGCTGCTGCTCCCTGTCCCCTTTCTTGAAAAGGGCTGTGCATTTACAGCTCGTGCTTCAGCTACTAAAGCAACAACAAATCAGAACCAAAATGACTGACATTTGCTCAGTCAGCCCATCATGAATGATGCTTGGTCTGCTTTTTTTGTTCTCAAAACAATACTATAACTGAGGGGATAGTTACCACATACAATGTCTTGAAATGGGCCTCTGTCATTCTCAGCAGTTCAAGTTGTTTTTTGCACTTCACTTAAGTGCACTGTAGGCCAAGTGTCTCTCACTTCAATTGACAGGCACCTACTGGTTGAAAACTCTTGTACTAATGCACACCTCATTCATGAACAGAGAGCTCGCAAAAACGTCCCACATTAAATTAAGCTCGGCTAATATAACAACAAAGTTATCTATATGGTTAGTGGGGATTAATGTCAGCAAAGACCCAGATGCTCCACTTGCTCCAGACGCTCCACTCCATTTGATGTTACTTTTCTTATGACTTATTCTCAAAATATTCTTTTCATTATTTTTTTTAAATAGCACTAAAATGCTGTCCTATTTCAGTTCAACCAGCCAATATATAATAAAAAAATAATATGACATGACCCCTCTGATATGAGCAATGCCTCTAATTTTGGAAAACCTAATTTTAACCCTTATTCACTTTTCACTATAAGTGTTTGATGTTAATAATCATCAGACCAAATGATATTTGTTAGTCATTGTTTGAACTTGTTTTTATCTCAGATTGAATGTATTACTTTTGATTCATCCAAGTTTCATACACACATTCAATACTTACCCATATTATATGTAGGTCAGAGACTTTTAAAGGATTTGAGTTAACTGACATGCAATATACAAATATATCTGTTGAGTAATATCATTTCATGTTACAAAGAATAGTTGAATTTCTGTAATGATAAATGTAGGCCTACAGTAGACCTTAAAATCAATTCATGGCACCTGAATTGGCATTCGGATCAAAACTAAAATGAGGCTAAAACATTTAAACTATGAGGAAAACTCTCTCTCTTTAATTCATAGCTTTTAACATGAACATTTAGCTAATCTGTTAAATCTAAAGAAATCTTGTCAGTGGGTCTCCTTATCTTTAGCACAGTTTCATGGAGCAGCACTGATCACTGTTTAATCATATTCTACTGACTGGTTCATCACAGTCTGTCTGTCTTAATCTAATACGCCTGGAGCCAGCACTCAACAAAAGCTTTTCAATATCCTTTATCCTTTCTCCTCAACTTCCCAGCCATTATAGGAACACAAAGTCCAACTAGACTTGAATATGCAGTCCAATGCACTTTTAGAAAAAGTATGGTGGCACACGGGGAAACAACTATGTGATGTAGTCCAATGTAGTTAATTTAATTCTTTTAAAGATAAATTGCATTCCTGTCAGTACACTTTGAGCTCTCTGACATTTAAAATAAATGAATAAGCTCGCTTTCAAGATTCAAAAAGGATTTAAAAAAAATAGTCCATACAACTCACGAGTCATCCAAACCTTTTGAAGCCACACAATAATAGACTTGTGTGAGGAACAGACAAAAATTATGTAATTATTCTTCAGTAATAATATCATCATATAATACTTTCCACTGCTGCTGGATCATAGATTTTAGCTCGAGAACCAGATCAGTTTGTTTCGTGAACGAATCATTCAGAATAGTTGTGTTAACAGGATCAACCGATTAATTGAAAAGATCCGACTCAAAAGAATGATTTTGTTCATCTGACTAAGCTGTTAAATGACTTTAGAAAAAATTATGGTGAATAAACGATGACAGAATTGTTATTTTTAAGGGAAATATTCCATATTAAGAAAGACTTACATCAAGGTGGTTCTCAGGTAAGGAGTTGAATTGTTTTAAGCGGATAGCAGTTTGGTTGTCGGCAAACACAGTTTACATCGCACTGGCGCTGTTATGTCTCTGTTCCCATGACGTGTTTATGGCTTTCAGTATCTAATTTACTCCATTCTCGTGCCTTGTGAAACTTGCTTATCGATTTGCTATTTACTTACTTTTTGCTTATCGATAACAGACTGTAATTCTCCTCTCTGCCCAGAGTGTGAATTGCTAAAAACAAAAGAGGAAGAATGTGAAAGGTAAAGTGTACTAATATATTGATCTGTTTCTCACCCACACATCATATTGCTTTGGAAGATATGGATTAAACCACTGGAGTCGTATTGATTACTTTTATGCAGCCTTTATGTGCTTTTAGAGCTTCAAAATGTTGGTACCCATTCACTTGCATTGTGAGGACCAACACGGCTGAGGTACATTCTTTTAAAATATTCTTTGTTTATGCAGCAGAAAGTAAGCCATACACATCTTGGATGGCATGAGGGAGAATTTTAATTTTGGGGTGAACTTTTCCTTTAATATGCAGTGATTCAAAGTCAACAGAATTCCCAACAGCAACAACATTTAATACATCACATTAAAACAAATATTTATGTTTGCAAGGCATAAAAACACATATACAGTACATGATCAATGAACATAAGGCATGACTGTGCAACACTGGCCCGATCAGTAACAGTTCAGTTAACTGGCTTGAAAATCTGTCCCTGGCCCCGGGCCGTCCTTATGGTTGAGCCCTTACCTTGTTTCTTTTTAGCAACACAAAAGCAACAACAACAAAATTAATAAATACAATATATATATTGTAATAATAAATGGTATAATAAATAATAAATAATAAATGGTCAGTATACATAATGTAGATAGCCACAGAAGCATGTAATGTAATAATCCATTATTAAATCACAGTTAAAAACAAAGGATACTTACTGAATGCTGTCTCTTGTATTTTTGTCTGCTATCAACACCTTTACAAACTAGCTTAGTTTCCCTCCAGATCAAATAGGTTGGTTTGTCAATAGCAAACACTTCCTGCCAGTTATGGAGAGTTCAGCTGAAGGGAAAGTGCTCTGTTTCCATGCTGGACAAAAGAAATGATTACCAGGTTTTTTTAGGTAATAATGAAGTGTCACTCATCGCATGCTTCATTACTTTAAAGGAGCTACACAATAGAGAGTGTGATATGGATTCCACAAACGTGAAACACACCGGCTGGCTGCTGTGAGTTTTTTTTGTAGAGAGAAATAATCTATAATAATGTTGAGTGGTAATTATAATATAACCTTCCCTCATAATTTCAGCAAGTCTTCTCACTTTACTCAAAGGGCATGGAAGGTGGGGGGGTTAGAGAGTCAGTGGACATGGGAACAAGAGTTTGAAAACATTTTGTCCGTTGTAAAAAGTTCTCTCACAAATACTGCAAGATGATCTCATTAGTGTTTGTAGCTATTTGTATGTGAAGTGTGCATGGTTAAAGCACACATATGTTTCTGTAAGTGTGCATAGACACTGAAATATACAAATCAACATATTGACAACTTAATAGATAAATGTTAATTACTCCTGGAGTTTATAAATTGAGTCATGGAGTAAATAGTTGATTTGATGGTATTTAAATAAATAAAATTGCATATGAATAACACCATCACATTTATTAAACACTGTTAAGGCATTTTCCCATTTTGACAATATAATGAATATAATGGTTTCATTGTGTTGTGTGATTTCTTAAAACTGGTAAGAACTATTTTGACAGCATAGACATGTTACAATGTAACGTCCTTGATGTTATACTAACTTTTCATACTTGTTTGATGATAATTAAATTTAGACTAAGTGTTCAAATTACTTTGTTTCTACTCATCCCAGCTGAATTTAATTTATAGGAAATTCTTTCTCAGATAAAGTTTCTCCATCATTTACCGAGTCCGGCTATGGGATTGAGTGATAAATTTAGGGTAAAAAATGTCCTACCACTCTTCAGATGAATTGTAAATATTTGTAGCCTCAATTGAAAATAATTCAAATCATGTGTTTTAAAAAGGAATTTTGATATAACATGTTAATTTAGTGTGATTATATGAAAAATAACACATTTTTTAAAAATGAACTCTATTAATCATGCCTCCTGACCTGTACATAAATTCTGTGATAAAAGTATGTATTTTCCTTCCATAAGAGCAATTCAAGCTTGAAGTACATATAACATATAACACATATAACTTTGTGTTTTTATGAGCCACGTCAGCAGGGGGCAATAACCTCACAAATAACCAGCCACTAATTGAAAGGAAAGCCACTCACACAGGACTACTGTAGTTCTCAACAGCACAATAGAATAATTTTAAAAATTACAAAACACCTTTATAAAAGCGTGGCATTTATAACACTGAAAACCAGTGAGATGCTCCAAAAGTGTCCATCCTATTTACAAAGACTGATAATGTGTGTTGTTAAAAATAGCCCAGATGGAATATACAAACACGTCCTTTAAGGACAGGACAGATGATGAACTGAGTTTCAAAATGGATTGTTGTCGACTGAAGGCTTATGTTCAATGATTTGGGAATAATATAAACAATATATTGACTTTTAATCATTAGGCTACTTTACTTGCCTACCATAATAATGCAATATATTTTATCTTAATTATATGTAAATCTTTTAATTATTATGTATTATTTATATTGAATTATCTTTATTTGGGGGCCTTTCTCAGCAAGTACTGATAAATGGGATTTATTTTACGATATGTCCTAAAAGTGCCAGATATGATGATCACTTTTCAATTGGACTACAAAAACATTGTTTTTCATAGCAAGCACATTAAATAGACTTTACCCGAGCAAACCTTAAAAAACAGAGAAACAGAGTGAGTGAGTTGGGCAGGGGAATAAAGGAAAAATGAGGGACAGACAGGCGAATAGGGAGAGACAGTCTATTGATTTGGTCCACAGTGAGAGATAAGGTATCTCCACACATGGCTTTATCTGACTGGTTACATATCAGCAAGGCGAATAAGCCAGCGTCCCGAATCGACACAGCAACATCAATCAATGCCCCATGCTGCTCTATTCATCATGCAAACTGAAAAATGACACACATGGCACTTCTTGTAGTAACAATAATTTTTTTGTACTTCTGAGCATCATTTGATGGCAACCAATATGTCAAAAAAATGTCTACATCTTTCTTGTATACTTTTTTTTTTGTTTGTTTCTATGTGGACTTCGCATGAGTGTTGACATTGGTGTCATTACTGCTTTTGGTTGCACTTTCAAAGAAAGTATATACTTTATACAGTGAATGTAAGGCCGGTCAGAGACGCCCACTCGGTGTGAATCAAGAAACTGTGATATTGAGATTCCTGTTCCCCTAAACAGAGTCAGGTTTATGGGTATAGATTTTGGTGCCACTTCCTTCCCTGCCCCAATCAATTGCACGCATACAAGTTCCTGAGTCGATGAAGTTATGGAGAGTTTTATTTGAGTAAGTGGTAGTGGCTCCATCTTCTGCTCTGTTCCCCCATTTTTATTGGACAGAAGCAGATCTGTGTTTGTCTGTGTTTGTGAAAGTATATATATCAACACTTTCCCATGTTCACATCCTACAGTAATTATTGATAATGATAAGACACTTGCTCGATCAGCCTGACTGAATCAATGAGATCAGATGAACTGAACAGCAAAATGTGGCAGAAAGAGGGAGTAATCAGCAGTTAAGTAGCCTAGATTCATATTTTTTAGAGCTAAATTCCTTTCCCAGGTTTAAAGGGTTGGTGCACCCGTAAAAGAAAATTCTGTCATAATTCTAACCCTTACTTTATTCCTAACCCCCATGATTTTCTTTCTTCCGTGGAAAACAAAAGGATATATTTGGTGGAATGACAGTCTCAGTCACCATTCATTATATAGAAAAAGATGCAATAAAAGGGAATGGTGACTGAAAATACCATACTGCCTCACACCTCCTTTTGTGTTCCACCAAAGAAAGAAAGTTGGATTTGGAACAACATGAGGGTGAGTAAATGATTACAGAACTTAGCAGAGCAAAGTACATTTGCTTTGGGTGATCCCTTGCTCCGCCAGTCTGACGAAAACACAAATTATGGAAGGAACCGTTCACTTTATCTGATGGGACACAAAATGTTGAGACATGACAGCTTTAATTTAAATAGTTCTCATCTGACCAGTTCAAAGTGTAGCCCTTCATTATCTACGTCTGGTGCAGACAGCTTCAAAGCGAATCCCCAGATGGTGTAGCACACTCTAATTGCACAGGTTAAGTTTGGTTACTGGCTGGAGTAGCAGTACCACACTGCATATCATTAAAATGTCCCTGTGGTTTACTTTTTCCTCATCTCTGCCTATAGTAGTCATATTCATAAAGAGGCTCTGAGCTGAGAAAACAGAGATGTCCCAAAGAGTCAAATGCACATCATGCACCTTCAAATGGCAAAATTTCTGCATAATTTGCATCCTAATCTAGACTATTACAATTGTTTATGTTTGTATAGTGCATCTGTTTTTATGTGTGCTCGACAAGCTTTAGGTCGATTTGCTTCTAAAATGAGGTGTTGCAATGTGTGGCAGGAAATCAGTATGAAATGCCAAATGAGTCGTTGATTTGATCAATCATCCATTCTTAATCTGTATTCTCAGATACCTCTCCTTGTATTTGCAGTGTTGGGAGTTGCTAACTAAATGTATTGAAGCTACTAACTTAACTACATTTTTCAGTAGCTTGACAGTAGCTCAGCTGCTTTTAAAACAGAGAAGCTTGACAGTAGCTAACTACTTTTTCCAGCAAGTAACAGTGTAGCGTGACCAAACGCTACATCATGTTAGTCAGATTATAACTAATAGCCTTCCTTATTTTGTAGAAGCCAAATTTTACAAGCAAAATGTCAGACAGTCTGGCAGCATATTTCTGTCTGCTGATCAGAATCAAGCAGCGTTGTCTTCTTCTTTTGTAATGGCAGATCACAAACAAAAATTGTGAATTACCACCATCTACTGAGAGAGCATTACAGCTCACTTGGATAAGAAGAGGTTGTCAGATGGTTAATAAAAGAACACCATTTTATTCTTCTATGTAACAAAGAATTCTTCAGACACTTTGTTCTTAATAGATCACACAACAGCATATTTACCTTTACTATTTTAAATAAAATAATTAAAAAAGTTATTTTTGCCTTTTGAGGGATTTTGTTTCTGTCCTAAATATATTTCTTTCACTTCTAATCATCTGTGCATTACTGGGAGCAGTGAGTGAATTCTTATTATAATATTTACAAATATACAGTATATTTTATTATGATAATTACTATCACGCAGGACTATTTGATTTCTCCATTTCTTAGCATTTAATGAACTATTATTTCCATGTAAAATGAATAAATTGATTGGTAAAAGAAATCATTTATGGCATGTATTATTATTATTCAACAATCTAGGATGACCAGCCGTCCACTTTTTTTGGATCTGTACAAAGCGAACAAATATTTGTAGAGAAACCTCTGTATGTGACCTGTAAAACAGAAAATCCAATGAGCATGAACCCAGTTGAGGCGAGAAACAAGCCCTGAGTCTTTATTCACATATTATCCACACTAAATATAATGTGACGAGAACAAAAAATGCCAGCCCAAGGAGAGTTTGTCATAAACATTTGTAGCTAATTACTTTTTCAAAAGAGTAGCTTGACTATAGCTTAACTGGTTAAAATTATGAGTAGCTTGTCAAACTACAGTTTCAAAGTAGCCTCCCCAATATTGGGTGTTTGCCAGTAATGTGATTTGTGCACTGTACTGTTGTTTTGATAAGAAAGCATCTCTTATGGACATTGGGCTAATGTAAATGTAATGTGATGCTTCCAGGGATGTACAGAATACTGTATTTTTCTCTACTTCTCTACTTCTTATTCACCAAAAGTATAACTGTACTTGAATAATGACAGGGGTTTGGGGGTCCTGACCTCTAGACTGTGAGATTGTTTAATGGTGCCTTTGTTTGAAAATCCCACGTTAATCTATGCTTCCATTTTCTTGTCAAACCTAAATCTAAAATTAGTTTGACAGAAAATAGAATTTACTGGGAAATTGTTTTGGACTTGTTTGTGCACAGCAGCCAATAGTATGAAAATATTGTACAGAATAAAACAATATTAAATGCTGCATGTCATATTTACTTAAACATAACAATACAAAATACATAAGATATAACAAGACATAAATAAGCATTCTGTACCCGTTTTAAGGAGTCAAACTGGGGTACACACAAATTTGTTTCTGAAATGATTTAATCTACAAGATGGGACTCTGTACATGAGGGCAAAAGCTCACTCATCATTGTGAATATGTGATAGGTCGGAATATATTATATAATATTTTTGGGCTTGAATCAGTCAGCTCTTATATCAATTGAATGGAATGATGTTCTTTGAAAGAATGCTTTTATATGAATGTGTATTTTAAAAGTTATTCATTTCACACACACACACACACACACAGAGAGAGAGAGAGAGAGAGAGAGAGAGAGAGAGAGAGAGAGAGAGCGCGAGCAATAAAGAGAGATCGAGTGGGAAAAAAGAAAGACTAGTAAGCTCAGTAGAGGGAGCTCTTTCTACTGTGTGTGTGTGTGTGTGTGTGTGTGTGTGTGTGTGTGTGTGTGTGTGTGTGTGTGTGTGTGTGTGTGTGTGTATTCATCACTTTGTGGGGACCAAATTTCCCCATAATTATAGTAAAACCCGAAATATTTGACCTTGTGGGGACATTTTGTCTTATAAACAGCTTATAAATCATACTAAATTATGTTTTTTGAAAAATTTTAAATGCAGAATGTTTTCTGTGAGGGTTAGGTTTAGGGTTAGGGGATAGAATATATAGTTTGTACAGTATAAAAAAAAAAGTCCCCACAAAACATGGAAACACAACGTGTGTGTGTGTGTGTGTGTGTGTGTGTGTGTGTGTGTGTGTGTGTGTGTGTGTGTGTGACCATGTATTTATCAATGAGCATGTGTTTCAAAGTAAGTGAGAAAAAGAGGGAGAGTAGTTGTTTCTCTCATCACAATTCTTGTTTCTCCCACAGTCACTCGGTCTGAGCAACCTTTGGCCAACCTCACTCTTAATATGTAAAGCATATATCCCCTTCAAAACACTTCAAAATGGCACATACCGGTGGCCTGATTCATCAAAATAATGGTCTTGCTTTAGGCTTGTGTGGTTGTTGTTTTTTTCTCCCCACTCTCTTTATTCATTTGCTTTTGTCATTCATTGAGAGCCTTGGGTCAAAACTAAGTGCTTGTCCACTATTAGCAGAAACTGGATAGAATCCAGAGTCAAGAAATCTGATCTCACTCAGTTTCTGAATTTTGGAAAACATTATTTTTCTTGTAATGTGAATAGGCAGCAAGAAAAAGATCCCACCAGTAGCCATTCACTCAAGACCAGAAAGAAGAAGAGTATAGGGGACAGATAGGAAGAAAACTAAAAAAAAAGGTTGGTTATAAAAAAAAAAAACTTAATCACAGAATGCTTTTGTTACCCATTTTTGTTGTGCTACATGCTGTCTTTATCATTACCCAGAGTTCACAACCGTTTTCCTCTTTCCCCCTCTGTTCCTCCACTCTGCTTTGTCCAGCTATCAGACAGAATTAAAAACTACAGGAGCAACAAACTCAAGCTGACATGACCTGATGAGGGCCGTGGCGGGGTGAGGGGAAGGGGGGCCATGGTGGTTGCAAGGGAGGCGACTACTCAAGTCATGTGATGCTCTATACCAGTCGGCAGTTGGCTACAGCCATTCCACAATTGTTGGGCAGCAGTTTGCTCTGGCTGAATGTAAATAAAGAACAAAACACTTCTTTCCCTCTTTTTCTTTACACTGCTATTTTGCGTTTATAAGTAAAGGCTTTTTATGAAGATGAGAAGAAAGGAAAGCATTTCTCCCATTTATTTTTACAAGTTGAGGTCATAGGGGAAACATTGCTGTCTATTAAGCATCCATTCTCACCTCTTTGCACAATGCTCTGTGGCCCAAAAGGTGTTAGCGCTGGATAAAGGGAGTGGGGAGAAGAGGAAGAATCGTTAGAGTGTGACAGGAGGGAAGTGAACACAGTCAGGGTCAGTTATGGCAGACGGAATGTGACAGCATGAAGAAGAGGTAATAACTGACACAAACAAGAGAGAGACAGAAAAACTACCCATTGATATCCCATTGTATGTACCCAAGAGGTACTGTACCATTCTGTTCTGACATGTACGTAATTTGTGTTTTTAAAATGTTATGTAAACGATTTAGCCCAACAGAAATCGCCCACTTTTTGCAAATCCTAGATGATGCGACTGTAGATTGGATTCGTCCAGCAAGTGTACAACCTTTAAAGGGATAGTTCACGCAAAAATGAATATTCTCTTATGATTTTCTCACCCTCATGCCGTCCCAGATGTGTATGACTTTGTAGGTCCATACAATGCAAGTGAATGGGTGCCAACATTTTGAAACTCCAAAATCTGCATTAAAGGAGCATAAAAGTAATTCATATGACTCCAGTGGTTAAATCCATGTGTCTAGACACGATATGATAGGTGTGGGTGAGAAACAGATCAATGTTTAAGTAATTTTTTGTCATAAATTCTCCTCCCTGCCCATTAGAGGGCATTATGCAAGAAGAATGTGAATCACCAAAAGCAGAAGAAGCAAAGTGAAAGTAGTGAAAGTGGAAATATATATATACTTTTGTTTTGCCCTTATGTGGATTGTGAAGCTTCAAGGAAGAATTTTAATTTTGGGGTAAACTAACCTTTTAATCGGACAACAGCTGGCTTCGGCAATGCTCTGAAAGACAGAGGCGACACACACTGTGTATTTAACAGGCTAATTTGACATCTTTCCTTCAAATTTGTGATTATGCATAAACAATGTGTACTTAGACAGATAGTCCTGTTGACTATACTGAAGCTCGACTCCACAAAAACTCGCTGTCACTCGATAATAACTGCACTTGTGACTGTATAACAGGTCAATTCTTTCATGCACCAATTCGTCCACTGAACCATATCAACAGTATCGAAAAGCCATCGCTGGAATGTTAAGCATCTACAAAACATGCAAAATGTAGCGTTTCAAATGAGTAGGATGCCAGAACACTAAATAATACAATTTGGTCAAATAATAACACAGATCAAATGACAATACCAACAACCAAATAATAGTATGCACAGGAATGTATTTATATTATACACCTGCATACCAACAAAACTTACTTGATTAATGGATGAGAAGTTACATATCAAATTCAGTACTATGAGTACAGGAATTCGGATGCAGCCTATGTGTGTGCAGTGGTGGGAAGTGTTCAGTTAAACAGTGCAACAAGCAGACACAGCACAGCTGCAGCTGATTTGAACTGCTGCCCTGACAGCTTAATGAGATATTTTATAGCAGCACAGATCTCCTGCCCCACTCATGCCATTAAACACACATCAGGGGAAAACCTAAATTCTGGAAGTATCAAGTACATTTTAAACACACAGACAATTACAATAGACTCCACATAAAAGTCCATCCTGTGAATTGGTAAAGTATTCAAAGTACCAAACAACATTTTAGTGTTTGTCTTTTCTGCACAGTAGTTTAAACAACAGACTTGATCTGATTCATAGTAATTATGGGTCATTCATTTGATTCAAGTCAAAGGAATACATCAGCTCAGCACACACAATGTGTGCAACCCAAGCTGCTCCTGATGGTACATCCTTCAACAACCGTCCCTCCATTCCTCTCCCGTTATCTCATTCCCTCTCTCCTCTGTCTGTGTGTGCCATTCCTGGGTCAGTGTAGCCCTGGTCTCTGTATCTGTCTGAAGTCAGGGGGCAGAGTCTGATCAGAGACTTTCAGCACAGGCCTCAGTGGATATGTTGCTAATCTTAGTGGGTCATCTCACCACCACTCATGGCCATTCATTCAGAGGGCTCAGCCTCTCTCAGATGCCTCATCTTCATATGTTTTATATATAATGTTACTAATGTTAACAGGATTGTTATAAAATATTATTTTAAAATGTGTACTGTGTAGATCATTGGAATAAGTATAGTTCAGAAGTTGCTTGGGATAACAAAGTGTGTGTGTGTGTGTGTGTGTGTTTGTGTGTTTGTGTGTGTGTGTGTGTGTGTGTGTGTGTGTGTGTGTGTGTGTGTGTGTGTGTGTGTTTTTGAAGACAGATGTGCTCATCTAATGGTTGGACAGGCTCCTGAACACAATTTCTTTTCTTTTTTGTAACCTCATTCATTAATTTCTAATGGCCGGTCATTTCTGACCGGGAACACCACAGGTGGGTGTGTGCACATGTCCTCGCACACACACTCTCACCCATGCACCCCCACATGCCCTTTGGTTTCCCA
The DNA here is from genome assembly GCA_032164185.1 of Moxostoma hubbsi. NCBI lineage: Eukaryota > Metazoa > Chordata > Actinopteri > Cypriniformes > Catostomidae > Moxostoma > Moxostoma hubbsi. Next base: position 13,858,977 of record JAVLUX010000039.1, read on the forward strand.
GGCAACCTCTAAATCTTTGCTGCACAGAAAAAAATCCTACAAAATTTCAGAGCTTCACTTGGAAACCAAAGAGTGTTTGTGTGAGTGTATGTGTGTGGGTGTGTATATGACTGTGTACACATGTCTGAGGACTTTATGTGTGCAAGTACACATGCACATATGTGCTCATCAGATGGATGGACAGGCTCCTGAACACAAAATGTTTTCTTTCCTTTATTGTTTTTGTAGCCCAGCCCATTCATTTCCAATGGTTGGTCATTTTTGACCGGGAACTAAAAAAAACAATAAAATGTGAAGAATATTATGCATTTTTGGGGGGGTTTTCAGATACCGTCAAGGAATTTTATTCCAATTGGATTAAGTAAAAAAAAAGAATTGTTAAAAAAAAAAAATAAATAAATAACATTTTTCTGGGTCAAAGTGACTGGAACACAACATAAGTGTTTTAAACATAAGGGTCTCAAAGAAATCACAAGAGGCTTGATGTGGAGGGAATTGACAAAAGAGAATGGGTCAGCGTGTGTGTGTGCGTGCGTGTTCAGTTTAGTGGACACATCCTTTGGCATCATTAGATGGTTAACTCAGTGTTCATTCAGGTGTAATGTTAGTCAAGATTGTGAGTGTGTGCGTTCAGTGTAGTTCAGTGGACACGTCCTTTGGCCTCATTAGATGGTTAACTCAGTGTTCATTCAGGTGTAGTGTGAGTGAGGAGTGCGAGTGTGTGTGTGTATGTGTGCATTCAGTGTAGTTCAGTAGACACGTCCTTTGGCCCCATTAGATGGATAACGCACTGTTCATTCAGCCATGTGAAACAGGACACACACAAGAAAGCAGAGCAGAGGGGCTTTGTGTATGTGACTGTGTGTGTATGTGTGTGTGTGTACATGCATATGTTTTGTCATTAATGTGCATTTGGCAAAATAAAGCACACACTTACATGCACATATCGACATGTAGAGAAGATGTATGCACTTGTGATAGGTTTGATAGATATGGAATAATTGAGAAACAAATAGGATTTGCAATATGAATATTTTGTTCTATTCTGGTTGGACAAACGGTATTCCAAGAGTTCTGATATTTAGTATAACAACACTGGTATGCTTCATTGTAAGTATCACTCTGCTTGTGTTTGTTTGCAGAGTTCCAGAGCAGGTTGTCAGTCTGTGGGTTGCTTGGCATCACACAACAGTTGATCCTGGTTTGGCTTTGTTTGGAAATATTTTCATTAGCTGAGCCACAATGGACAAAATAATTGGCCATATTGTTTCTAAAATATAAGCGAATCAATATTAACTTCTTGTTTAAAGAGCTGTTTTTACACAAGTATTTCAAATTACTTAAATATCAACTTTTCCTCTCTCTCTTTTCTCTCATCCTTGTTCGCTTCCTGCTTACGCTTGTCTTTTCTTTCTTTTCTCTTGTCTACTTTAATAGCATGTGACATTTCTGACTGTTACGGCTTGCTAATTATGGCTGTTTTGTTACTGTGTTCTCTGGAACAATTGGATGATTGTTGAGTGCAAATATCTGACAGACAAGCACAGGCCTCTCTCTCTCTTTTCATCTTTCTCTCTCTCTCTATCTTGTCGAGACTCTTTATTACTGACGTTCTTTCTCTCCCCCCCTGCACCCCCACTTTTATTCACGTTTGCTCAGCGCTCCTATTTTCTGATGAAGAGATGAAGGCTTGTTATACAAGAGTTGTGACAGCACTTGTGGAGGTCACAGCAGAAAATGCTGAATGCTGAGGTTGGATTTACTTATTCTTCCTTTGTTTTTTTTTCTCTCTCTCTTGATATGAATCACTCATATATGTTCATAAAGATTATCCAAAATGGGACAAAGCTAGATTTAAAAAATATATGCAGTGGCCATAAAAAGTGTTTGCACTACTACAAGTTCTAAGCAGAACATAAAAATATAAAAAAAATAGTCATACCAAATACAGGACAGTATTTGGTATTTTAACACTTTTTTAAATCAGTGTCAAATGTCAGTGGAACATATCCATAGTCATTGTACAATTACATCTGTGTTAACTGATATAGAACCAATATATTCACCAAAAAATTCCAAATTAAAATGCTAGATAAAATAATAGAAATATTTTTTTTTAATAAAAAGTACTACTTGGTTTGATATCATATTATATCATGAAATTTATGAATTTTTAAGTGTTACATAAGTGTCCCAAAGTGGTCCAAATACTTTTGGTGGCCACTGTATAATAATATTTATTAATATTGCTCCAGACAGAATTCCATAATTCCATTTTTCTACATAACTTTTTTGTTTCTGTTTGTGCATGAAAAATTATCTATTCATTGGGGATATTGTATAAACTGCTGTCTTTTTCCCACAGACATCTTTGAACACAAAATCAGACACCCACAGATATCTCTGAACCAACCATGCCTGACCTCAATGTGTGCATTCTCATTTCTGTGTTTGAAGTTTGTTTGCTGAAAGGTCCCTGTGGCTTATCAAGCTGATTGAGTTCACTCTCATTTTTATAAGGATTCAAAACATGTCTGTTAATTTCGGTTCTTTGCATTTTCACAGCTGTATGTGTGTGTGGGGGTGGGGGGGGTTGTGCTATAAATCTGGTTTATGAGGACATTTCTAGTGTCCCCATAATTCAAATTGCTTAAAAAACACACTAAACTATGTTTTTTTTTATTTGGTATTTTTGGGAAAATGTTAAAATGCAGAATGGGATTGAATCTATAGTTCATACAGTATAAATCATTATGTCTATGGAGAGTCCTCATGAGGATAGCCGCACCAACGTGTGTGTGTGTGTGTGTGTGTGTGTGTGTGTGTGTGTGTGTGTGTGTGTGTGTGTGTGTGTGTGTGTGTGTGTGTGTGTGTGTGTGTGTGTGTGTGTGTGTGTGTGTGTGTGTACGTGTAGCCCCACAGCTGTCATCACTTCATTGTGTCACCAATTACCCATGATTACTCCTGGCAGCATAGGTTCCATTCAGCTATGAACACAAAGCCCACTAAACATTCATCCAGTACCTGAGGAGGTGAGTGGAGTCCATTCACTATTTTACACACATTCACACACAGTATACTGTATACACACCTATCACTCTCTGTAGTATATAGAGTGCCCTGGACAAAAGACAATCTGTATATCTAATTTTTCACAATGTAGCAAATGGCTGTTTAGGTAAAGAGAGAACAGGGAGAAAAATAGAGGCAGTGTTTAATGATTAAAGCAGTAAGATATGTTATTTGTCCTGAGCTATAATTGATAATATTAAATGTTTATTATTATTTATATTATTTTATTATTATATTAAACTCCACTTAATAATATTTTACTGCCAAACCAGGCACACATACAAACATGTACAGAAACAAAACTATGTACAATGCAAATAAACTAGAGCTTGAAATACTACTTATATTTACTAGTTGACTACTCATCCAGAATAGTAGTCGACTAGTCGTCGGGTCAGTGTTTGCATCCATTATATTAAAGTATCAGTGGTATTTGCAGCGTGATAATCAATGCTAAAAGAGTGCATAATTCTATTGCAAAATTCATGCTGCTTTGCATTGTCATAAACAGCGAAATACCAAAAATGTGCTTTTAGCTTCTTTCAGCCTGTGGGCGACACTTGATTCATTTCAGATTGCAAGAATTTTGGTTTGTATGTTATAATTTTAAATAAACTGAGACATCAGGCAATCACAAATGTCCACAGTGCAGTTCGATTTTAACATACTTTGTGAACACAAAATGCCATGAGTTTATTTTATTTTCCCTATTGTGTACTACCAAGTATACACTCTCGTTGCCCTCACACATCGATGAGCCTTGGGCATCCAACACCCTGTCACCGGTTTGCGGTTTGTCCCTACTCGGATCACTGTTGGTAGGCACTCACCACTGCTGACCGGGAGCACCCCACAAGCCTTGCCATTTCAGAGATGCTTTGACCCAGTTGTCTGGCCATAACAATTTGGCCCTTTTCAAAGTTGCTCAGGTCTTTACTCCTGCCCAATTCTCCTGCATTCAGCACATTGAGTACGAGAACTGACTGTTGAATATAATGCCAGTTACGTACAATCACCCTCTGGTGCTATTTATTTAGGGGTTACTCATACTCCTCTCTGTCAAAATCAACGTTTTTCTTTCAGTGAATGATGAATGTACTATATTTTAGTTTAATAATAGTTTTTCTTTAATAATTTACGGTACTAACAAATATTTTCTTCTAAATTATTATTACATTTTTTCCAATATGACTTTATTCAAGCTGTTAAATTAGGAATGTTAAACTAAATGTATATTGCAGCACAGGGTGAAGTCAGTATGTACATTTAACGACGATTTGAGACAAATAAATGTAAATTTAATATAAAACTATGTAAATGGCGCTCTGTGGCGCAGCAGGGTTTTGAACAAGGTCCTGAGCCGTAGCTGGGCGCCGCGGACAGACGTCGAATGGCGCCGCCGGTGTGTGTACACCCATAGAGAATAATGTGTTCGAATTTTAAAGACATGGCGCTGCGCGGCGCTGCATGGCGCTTCTCGTCCGGTGTGCGACCCCCTTTACTCTTCAATGTCATGAATGGTATGCTCCTAGATCACATACGATTTTCCACAGCTCATGTTGTCTGGAGTTGTTTGTTTACTGAATGCTGTTGGAGAGATGTTTTATCTTATATTTAATATTTAGGATAGACCTATATTTAGGATGCAACTCACTGATCTCTGCCTGCATCACCTCAGTCTAATGATGGACTACACTCTTATAATAGAATACATAGACTATCAATTCATTGTCAACAAAAGCCTTCATCAGCCAACAAACAAAGGACAATGCATCTGTAAACTTCTGCAGTTAATCCAGAATGGACTTCAAAGACATTAGTCATTAATCTTACAGTTCTTACAAAATCTTTGTTTAAACACTTACTCTTAACACAATTTCACTTGCACTATTCATAATTAAGAAATATTGGCATTATATTCATGATGATATCCAGAGGGGAACTGGCCCCAACAGTGTGTCTGGTTTCTCCCAAGGTTATTTTTCTCCATTAACCAACATCTTATGGAGATTTGTGTTCATTGCCACAGTCACCTTTGGCTTGCTCACTGGGGTTCTAAATACAATTATTATTTAATTACTTATTTTTAAACACAATTCATAATCATATTGTATCAAACTACACAATGATGACTCTAAGACATTATAGATATTACAGTTTTATCATCTGTTAATGCCTGATCTTCTGTAAAGCTGCTTTGAAACGATATATTATAATGTATGTTCAAAGGTGCTATACAAATCCAAATTACTTGACTTATCAATTCAAACGATCCAAAAACACTGCAGTACAGCCCATTGAAGAGACTTTAAGTCTATCCCTCACAGCCTCGTTGTTCCCATAAAAAATCAAAGATGGCGTTATCGTGAATAAGGTCTACTGCTATGCACAAACCTTCCATTGTGCCGATTGACTTAACAGAAAATCTTCTGTTTTCAGTTAGCATATATTAATCATTCAATTGCTGATTTTATATCTGCAAAATCTGCCTGAACATCCCTAAAATGCAAATGTCCCACACATGTAATTATTTATTAATTTAAAGTCAGGATTTTTTCCTGTGTCTCTTAAGTCCAAGTTATGTATATCTATATCAAATAGTATCCACCTCTGGATACTCCTAACAAACTTCAGTGGCAAACAGATCAGCTGAATTTAAACAAGTTCACTAACACTGAGGTAAGATACAAACAGACATTTTCAGACTTATATATTGTGAACATCAAAGTGTTTGTTCAGAGGTACTTGTTTTATGTTTTCATCAAAAAGTGCCTTATCTCACAGTCACTTGAACAAGAGTGTGCTCTCTCTCCCTCTATCACACGTGCAGAGGACGTGCAGAGAGCGAGGGAAACGCACTAAGGAAAAGCTGGTTAAAATTAAACTGAAACACTAACGCTAGATTTAAATGTCAAACGGACATGTAATTTATGACATGTATCCATGTGTGACAACAGAAAGTGCTTCAATATTAAAACAGATGAATCACTGGCATTTTAGAGGATATAAAAATCCCCGTTTGACAAATTCTTACTAGAACTTACTAGATCCTCGTGGTGGCGCAGTTACTCACCTCAATCCGGGTGGTGGAGGATAAGTCTCAGTTGTCTCCGCTTCTGAGACAGTCAATCTGCACATCTTATCATGTGACTCGCTGCGCATGACACTGAGGAGACTCCGCATGTGGAGGCTCATTCTACTCTCCACGATCCATTCTCAACTTACCGCGTGCCCAATTGAGAGCGAGAACCACTAATCGAGACCACGAGGAGGTTACCCCATGTGACTCTACACTCCCTAGCAACCAGGCCATTTTGGTTGCTTAGGAGACCTGGCTGGAGTCACTCACACACCCTGGATTCAAACTCGTGACTCCAGGGGTGGTAGTCAGTGTCAATTCTCACTGAGCTACCCAGGCCTACCGGGTTTGACTATTTTAAGGGCCCCCAGGGAGAAGGATGTGTTGTCACCCCAAAACAAGCAAATATTACAGCTTTTTCTACTGACATAATAACTTGTGGACAGTTTTCCTGCTTCCTTTGGTGATTGTTGTGCTGCACACTGGGGCTAGTGAATGCTCTGACATCGAGATCCACGTATATCTTCTCCCTCATAAGTAATATTATCCACAGTGGGCAAATAAAGCATGATTGTCACTAGAAGGCGAAATGTGACTATCATATCCGGAGGTCAGAGATGGTGAAATGGGGCTGTTTTACACCACTGTTTAGGCATCCTTTAATAAAACTGCCCAAAATTCCGTTAGTTTGGTAATTGGAGCAGAAAAAAAAATTGGGTGTGTGTGTGACAGTGAATGAATGATCTCTAGACTAGAGCAAACCTTTTTCATAAAATTGATATTTAAAAAAAAATTCATCATAAAATACTATAACAAGTGGGTAACAAGTGCATATTATGACCATGTGTAAGGGGCAATTAATATATTCTAGGGCTTAACTTGTCAGTAACTCTGAAGAATGGGTCAAGATCAGTGTACTGGAACATTTGGTCGCAACATGTCGGTTTTCCGTGTGATCATGTTGGATCAGCAACAAGTCATCCTCACACATCACAAAACAAACACACACAAATACAAATGCACACATGCATGTACCTAAACATACATTCATACACAATCTAGCACACATCTTTAAATAAACATGCACATATCTTGAAATATTTAGCTCACCCCTGATTCCTAATAGAGGTGCTCTCTACACATAAAGTATTAACTTTGTCACTTCATTAAAACGCTAGTGGATCAGAATGCAGTGTGAATGTGTGCTACTAGCATAATATGACCTTTTTCTGTTACAGAGGAAAATAACCACCAGGTGCCTTAAAAGCAAAGCAACAGATGTCCCACTGAGTTCAAAATGCACTTCACATTAGCAGCACTACATGCTACACATGAACCCTCTCAAAGGGGCCGCTCACGCCAAACGTGTTCTTACATTAAAAAATTTAGATGCAGTGCAAGGTATAGAATAAAACGCAGGTGTCTCGAGATGCAAATTGAAGTTCTTTTAACCTAAACGGTGTCTAAAACAATGTGCCGTTCTTGAACGAGATGCTGAAAAAAATTCAGTGATATGTGGAGCAATGGCCAAAGAAGTTCAACCAGCTCATATTTCAGTCAAAAACATTTTTCAAAACAGTGCAGACGGATAAAAAAAAACTTGTTCAGTGTAAATAGCCGCTTAGGCCTGTGTGACTCTGTTTTGCCCAAAATATGCCAGCTACCTGACACACTCATTCAGTTCAGCTTTAAAGGTTAATTACTGCTGAAAGCTTTCGACAGTTTTATCTCCCAAACCCTCTCATTCAATAGCCACATTCATACATTTGAAAAAGTCAAATAAGAGAGGAGGTGGGACAGCGAGTGAGAGAGCAAATGAGAGGGACCCAGACAGATAGAGGGAGAATGAAGGATGTGATTGAAAGAAGCCAGACTCTTCTTCTCCTTTAATTATCTAATTCTTCCTCCACCACAACCTATTCCCTCAGTTCATTCTCTAAACAATTTTTCCACCACAATTTCCAGTGACATCTTAAAACTGTAGAGCCCTCCAAATTAAGGGTCAGGCAGCAGGCTGCTTCTGATTTAGAACATAAAGAACTGAAGAACAGAGAAACCGGCTGCTGCTACTATTGAAAGGCTAACCGTTACCATCTGTTGTGTGTGCGTGTGTGTTAGTGAGGGCATTTTCCTCCCTGTAGCCCTTACTCAAGTTTCCCCCTCCTTCCATCCGTATCCCGCTGCTTCTAAATGCTCCATAAAGTCCATGCACATGAGAGGAACTGATTTAACAAGGTGTGAGCCCCAGGGTTGACCAATCATATGTCATGATTCAGGGCTTCACTCCCACCCTATCATCCTGATTGGTTGCCTGTGTTGCCCAGATGTTCCATTTATAATTATTTTTTTTAATCATTAGGTTGATAGTTGTTTATGGGTGTGAAATGCTGGAATGTAGGGCTGAGGGGATAAGGTTTGAAGGATCAGGGAAAGAGAGACTTTGTATGGTCTGGAGCAAAAATGGGAATGGCCATGTTGAAAGAGACTAAATTATAGTTAGAAATGAAAGGAAGTGAAAGCAAAGTTATCTTTAAAGAATAATTTGAAAGTTTTGCAAAACATCTCAATAAGGGTCTTTCTCTTTCTTCACAACATTCCAAACTGTAAATTATTTATAATGGTCTTCCTTTTTTCTTAAAAAAAAATCAAACAACATAATTAAACAATTCCAATCTTGCATATTAATTTACACATGTCCTCTCTGATATAATAAGAAAACTATAGCCTACATGAGCAGAAAACTCACCCAGGCTTTTGTTAAAAAGCATGATAGTGTGACATTGTCAGCCATATCTAAGAACCAAAATATGAGAATATCACAGACTTGGGAGTGGTCTCTTTTGACTTGGGCCATTAAACAACCACCCAGAATACCCTAGCAACCACATAGCAATGACTATGTTTACATGGACACCAGAAAGCGGCTTATGGTGAGAAAACATCATATTGCAAGAAAGTGGAATTCCCGTTGACGTGCACGATGTAAGCGGTGGACTCTTGACTCTCGTATATATGCATCTCATTTAGTAAGCAACTTTCTCCACAGTTACATAATTTCCCCATGACGCTTGTGTAAAACAAACATGGCATTCGAGGAAGACTTATCTTCTATTTTATTCTTGGTTTCGCTTTATTTCCAGATATGCCAGAGTTGTTGCTGTGTTTGTTTCCTTAACTTTCCATTGCAATATTTTACATTGGTGTATATAAATAGATATTCCTGTATGTGGAGCGGGATGTGGTGGAGTGTCTGTCAGCGGGGAAAGAGGAAGCAGTTAGAGCCATCACCTGGTGATTATTGATGCTAACTCCTGTCTCATTTCAGTGACGGTGGAGAATGGCTTTAAATGGCCGGCTGGACGCCAGAGAGTCCGAGCTAAGCACACGCACACACACACACACACACACACACACACACCCTAAAGCTGTACTCTGAAAAGCCCTTCCTTGACTCTTCCTCTGAACTTATGGAAGCTCAGACTTCTGACATTTTTAAAGCTCAAATTAAGACATACTTTTTTAAACTAGCATTTGCTTGCTGATGTCTACTTTTATTTTTATTGTGATATGTACTGCTTATTTTTTGTACAGCACTTTGAGAAGCTGCTTTTAAAAGCGCTCTATAAAATAAAGTTTATTATTATTATTATTATTGACTGATTTAAGTTTGTCCTGACTGTTATCATTGAAGCTGTGTGTGCAAGGTAAAGAGACTTGCTGACTTACATGGACTGCAACCCCGGCTCCCGCTTCCTTCTTGCTGGAACTTCTTACACTGTAGTTTATAGTGCACATGCTTTTCACACTACTACCAGAAATGATGAATTCTTTCTGCTGTGTTGATTTGTTGCTGGGCTCCATCCTATGACATTTGTAACATGATCATACAGGAATTCGGAATCCTGTTTCCGAAAGTTCCGTAACCCTAGGATCGGCAACAGTATGCCGACTCACTGACATGTCCTATCTCCCATCGGACATATTTGGAACGGCTCAACAACTATTACTTTCCCTCATGGCTTGACAGATAGCGCATTGCAGTTGCATTGGAGACCACAGATCAACCCCAATCAAACAAGGAAGTAATCACGTTTGTATAAACAATCTCGAGCATGATAAGGAGGTTGCATTTTTGTCCCTAACATTTCATTTTGTCTCTTCTAATGGTTAAGGTTAGATTTGTGTTTTGGTTTGGGGGTAGATTAAATAAAATAAGAATTTCTCTTCATTGTTTTATACCCTGTTCAGCTGAATACAATTATGTTTACAACTGGCTTTTGGCAAACTCTCCTGGATATAAATAGATGTCACACTTGGTTAAATGCTTTGAAACACTTACTGCTTTAGCCTCTAAAGGCAGTGATTTCAAATTTGGTCATCGATTTCAGCTAAGGAAAATTGGCAAATACTTGCCGATTTTCATGTGAGATCAGGCTGGATGTTTGTTATCCCTGTTTACATGATATTTTAAATAATCATGTTATTCTCCACGTTTGACGTCAAATCATGTAAGGCATGCACACAATAGGCACGCACATTGGATGAGTCGGTAACAACGCCGGTAAAGTTGTTTACATGCAATGAGAAATTGGTGTAGAAGCAAAAATCAACATATGTGAATCAGTTTATTCTTACAAATTTATAACCTTACACTGACAAAGGAATGCCGTTTAATGCGTTTACTTGACCACACACTTTGTCGGCTTGTTAAGCATATTCGCTGTAAGAACGTGCAAGTAATCACACTCAATATCTTAGCAAACACCTTCATCATTCTGGCATCATAGCAGCAACTTTTTTTCAGAAGCTGTTTTATATGTACAGCTTGTTCTAATCAATAGTGAAACACAATTTTGATGACTTGTATGAATTCTAGTAAAAAAGGATTTTTGGACTACATCTGAATATTGTGAGAATGGAAATCTCCCATTGTGCATCTACTTTACCCAGTAAACCACAATCCTCCATTCTAATCAGACTGGTCACAGTGGATTGGTGAGATCATTTAAATCCCATCAGTCATTTGAAACATGTAGCCATTAATCACATAAACATATGCCTGCACTAAGCACAGACTAAATGCAATTCAGAGATTGCTATTTCTTTTGTTAAATGAACTGTTTTTGCATGCTAACAATTAACAAACAATAGGATCTTGGATATGCTAATCTTGCTGTGAGTTGAGGAAAAAAATATGATAATTGATAAGGGAGATGTTTTTTGCACACAATGAATGTTAAGGAGTGATGAGAAGGGTTTGATCCGGAGGCGGGGTCTGTCTGTCACAATTTGTTCCCTTCCTCTTCCTCCCATGGCTCGGCATCGCTTGTGTTTGTAGATTTCATCTAACCAAGGTTATTTTTACTAAGTTAAGGTTAAGGTTATGTTTAGGGGTAGGGGTTATCTACCATTCTTTGCACCAGGGTTGAGGTGCAAATTATATCTGCCACTATTTCCACCTGGGTGCAAATTGCAACTGCCTTCAGTATTTAATTAGATCTCTATATCTTATTCAAACATTTTTCTTGGACAGTTTTCCCTCAATCCCCTCATCCTATCCCACTCTAGAATGTATTGTCCTGTCAAAGGTGGCCATAATCTAATGATAGGTTTGAACTCTGCTGGGTGTCGGAAAAAACAAGCAATTGCCAGTTTTGAATTTTTGTCCAAACCATAAACATAGAGCTAAATATAGTGTTCTTTGTTTGAAGTTGTAGTGGATAAAAATTAACCTGGCTTATTAATAAATCAGAATTTCTGTGATCTCATTCTCATTGATCTATGGAAAAACATATTATATTTTTGTTACATATTATATATGTTCCCATGTCTATCTGTCAGTGGATCACCAGCTCTCTGACAGACAGACAGCAGCTAGTGAGACAGGGGAAATTCACTTCCAGCACATGTACAATCAGCAATGGTGCCCCCCAGGGATGTGTGCTCCCCATTACTCTCCTCCCTCTATACCAGTGACTGAACCGCCAAGGACCCCTCTGTCATGCTCCTGAAGTTTGCAGATGACACTACTGTCATAAGCCTCATCCAAGATGAAAATGAATCTGTATGCAGAAGGGAGTTTGAATAGCTGGCTCACTGGTGCAGTCAAAACAACCTGGAGCTGAACACGCTAAAAACAGTTTTTGGACTTTAGGAGGAACACCCCAACATTGACCCCGTTCCCATTCAACATTAACTCACCATTCTAAACAGCACTGTGGCAGCAGTGGAGTAATTCAGGTTCTTGGGCAATACCATCTCACAGGACCTGAATTGGGAGACCCACATTGTGGAAAAAGGGCCAGCAGAGGTTGTTCTTCCTTTGTCAGCGAAAGTTGTACTCAGCAGTAATAGAGTCTTTCCTCTGCACTTCAAAAACTGTCTGGTTTGGTTCAGATACAAAATCTTACATCAGATGACTATGAATGATAGTTCGGACTGCTGAGAGGATTACTGGTTGCCCCCTGCCCTTCCAGAGTGAGGAAAAGGGCTGGAAAAATCACTCTGGATCCCACTCACCCTGTCCATTACATTTTTGAACTGTTGCCTTCTGGACAGCGCTACAGAGCACTGAGCATCAGAACCGTCATGCACAGTTTTTTTCCTCAGGCTATCCATCTCTTGAACAGTTTAAACTGCTCTAATTTATGCTAATTTATGAGCCATTACAACGTATTATAAGGTTTATTATATGGCATTATGTATATATTATAATGTGTTAAGAATATCCTTATTATGCATTATAAATAAAGGCTTCATAGAGTGTCACCCAAAAGTTTAGTTTTTGGGTGAAAAATCCCTTTAATCTCTCCTTACTTTCTTCACTCAGCATCACTGTTAAAGAGAGTCATTAACAAGTATATTTAATGTGGGAACACTGCGGGTGAAAGAGTGCAAATGGGCCTTTGGTCCCCTAAAATAGTATGTGTTTGTGTGTGGGTTTCAGCTCACCTTATCCATCTCTGTCTTCCAGTAGGGAGTAGAGCTGTATCTTATAACCAAAGGTCAGGACATCTGGTCTAACTCAAATGTTAGACCACTCACATTACCTTGCCGTGTTCAGTCATTCATTCTCTTTCTCTCTCATGCATACACACATACACAAACATACACATTAAACACATCACATATTTCTATATATTGCATAAGGAAAACATACATTTTCAGAAATGCACACATTCTGCATTCAGGATTCATTTTAATATTTAAATGTAGTCACATCATACGTGCAAAGCTAAACATGTCACCTCTTTTAATGTCAGCTCTCTTCTGGCTATGAGCAAGCTGCAAAAACATTGCTTACTGTTTGACCAGGCAGGCATAGTATACGTTATTCTAAAATGTAATGTTTATAGTTTTTGCATCTTGCAAATTTACTGTTCAATATGTTCATACCAATTCCAAATATATGTTTGTTAAAATATACAAAAAGATCCCATGTGATCATTCATTTTCATATGTTCTCTAATACAATTATTTTGTATTATATAAAATGGTTTAGTTATCTGAAACCCTTTTATGCTCAATTGACAACATTTGTAAAATGCACCAATCAGTAAATGTTAAAATACTCGCTGTTTCAAAAGTTTAGCCACAAGACATAAACAATATGCATGTTACCATGATTTTAGTGTGATAAAAACACTTGGGCAAAACATTTCTTTGTAAAGTTATAGCTAATTTTACAACTATGTTGCCATGATGATGTAACACCGCAAACCCTAAAATGACTGTTAAAAACAATTATTTCAACAGATTTACAGCTCAAATAATACACAGGTTTTAACAGAATAATTAAAATAAGTGGTTATATAAAATTATAAGCTTCACATTTCTGCCTTTTAAACTCTCCAAAAATTGGCCTCATTCCCTTCCATTGTAAGTGCCTCACTGTAACCTTGATTTTGTCTTATTTTAAAGAAAAAGAGGAAGAGTCAATATACATTTTTGTGGTAATCAACATTATGCCACAAATGGTGTCGATTGATCATAACTTGCATTGAACCCTCCACAATCCTTTAAACCCTCCACATACTGTGTGTGTGTGTGCGTGCGTGCGTGCGTGCGTGTGTGTGTACAATATATTAGGGACGTCTATCGAGTAAATGTTTTAATCTAATTAATCACATGATGTGCTGATTGATTAATCTAATTAATTGTACATCATTTTCAATTTCAAATAAAAAATTTAATCAATAAATTAAGCAGAAAAAAATTTAATAATTGAATTTCATGGTTTTAAATATATAATACATATTATCATTCATATAATTAAAACACATTACATTATTGTGTCAGACAAGTAAAGCATTAATAAGATCATCCAAAAAGTGTCTTTAGAAAGCCATAAATAGTTTATTTCCATATCACTGAACACAAGTCTATTCCAGTCTACATCAATTCATTTTAGCAATTTAATTCATCAATCTGTATGAGGTAGAATAAGGGCTTTTCTAATTATATGTCTATGTACACATGTGTCCAAGGATGTAGATTTGGCTTGAAAATTGGGGGAGTTGCAGCATAAAGCATTTACATGTTTCGATTGATCGTGGTATAAATGCCTCCCTCCTCTCCCACAAATCTTTTCATCCTTTATCCCTGCATTAATCTCGAGTTTGTTAATCTTCTATCCAACTTTATATTTTCTCCCTTGCCTACATTACTTTTCCTGTGTTCAGGACGCTAAGCTAAAATGGTATTTTCTAGCCATTTTACATGCACGTTACCAGGCACGATCATATTTTTTATCAAGAAAATTCACGTTGGATCATAATTCCTTTTTTCTAAGTAAGACCTTTGATATTAGGTTAAAATTGAATTCTTGATTATAATTGTTTTATTTGTTTCATGTAAAAATATCTAAAAATCCTTAAAACGAGATAAATTTGATTGAACTTGTTTTAGAAACATCACTGCATTAGATATTTTTTAGGTTTTTCAGAGAATGTATTTTTAACATGTGTATTTTGTCTTACTGTACTGGCAGAGTTTTTAAAATCTACCAGTACTGAAGAAGTAATCCAAAGTATTTAGAATGCATTACTGACCTTGAGTAATCTAATGGAATACGTCACAAATTACATTTTATAGCATGTATTCGGTAATCTGTAGTGGAATACATTTCTAAAGTAACCCTCCCAAACCTGCCTGTATTTGCCATGCTGCCAAAGTCCTCTATGGTCTTTTGTGTCCTACTGCAGGAAATGATTGATGTTCAGACCCTGAGTGTCCTTTGAGACCCCCCATCCACATGATAGCACAGACGCCACTGGTCACTGCTAAAGAGAGGTGTGCCTGGAAGTGCTCAACTGTTTCCTCATAAATTACTCAACAAGTCAGCCTCAAGCTTTTAACCTCCCTCTCTCTCATCGCTGTTAAAGTGTCATGACAATCTTACCCAGCATTTACAGTTCACTGCTAAATGACAGTAAAACACCTAATCAATGTTTTTAACTGTAATTAGCATCATGTTGTTGTCAAATCACCTAATCTAAATCCCTTTGATTCCACTTCTGAAAAAAATACTAAATAAAAAGAATAGTGTTCAATCTCTTCCTGTATGGATCAAAGTGTTGCTCAGGTGAAATGGTGAATCACAGTCTAGACAGTGTAATAATTACTTTGTTACATGCATCCACAAATATTAAGACATCTCCTGGTAACCTGGTGTTGCTTGTGCATAATGTAATTGCAAAGCAGCATATTGATATTCTTCAAACATAGTTTGTTCTTAACTACACTTAACCTTAGTATTACAATTATGTAATTCCACTCAAATTTCAGCATTTAGTGGGCTGTTTGTTTTACTTTATTGTAAGCTTAATAATTTTTAAGAAATGTCAAATTTAAGTTTGAAAATCTCCCATTGACTCGCATTAATGAAATACCAGAAGTGGGTGGTAATGTGCTACATTTACTCCATTACATTTACTTGAGGACATTTGTGGAGAAACTGTAGGCCGTTCCATTGCACTTTTGGATCGTGCAATGGAAAACTGTATGCGTTTTTCTCATGGACAACAGAGCTCTGATCTTATATAAGCCTAATACACTTTCAATTGCTGTGCAAATTTACAGTGATTAACACATTTTTACTATGGCATCAGGAACTTGAAAACTTGCTTTTGCATGACGCTGCATTCACACCACTTGGTGTCTGTACATGTCCAGGACAACTGTCATATCGGCCAGCACAACTTAAACAAAAATTACACCCTTAAATCCTTCCCATTCAGTATACGCACACAAAACCATGCAATTAAACCATAGATCAGTGTTTATACTTTTAGGTATTCTGTTCTGTCTGCATCTTGCTGCCTCCTTCATAAAAGCCTGTAATCTTCCTCAGTCAAAGTCTGGTCCAAATGGTACACCCTATTATTTTTTATGTCTTCTTTCCATAAACTGAGGCTTTAAAGATGTCAGATTTGAGGGGTAAATTATACATCCCTTCCCCTCTGCTGCTAATTGCATATTGATAGGATATCTGGATTATTGACGTCCTATGAAATAGTACTTCATGCACACAAATTGGGTGTTCGAATGGAAAGGAACATTGTTGCCACAAAATAATCTCTCCCAGTGTTAGCATCATAATTTTACTCTGCCAAGTCACTCAAACTAAATCTTTTCCTATTTGTAACCATCCTTCCAACATATCATCAGCCCATATCCTCTGCTTTCTTATACTAATACTCCATCCATCTCAACAGTGTTTGTTTGGGCCATAACAACATATTCTTGTGTTATACTTTCAACACTGACCCATAGTTTCTGAATGCCTTCACTATTACCGGACAAGAAACACCCTATAGCCCTATAAGCACGAATACTAAAGGATGACTGTCTTTACTAAATGGCTGATGTTGGAAGAGCACAATGGCACCAATTGTATCATCGTAATCAGTAACGCTTTAATAGAAGGTGGAGTAAGGGCAACTGTTAAGACAGTCTTCTGTAGGAGTACATTAAAAAGGGCCTGTCATGAATGCCTGCTGTGCCCTGTCCTTTAATTTAGAGTCTTTCTGCAACATAATCACAGGCTGACTATTTTGGGTTATTACCTGAGCTCACGAGAGGAGGAGAAAAACGTGTGTGTGGGAGTGTGTGTGTGTGTGTGTGTGTGTGTGTATAATGTGCTCTAGACTGACCTGAGGGCACTCATTACATCCTCAGCAGCCTCAGTATCTCAGCAAAGAAACTGGTTTACTTGAACAAATGGGCAGAAGCAGCAGATAACTGTGTTGCTCTTCTCCTCCTTGTTGTGTTATCGTCTTTTCCTCTGGTCTTTATCTTAGTTTCTATTCATATACAGTGGCATATGCAGTAAAAACTTGGACACTAAAGCCACACTTAAAAATTTATGAATGTCTGCATTGCATAACAACATTTAAAGACAAGTAACAGTTCACAAAAATAAGTGTGTTAGGTCTTGACTCATAAAACAATGGATATATTGTTAACAATTAAGACAAATTGTTATTTGGTTGCTCCACACCTGTGGATACTCTGCTCAGACACCTGTGTGAACTGACTTCATACATCCGCAAAAAATCAGTGGTAAGTCTGTTAAAAGTCATTGAAAGTGACTAAGAAAGGTGAAATAGATAAAGAATATTTATTTAATTACTCTGAGAAAAGGTCAAGCATCATTTGCTTGCATATGATATTGCATATCATGGTATTTGTTCATTGTTTGTAGTTGTATGTTTAAACTATAGGAAAATCTGGAGAAAAACACATCAAACTTGTTGCACACCTGCTGGAGTGTAACCTGTTTTGTGAGGCAGTCAGACAGGCAGACTCTGGAGTTCTTGGAAAGCATGTTATTTTTTAACAGTGACACTAACACGTTGACCCAACATTAAAAACATGAAGGGATAGGACTTTCTTCTGTTGAACACAATTGGAAATCCTAGGATAAATTTTAGCCTTAGTCAACATTCATGTAGGGGGCAAATGCAATGAAAAAGAATGGTGACTGAGACTAACATTCTGCCTGACAACTCCTTTTGAGTTTCATAAAGGCTAGAAAGTCATATATGGGTTCAGAACAATATGAGGGTGAGTAAAAGATGACAGAATTTCTATTTTGGGGTGAACTATAATGAAGTGCACACTTTATTCAGAGGCAAAAGGCTCTTTATTCTTGGTTTGTAGGGCTATGAATACATTGTTATTGAAATGCCAATTGTGCAGTGTTATTGGAAAATGAAGAGTCCTCTAGCATGAATAGGCCTGGAACAAAGGCGTCATTGCCTTTTCTCTGACAGAGGTCCTAAAGATAGAAATATGGAGAAGCTGAAGTTGCCACAGTGTACATGCTTGAGAGATTTAGATTTATGTCTTTAAACACAAAAGCTTTCTCCCTGTCCCTTTTTTTCTGTGTGTCTGCCCTAAAAAACAGACTTGAAAAAGGGCACCAGCATCAATGTACATTACAAACAGATGTTCCACCAACCAGTGAGACTTTAGAAGGGATCTTTGACCAGACCAAGCTTCCTGCTAAGAAAAAGAGGAGAAAAACTAATTGAATTATATGACATTTCTTTAAAAAGATCAATTGGAAGGCTTTCAAAGGCACTCTTCGTATTGGGAAGTTCCCAAAGAGAGAGAAAATGATAGTCTTTAAAATACCAACTGACATGCTCGCAGTGGTTATGACAAAGAAAGGGAGAGAGAGAAAGAAGGGGAGAGAGAGATGCAGCTTGTTTTCTTCTCAAGCCATGCTAGACAGAACAGATATTTTGGAAAGGAGATGGTTTTAACAGGCAATACCAAAATAACTTCTATTCCGTATGCAAAAGCCCTGATTATATATCTTCCTCTCTGCCCGTTTGTTTTGTTTTTGGTTTCTTTTCATTTTGCTTGTGGTGACATTCATCAATATCTTTAAAATTTGCAAGGACCATCAAATGTCAAGGCATTTGCTTTATTTTTATTTTTTAATCTTATAACTAGTCATTTTTGTGAAACTGTGTCTGCAGGTCTTTATGTAAGTCAAAGAGAATTTTAAGAATGTCAAATCTAAGTAAACTAGGTTATCCCTCAGCTTTGTTATTCCCTCTGATGAGTACATCTTTTTAATGTTTACTTACATCAGTTTAAACTGTCTTATGAAATCCTGCTGGGAAAGAGTAGGCTGGATTTTTCTCTTGAAAAGCCGAAATCTGTAACACACTGAAAAGAAAATGCAAACCTAAAAATGTGTGCTCATATATTCATTTCTAAATTAACTTCAAATTATAAATATTCTTTAACAAATCTGAATCAACCTCACTACACTAGGTTACACTAACAACCATTTTTTTTATGGTAAAGTCATGTAGAAATTGCTCCTCAAGGAAAGACTTGCTGGTTACCACTTTTTATAGTGCAGGGATTCTCATGTTCATCTCTCTCATGCACATGAACAAAATCTTTTGGTCCCCCTTTCTATGACATACACGCAAATTAGACAGATGGTGTCCCGCCTTTACACTCCCTCACTCGCGCACACACACACACACACACACACACACACACACACACACACACACACACAAACAAATTAGCAGACAGCATTGTTTCAAAGATAGGCACATGGCACTGGCAAACTGATAACTGAGCATACTTGTCTGGAATTTTATTTTCCTAGACTTTAACACACATGATTAAGATGTCTGTAATACATGCCCTCTTTGGGTCTCTGTAATCCAAAGACAGGAAAAAGGAAAGACAAAGAGACGCTGTTCGTTTTCATATCACATTACACTTCTCTTTATGTCTCTTCATGTCCATTAAAGGAAGTATTTTCTCAAGGCTTACAAAGATAGAGCCTCTACAATTTTCCATTGAATTTGACCTGTGTATCATATAAAAGTAGCATTAAAATAAGCAATTAAACAGTCAAATGTTGATTCATTTTCGATGTAAATGTAAGTAAATGATTGATACTCAAATTACTTTTAAAGCCGTATGGCGATCAGAGATATTTAAACCCCAAATTAACATTTCAAATTACTAGACTATTAAAACCATGCAATAATAGGCATAATATGCATTACAAAAAATGTTTGGTTTGTTGGTGTTTTGGTGTAATTATGTATTCAGGTGAATTCAGTCATGCTTGAAAATGTTTTTGACTTAAAGCAAACAGGTTAAATTTGACCACATGAAGCACATTTTTACACAGAAAAAAGTTCATCTAAATGTGATTCATATGCTAATTAACTGGTTTCAAGTAAAATAAATAAATAAAAAACATAAATGAATCAGCTTGAATACATTAGGTTACACAAGCAAAACATTTAAAAGGTTAGATCAGGAAGAAATACAACTTCTTAATATAACAATCACAAATTATCACTTTTTACAGTGTAGATAACCTGACTTTTTTTTTTCAGCTTCTGTTAACATATTTGTAAAATCCAAATTAATATTTCTGTAAGGTATGAGATGATGGGAAACACCACAGAACGTGCTTTAGAAACAAGATCCTTCTCTGATTTGAATCTCCTGTCTCTTTCCATCCAAACATCTAGCTGTCCATCCTTTCATTCTCTCATCTCCCCATCTCTTCTATCATCTACCTCATCACCCAGTCTCTGGGAGACAGGGTCCTGCAAAAAATGAAAAGAAAGGGAAAAACACAATGAGATTATTGAGAGGAAAAAAAGCGAGGGATGGATATTTTCTCAGGAGGAGGACAATAGGCGCGCTCCCCTCCCCCATCCTCAAAGGTCCACAAGGGAGGCAATTGTTAGGACACAATGTGAAATGAGAAAATTTTTGAGAAGACAAATCACGTTTAATTAACTATTGGTAATGATCTCACTACTCTCTCCGAGTCCAAGCCTCATGCACACACATAGTAAAGAGGTGAGACAGAGGTCAGTGGAGCAGAACTGGCCCTCGGTTTTATTAAGAGAATGAGTGGTTGGTCTTCTACACTCCGGTGCTCTGCATATGTTTTCTGTGGACATGAAGGTCTGGTTTAAGCAGTGGATTTTGTCCACATGGTTAGACATTTGCTCTCACTCAAAAAAATTTATTCCTGTGTATGGGATTTCATAATATTTTCTTTAGCAGATAAATAGACCTAATAGAGAACTGAATGTCACAAATTCCTGAACCCAATTCCAAAGACCCAATTCATGTTCCCATTTTTATTTTTATGAGATAAGAGTTAATCTTTTGATATAGCAAAACAAACATTCTTTCTATTTTCCAAAGCTCGCCTTGTCTAAGAGTGTTTTTGTTTGGTCTGTCGCTTGCTGAATGGCTTGTTATTCTTTTTTTAATAGAAGAAAACTACATTTACCAGAGAACGATGTTCACAAGCAAACCACCAAAAAGAAATATGGTTCCAATAGGCCTACATTCAGATTAACCAAACTTTGTAGATTACTGTTGAAAGACAAAATGGGTAATGAACATTAATGACTTTGGATAACTCCGAATGCTATAATGCTTACTGGAATGATAATGTGCCAACTACTAAATGAGTTCAAAAAGAGAGAAAATGCAACAATAAAAAAAATTAGGTTGAGGTTGAGGTGGTGCAGGAGCATAGACAAGGTCGCTGAGGAGGCTAAAGGGTGAAGAGGGGAATTTTGGCATGGAAGAGTTGCTTGTCACCAGACATCCACAGCCAGAGTGATAATGAACTCAAGGGACATTTTTACAGAAGATTTATCAAGAACTACATTCAGGTAGCTGTGTCACTGACTGCGCTCACTTCCACAAAGACACACTTTCAGTGGTTCCCTTGTGGCCCAGTCCACATTCAAATCCCTAAAGTAACATTGCTCTTCTGCTCCCATTTTGCTGTGACCAGACCCAGAAAGGCAGTTTATTGTGAAAGTGGTCATGTCAGATTTTGATGTCAGGGCGGTCCTCTCACAACGATCCCTTGATAATTAAATTGCATCCATCCATGTACCTTTTTCTCTCAACTTCTGTCCCCAACAGGACATAACTATGAAATTGGGAACAGGGAGCTGTTGGTGGTTAAGTTGGCCCTGGAGAAGTGGTGTCAATGCTTGGAGGGAGTGGCGGTTTCATTCCTGGTCTGGACCGACCACAAGAACTTGGAGTACATCCATTCAGCCGAGAGGCTTAACTCTAGGCAGACTTGATGGACATTGTTCTTCGGGCACTTCAATGGGCCCGAAGATTGTTCGGTTCAATTGTTCCTCACCCTGTCCTATTGTCTGTGTTTTAAGAACCTTAAACTGGATGCCCTTTCATGTCAGTTCACTGCTAGGGACGAAGGTTCTCCTCCTGGCTCTATTCTATCCTCCGATTGTGTGGTGGGGGCTGTGGTCTGGGGTGTCGAGCGGCGCATTAGGTGGCTTTGGCGGGAGTTGGGGTGACTGGGAGGTGCCCATAGGGCTTGCTACACGTTTCTATGTTGGTTCTGGCTGCCATCCTCCAGTGGAGTCACTCATCCAAGTTGACTTGTCATCCGGGAGTCAGGAGGATGCAGGCTGCATTCCACCAGTGATTTTACTGGCCAGCCTTGGTGAAGGAGGCAGTTCGTAGGGGCTTGCTCAGTCTGTGCTCGTAACAAGTCTAGCAAGCAACCAGTTGGTCTCCTCAATTCACTTCGCATTCTCTCCTGTCCCTGGCATCCATATTGCCCTGGACATTGTCAGGGGTTTGATGTCGTCAATTAGCAATCCTCAGGGTAGTGGACCATTTTTCCATAGTTCACTTTCATGCAAATGTTTTTAAAAAATAGATGTAGGATATTAAAACTCATACTTATATTTGACAGTTTGAGTGTGAGTTTGGCCCTTTGCAGAACAGACCTGCCTGAGACTAGAGTTCAGATACAGGCTAAGTGAATAGATCAGGAGTTAGACATGTCATCTGTTGATTGCTGCAAAATTCTGCTATGATTGTGTTTCCTCTGCAATACGTGGTTCTTTGTTCTGATTGGATCATAATTTTTAACATCTGTATGCCAGAACATTTGCATTTAATGTCTCTGAGGATATAGTACCTAATATGGTACTTTTAACCTTTAACATTCAAAACTCAATTCTCACAGAGTACCATTAAATTTAATATACAGGTGAGATTTTGAAACATTGTTGAACCCAGCCTGGACCCTTAAAACATATGTCTCTAATCAAATAATTTCAGTTTATAGGTGGCCGATAATAAGACCTGTTACCAAGGGCAAACAGTTTGTTACAGAGGGGTGTTCTTTACACACATATCTGTGCTTTTATCAACAAAAACACACTTACACATGTGATATGAAGCTGCCTTATGCCACAGGGCCTGCTTAAATGAATTCTGGGCTCTGAAGTACCAGATGAGTCCACTTAAAGCATAGGATTATTGTAAATACCCTTTTATCGCCTGTGTTTAATACGTTTCTTCCAGAGCTAATGGGGGACTGTGCTACCATTTAGCTACATAAAATCACTGTTTGGTTTCTACATTTTTGGCTGAATGCCATTAGACCTATTTGCAGCTAATATGGAGAGAAATTGAGAATTCTTATATAAACAATTCTTGTGGACTCATAAAGCCAGCCACACACACGGATATTCACAAGCTTAGCAAGAGAAAATTGTAAACCAACTCTGTTTATAAGTTTTATTGCTAAACATGCATTCATGTATGGTACAGGACGGTGTAGCTATGTTTTTAGATGCAATCTGAATTTGGACAGGGGAATACGCTACATCGGTTGCCAAGCTGAATCCAGTTTTAATTTTTGGTAAAGAATCAATCACTTATAAACATCTTACACTGCACCTGTGTGTGTCTGACCAACCCGGTATCACGCCGAGGCGTGAAATAGACACGCCGGTCCACTCGCGGATGCGTGTCTATTTCACGCTTTGCCTCCTCTAGGCGTGTACATGACACGCGCGCGTCTACGTAGAATACCGGCAGGGGGCGATCGTTTCCTCAACGCCAACAACTGTCCGCGCACCAAAGAGGAAGCGATATATCGCGTTCTCCACTTCCGGGTTTATTTTTGTATATAAATACACTTTTTAAATAAATATATATATATATATATATATATATATATATATATATATATATATATATATATTTATATATATATATATTTATATATATATATATATTTATTTGTTTATTTACATCAGCACAAGATACTCGACAGCCCACACACACACACACACACACACACACACACACACACACGTATAACAACGTTAGGCTACAGCAACGTTAGGATTTCTTCATGAAAGCAGCACTATGTAATGAACCTTTATTTGTCACATATGGTCACAAGTGAAAGTAACCGGCGAAATTGGCCGGCATCCCGCCCGCACGAACGTGCAACGCGACGACAACGGTATCGCTTCCTCTCTGGTGCGCGGAGAGTTGTTGGCGTTGAGGAAACGATCGCCCCCTGCCGGTATTCTACGTAGACGCGCGCGTGTCATGTACACGCCTAGAGGAGGCAAAGCGTGACACCGACACGCATCCGCGAGTGGACCGGCGTGTCTATTTCACGCCTCGGCGTGATATCGGGTCTGACTGGTGTTGGTGGTGCTGATTTACTCCAAAGGTCTGCACTGCATCCCCAGGGGTTGTTCCATACAGCCATTGTAAACCGAGTTTAAATAATGGCCTCTCCTTCACAATCACACACACATATGCACTCCACCCATGTCTTGATGTCTTGCCACTTACAGTAAGCTCTGACCTGCCCATGTTTGTCATTGGTAATTAAATGGATAAATGCTGTCTGAAAACAGTTAAGTCAACCCGAAGCATCCCAAGGAATACTGACATACAAAAAGTAAACATTTGTCTTGAGTTAGCCTTGCCTAAATCAGTTGGGGGTATGTATGTCAAGATATAGATTATTATAAAATGGATAGTTCTGACTTTAAAGTGCTTTTGAAACTGTTATTACTGCTAATAAGAAATGTACTGTAACTGCATATTGAACAGTGGTGTCAACAGATTACTATTGCCACCATTTTATAAAAGTCAAGTTTTGCAGTGTCACTGTAATACATGCCTTCATTTGGTTTATTGATTTATCATAAAAATAATGTGTTCTAGTTTGTGCCAGGTTGAATATTTTCAGTACCTTAATAAACGCAAATAGGAAATAATTTTTCACAAACGTTGAAAAAAAGTTGAAAACCAATGCATATTTTTTCTCATAGGATTATGCCTTTGACACATTTTATTTAAGAAAAAGAAGGCATACAATTCATAATAAATTAAAACCAATGCACATATCTAGTTAGAGTCAGGTTACGAATGAAGTATAGTTGTGCAAGTGTGAGTATGTTTCTCAAGTTAATTTACGTTCTTTTTTATCTATTAAAGGTCAGACATGTTTTATCTGGTTTTGGGCAGTTTGTGAGAGCTGTGTGATAGATTATGCACTGGTTTAAGGGAAGCCAAGTCCAAAAAGGTTAGCTTTTTCATAGGTTCATTTCTGTGTGTATCAGCATGGTCACACAGCAACAAGTTCACCCTCTCCACTGGTTGGGACACAGAGAAAGAGTAAGATAAGAGTAGCACAAACATAGTAATTAAACAGCTGTTTAATTACTCTTGCTCAAGCAGGTGTGTGATTGTGTGAGCATGTGGCCTTTCAGATCCGCCCTGATTCCAGGTGCATGTTAACATTCTGTCTGTGGTACTCGGAAAAACATTCAAAAGGAAGAGAAAACACGCTCGCGATCTCACTGTGCAAGGGGGTTATTGGTACTATCATTCACGTTCAATGGATAAAGATAAGTAAAATGTTATCAGACAATAATGTCATAACGCATGTCGAAAACACACCCCAGAGAGAGTACATTATCTTTGTTCTTTCATATTCAATAATGATTGGAAAGGGGTCTTAATCTGAATTTGTACAATTCTTTAATTTACAATACAATTAATGCCAAAGAATGAATCAGTACTCCTCTGCGATTACTCTGTGATTATCAACAGGTCATTTATGAGTAAATTACTTGAAATAATTTTTGGTGATTGACCTGTCTTGCAGTGTGACTTGCTATACTTCATCTAAACAAATTTAAATTATATTTTGCTAATTCGTTTATATTTAGTGTGCATGCAGATTTTATGACCTCAAATGAAATAACACACTGCTATTTAAGAATTTTAGTCACAGGACCTAAATTATACTTTATACTTTGCACCAAAATTCTAATATGGATTAAAAATAAGCTCATGGACTTCTAGGATATCAACTACCCAGATGCCTAAGCAATAGTGTTTAAGAAGCTAAATGTAATCTCTCTCTCTGGTAAATTATTGCAGTTCACCAGCTATAACATGGATCAGCTAACCAGCAGACCTGGGTTTGAGAAACTTTCTTTAATTTAAGATTTTTAACTAAAAACATCAAATCCATCCCATAAACCTGAAAGTTCTTAGATTTGGTTGGTCGTTCAAATAGGTTGGGAAGCTTAAACATTCTAAATGTATAAGTCCAGGAGCTGGGCAAATGAATGCAGAAAATTAAAGAGCTTCAGTTTTGGCTCTACATTTCTATTTTGATCTACAGTAAATGTACAGTGAGTGAGAATAACAAACGTAGCAAGAATGCCATTCCCTCTCTATAAAATCCTCCCAGTGTGTGGTCTGTCTGCCTCTCAAGGAGTTGTGGTCCTGTTAAGAAAGTTTTTACACTTTTCCTTCATTTCACCTCATCAGTGGCTGTTTTTCCATTTGCCGGGGGAAACTATCAGCCCTCACTGCTGAGCTCTGAAAACCAGTTGATGCCTAACAGCCCCAATTGCTTATTAAAGTTTGGTCTCTTTGAGGGGTGCTGCAAAGTTTCGGTTAAAAAAAGAGCTAATTTCTTGTGTCACTCAAAATAAATGTTGCCAACTCCCCACTGCTGATTTCCATGGTATGTGTAAATGGCTAGTAAGTGTATCTTAAGTAATAAGGTATCAATTGGTTAATTAAAATATAATTTATGAATTTGTGATTTGGCTGGGAGGACAGAAGAAAGTGCTGTCACAAAAATGAATTAAATAAAAATAAATAAATAAATAAATAAAAACAAATAAGGTTGGGTAAACTGGGTAAAAAAGACAAAGTTTCTATGAAGCATTATGAAGTTATATATATATAAAATCAACAAAACTCAAAGGAAAGAAACAAGTAAAATGTAGAAAAGGGAAGTATGGAAGAACATTATTAAGGAGAAACTAAAAAAAAATAAAAAAATCCCCTTGGCTGCAACATGATAGCATAATAAGCCTTTGGTCCTG
This sequence comes from Moxostoma hubbsi, assembly GCA_032164185.1. Taxonomy (NCBI): domain Eukaryota; kingdom Metazoa; phylum Chordata; class Actinopteri; order Cypriniformes; family Catostomidae; genus Moxostoma; species Moxostoma hubbsi. The sequence continues at coordinate 13,886,364 of JAVLUX010000039.1, forward strand.
TGAGCAACTACTCTGTCTAATAGATGCACAGACACACTCAAATAAACAGAAGAAGCTTAACATTATTGCTAGATGTTTTGACTGAAAAAATTCACTGTAAAAATAAAACAATAATAATAATATTTCCAGGTAACCATACATTTAAATGAACTGGTTTAATTCAAGACAAAAATACTGTATTATTTAAGAAGTATAAATCAACCCGAATCCATTAAGTTACACCAACAAAAATAATTAAGCATTAGATCAAGTAGAAATAGATCTTTAAGGTAACATTTGTGCGTAACAACTTTCTACATTTCATGGTAAAAATACACACACAAAAAAATAAAAACTATTGGGATTGAATGTAAAAATGCAAATGGCCTGGAAATATTTGTATGAGAAATGTATTGCTTTTACAATGCTTTACACGCATACACATCTTTTCTTTTTTACTTTTTCTCACCCATTTGCAAACACACCCTTTTTAATATCTTCTTCATAAACTTGTCAGAATAAGCTTGTGTCTCATGTGCTTTCTCCTCTGACATCATGTTAAGAAAGTTATTACATCAGCTTTTGTGTCTCTTTGAAGCACTTTATGCCTCTGAGACTGAGTGCAGATACTCTGTCATATGATAAAACAACCTGTTAGAACAACAAAATACATTAGGGCTGGTACTCGATGTCTACTTATTGACAACTGTGCTTGTGTGTATGATTATCCCACACAAACACACATAATTTATCAAAAGGCTGCAAATAATAATAATTAAAAAAGCATGTATATGCATAGACAGACATAAACACATACAGGAGAAGTTTGTCTAATGTTCAGCAGGATTTGTAATGTTCCGTTCATCACCCCAACAAAGCTGCACAGGTAAAAAATGCAGGAAAAATGAAACCTCTTCAAAAGCCCTAAACTGTGTGTGTGTGTTGTAGGCAGCAGGTGAAGCTATAAGATTAACAGTCACTAAGACTTTGACCTTGCAGTAAACAGCTCCATTCCAGTACCTCTCTTTCACTCCTTCCTATTTCTTCTTATCTCACTTCCTCTCCTGTTTTACATTCTTACATTTTTCTATCTCTATACCTCTCTGTCAACTGTGATGTAGTTTTAACCCTATGACCAAAAACTTGTTTTCTATATTGAAATGGTTCTTGATTATAGTTCGAGTCTGCATATCATCTTTGGTTTAGCTAGTAAAATGAACGCATTTGTCCTCTGACTTTTGTATTGTGGCAGTGCTTGGTTCAATTACTCATTCACTGTCAGGGCATTTGCTCCACTCCTCTTGAGCCTGCTTCTGCTTTCAAACAATCATTGTTGTTTAACATTAGCCAGAGAACTGCCATAAAACATCTCAAGAGAATAATTACCAAGCATTTAACCCTTGTGTTTTGGATCGGGGTAGAACAACTGTCATAATTCACTTCCCTCAAACAGACGATATTCAGCACGCGGTGGGGATGTCGCTCTCCAAAATAAACAAGCAGATAAATTCATTAAGTTAGTCAGTTTTATGACATGGGATTCTTCTACTGTGCAGAAGTCTGAGTTCAACCTTTGAATCATTTAGTCCAATGTAATTCCCAAATGCGTTCACAAACACATTGTTGTTCTAAAATACCCTTCAACACATATCAAATGCTTTCATAATGATCTCTTAAAGCGATTAAGCCCTAAGGCATTATGAGATCATTTGTGTCTGACTCTAAATTATTGGCTTCCTATTCAGTGTTTGAAGTTTAATTCTCTTTACCATTCAACTACATCCGACTTCTCAAGCACCTGGCAAATGCAGAGCTGTGCTTTCAATTTATTTTTCAAAGATGAGCCTAAACGAACAGAACTACCCAATAATGAAAACTCTCATAGTTATTTTAAGACCATCTCAAAAGATATAATACAGCAAATGTTTCTCTCAGATGTGTATCTATTGCCAGACTTATTGTCATAGGGCACTCAGGAACCACACCCTTTGAATAATTGCTATAAGGTGGGGTTACAGGTGTGGCCCTTGGCATTCTTCAGTTATCACCAGCTTGACTTAGAGATAATTGCCTTTACAACCCGTAATATAGCATCCTGGCAGAATGTTTCGATAAGCCACACATGAAAGATCATGTGCAAGGAAACACAGGCTTTCATCTTGATCAAAACCAAGAGTTGGTATAGAAAAATGCAGACGTGAACTCTGCTGCTGATTGAAGCTCTTTTCAGTTAAAACCATTACATGTTACACTGCCATTCCTCGAAAAGAGATGTTGTCAGTTAAGTTCATTTTGGCCAGCCTTACTAATCACAATACAGTGAATGGTTTCTTTAAATGTTTGGTTGGGAGTGCAGTTATGTACTTCTGACCATATTGGTATTCTCACTGTAAATTCAGGCAAATTAAGCTGGTTGGTATCAAGACTAGAATAATGCAAAAATGTATTAGGGTTAATAACATTTTTAGTTGGATCAATTAAGTTAAAAAAAAAACAAACATTAAAAATACAATTCATACAAGTCAATTACTTGAATACATCTCTGCTAGGATAAATAAGTTTTACATTTCTGATTTAAAGCCATTTTATTTTGTGAGGGCTTAGAGTTAAAATTATGGTGTTTTTTATAGTGTCCAGAGACAGTAAAAAAAAAAAAAAGTCTAATTAAAAGCTGAGATTCTTTAAAAAAAAAAAAAATGGCATACATAGTTTGGAATCATTTTTTAATATTTCATATTTGAAAAACATTTCAGTGTCAACCAAATCAAAGTCACGTGGGGAAACCAACATGCAGATTTTAAAAAGTTTAAAAAATATATTTTATGTATATATTTTATGAAAATTCCAATTTTGTTTAGATCAAATATAGTTTGGGACTCAAAAATGTATTTAACTAGAAAAAATATGTTTGAAAACTTTTTTTTATTTTTTATAAATGATGTTTGTGTTGTGTGCACTCATGTGTATTCAAGGAACAAGGAAAGTATTATAATACCTTTTACTTGCCACTTTACATTTTTAAAGCCATTAAAGATTTTTTATTTTTTATTTTATTGTATAAACGTTCTTTTATTATTATTATTACTATTATTATTATTATTATTATTATTATGAAACCAACATGGACACAAAGATATCTATGGACTTTATTTCTAAAAAAAATTCTCATTTTAATAATCTAGGACAACTTTATTTGTGAACGTTACCAGGCCAACTGGGTGTCTTGGTCAATCTTTATGTTATTAGTTTGGTAAGCTGTGTAAATGCATTAAGCTATATTTACAATGATAAAAACATTTGAAAGTAAAGGCCGAAAGGAAGCGATGAGCAACATCAATGTTGATACTTTTCAGCAGCAGCATAGCAAAGACAGGAGAATGAGAGAGACACAGACTACTCTTATTTCAATGCTGTAATCCAGGGTTTAGCACTCACAATACACACACATTATATCTCTGCAGGAAGCCTCAGGCTATGGCTGCCAAATCAGGGTGTGTGTCACAGTTTAAAAAGGAGAGAAGAAAAAAAAAAGATAAGAGGCTTCTCGGGCCAGGAGCCAATCTTGTGTCTGTGAAATCCATTATTAGTCTCAAGCAAGCACGCAACCTTTATTGTTTTTTCTCTTCTTCCATTCTCAACTTTGTTTTTATGCTAACTATTTTCCTTCATCCCTTCTACTTAAAATTCATTACAGAAAATTGCATCAGAGTTTTCAGCAAAAAGAGAATCAATTTAATAGAACATGTCTAATTTTTTTTATTATTGCAAACAGAGTATTGCTGCAGTTTCAAAAAAATCCTGATCGAGGAAAACATCCTACAATCATCCAGTGAACTCGACTCATTGTGTTTCTCGGTTGCTCAGACTTACAAAGATAGAGAAAAGTGTTCAGCTTTCATTTCCACAAACCACCTGTTGACACATTTATAACATTAATAGTTATAACAATGCATTAATAACATTTAGAACACAATACATTTATAACATTTAGCCATAAATCATTTATAACATTGTTATCATCTTTGGAGTAAGTAATATTATGTTAAACTATATTGTGACAACATTAGCTAATGTGAAACTATTGTAATGAAGACGTTTGTGATATTACATAAACATCTATCTATATCTCAATCTTACATGCAGAGACTCTCCCATTTGCTCCCGCTTCCTCAAACACTTCAACAGTTTGGTCACACTCAATCTCTGGGACCAAAAGATACCCCTCAGGCCTGTACTTGTCCATTAGTCCATAGAAGCTGAGTGGGGTCAGTCGCTGAAGGCTGTCTCATAGAGCCCCATATTATTCATCCATCTTTGGCCTTTTTGAGGAAGACGTTGAAGAATTCTCTCAACAGCTTGAAGATATAGTGTATGGATGGACAGACAGATAGATAGATTCATGGATACATAAATAATCAAATGACTGCTAAACAAATGTAAGATCCGATGCCGGGAAGTTGGCCCATGCAATTTAAACAGCAAAAAATGTTCCCTAAACATTAGCATGATTATTATCTTTCTTTTGGGGCACATTTCTATATACAGTAAATCTCATGTTTAGACATGAGACATGGATGAGGACATCATTCCTCTTTGTGTTTTAATGCCTTCAAAGTGCATCTCTGGTCTAAGTTCATTGAGTCGCTTAAATATTTAGGTTCTGTGTTCATTAAATGGACTCTTGTTAGAGGGCTATCACTTGAGTTTCCATGCCAATGCATTTCATCTCAGTTCTGCTTATGTAAATAAGTCATAGTCATATTGTGTTTGTTTGTTGCAAGTGACCTGGTTTATTTCATTGGAAATGCTAACAGATAATAAACGGAGGTAAGGACAATGTAATATGATCGTTGAGAAAGGCTAGCTTGGGCAAGATTTTTTTATGTTTTGAAGAAGCCAAACAGAGTGTACAGGCAAAGACAGAAAATCCTTTGATATCCATAACAATCAAGAACAAAACTTGTTTCCAGTTATTTCCAATGTTCTTGGTATTTCATCAGTACTGGATTCCATTCACTCCAGCAATCAAGAACTAAATATTGAAATAAGGGACAACCTCACGCCCTATGTATAACATGACTTGAAAATGTGCAACACAAGAAAAAAGATAATGAATATATGTTTGTGTGATGTGTCTTAAGTCGTTTTTAATTTATTTTTTCTCCCAATTTGGAATGCCCAATTCCCACTTCTTAGTAGGTCCATGTGGTTGTGCCGTTACTCACCTCAATCTGGGTGGCGGAGGACAAGCCCCTCGGTTGCCACCGCTTCTGAGACTGTCAATCCACGCATCTTATCACGTGACTCGTTGTGTATGACACGACGGAGACTCACAGCCTGTGGAGGCTCATACTAGTCTCTGCAATCAAGTGCCCCATTGAGAACGAGAACCACTAATCGCGACCACGAGGAGGTTATACCATGTGACTCTACCCTCCCTTACAACTGGGCCAATTTGTTTGCTTAGGAGATCTGACTTTCACTCAGCTCACACTGGATTCGAACTCACGACTCTAAGGGTGGTAGTCAGCATCAATACTCGCTAAGCTACCCAGTGTGTCTTAAGAAGTTTTAACAATTTGGCTTGGCTGTGATATTACACATTAATGACACACATTAACTCTTACATTGTTTTTAATAATGACCCTTGAAGACACAAAATGGTTTATATTTCAAAATCCAATACAATGTAAAGCAACAATGTGATTCCATTAGAATTTAAAGATATTTGTACATAGTGAGGTTGAAGCATCCAGAACTTTTGGTACGTTTGCATACACTGACACGTACAATATTATCATATTGACAGCATCTAAAATGTAAGCGCTTTTGTAAGTGCTCAGCCGGTGCCCATGTAAAATTTGCATATCAATACAAATGGCCAGCCTGATTACTGCTACAGCAATGAGCTATGTAAACACACCACATGCTGCTTACCCAAACTAGTAAGGATGAAACTGAGCAGGAAGTCTCATATGAATTTTAATTTGTTTTTTGCTAAATGTATTGGAATTTTTAATTCAAAATTCTCACTTTTCAATGATTGTTAAAATAAAACAGATTAAAAAAAATGTTCCAGCTTATATCAATGGCAACAATTATCCTTAAATCAGAGGAGCCCACTAGTTACTCAGACTATATCAATTTCAAAGTATCGAATGCCCATGCAAAAAAAAACTAAAAATCAAAGAGACATTTCTACAAATAAACTAGTAGCAAGACAGGAACAAAACGTTTATTAAGTGAATAAAACAGGAAGAGTTATTTGAAGAAATACTGAGGTAAACACACCATTCCATGAAGCAGGTGATAGGCCACAGTGAAATTGAGAACACAATGAGATCATCAACTTGTTCAAACTCTCCTGCTTTTGTTATCATTAACTGTGCGCTAATAGTCCAGGGGGAGGCTGAACTTACTAATGCTAGCGCCTGTTAAGTGGTTCATCTGCTAATGGCGACTTTCTGGGCTCCTGACACAAGGTCAACTGAAGAGTGGAGAGAAGATACAGTGAAAGAGAGAGAGCAGGTGTGAGAGAAAGATGAAGAAAGGACATACTTTACTCAGGAACAGACAACTGCAGGAAATTCAATAAATTAAATTGTGGGAGTGATAAACTCTCTTATCTTAATCAGGGCTCCAGACTACAAAAACAAAAAAACAATTTAAATATTATGGAGCCAAATGGCTGTTTTTAGTCATAAAATCACGTTACAGATATTTACATTTAAGTGTGCATATAAATGTGTGTTGCCTTTTAAGCATCAATGAATGTTTGCACCTTGTGTAATAGTTGTGTACAAGTCCCTCAATTGTCTAAGTGTCAAAAGCTTAATCTCATATATATATATATATATATATATATATATATATATATATATATATATATAGACATACACTGGCAGCCAAAGGTTTGGAATAATGTACAGATTTTGCTGTTTCGGAAGGAAATTGGTACGTTAATTCACCAAAGTGGCATTCAACTGATCACAAAGTACAGTCAGGACATTACTAATGTGAAAAACAACACATCACTATTTGAAAAAAGTCATTTTAGATCAAATCTAAACACGCCCCATTTCCAGCAGCTATCACTCCAACTCCTTATCCTTGAGTAATCATGATAAATTGTTAATTTGGTACTAGAAAATCACTTGCGATTATATCAAACCCAGTTGAAAGCTATTTGGTTCGTTAAATGAAATTCAACATTGTCTTTGTGTTTGTTTTTGAGTTGCCACAGTATGCAATTGACTGACAAGTCTCTAGGTCGATATTAGGTAAAAAAAAATGGCAAAAAAGAAACAGTTTTCTCTAGAAACTTGTCAGTCAATCATTGTTGAGGAATGAAGGCTATACAATGCTTGAAATTGCCAAAAACTGAAGATTTCATTCAAAGGTGTACACTACAGTCATCAAAGACAAATGACAACTGACTCTAACAGGGACAGAAAGAGATGTGAAAGGTCAGATCTACAACTAAACAAGAGGATAAGTACATCAGAGTCTCTAGTTTGAGAAATAGACGCCTCACATGTCCTCAGCTGACAGCTTCATTGAATTCTACCTGCTCAACACCAGTTTCATGTATAACAGTAAAGAGAAGACTCTGGGGTGCAGGACTTATGGGAAGAAAAATCCACTTTTGAAACGGAAATCTAAAAGAAAAGGTTAGAGTGGGCAAAGAAACACAGACATTGGACAACAGATAATTGGAAAAGAGTGTTATGGATCTTAATCCCATTGAGTTTTAGTGGGATCAGCTAGACTTTAAGGTGTGTGAGAAGTGCCCGACAAGACAGAAGTGTCCAGCCATCTTTGGCAAGTGCTACAGGAAGTGTGGAGTGAAATGTCACCTGAGTATCTGGACAAACTGACAGCTAGAATGGCAAGGATCTGCAAAGCTGTCATTGCTGCACATGGAGGATTTTTTGATGAGAACTCTTTAAAGTAGTTTAAGAAGTTCAGAATTTTTTTTTTCAAATTGTAATAGTCATTTTTCACATTATTAATGTCCTGACTATACATTGTGATCAACTGAATGCCACTTTGCTGAATAAAAGTACCAATTTCTTTCCATAAGTGAAAAATCTGTACATTATTCCAAACTTTTGGTACACTTGGGACTCTTATTTTGAAATGTCTGCACTCCCAGATGTGAGGACACTGACGGCTGATTCACTGAGAAAGTGAATAAACCAATAGCTAAACCTAACCGATAGCATCAGTAAAGCGAATGAGAGGTGAACAGAACAGATATCCTTACCCTTAACTAAATACTTGAACACAACCAATAGTGTCCTAAAAGTGAATGAGAGGTGAACAAAACAGACAGATTTACCCTTTACTAATGCCTAAACCTAACTGATAGTTTCGTAAAAGTAAATGAGATGTAAAGAAAACAGACATCCTTACCCTAAACAAGTGGTCCCCAACCCAGTTCCTGGAGGCACACAAACACTGCACATTTTGTATATCTCCCTTTTCTCCCACACTCAATTCAGCTTTTGGAGTGTCATGAGTTGAATCAGGTGTGTTTGATTAGGGAGATATTCAAAATGTAGTGTTGGGGGCCTCCAGGAAGAGGGTTATCAACCACTGCCCTAAACCAACACCTCAATCTAATCGATAGTGTGGAGATAAAAAATGCAACATGAAAAGCACATTTTCTAAATTAACCACATCATTTTGTGTCGTTTATATGACACCTTCCTGTCACTTGTCATCTTGGCTGGGCTTTGAACTGCAGACTTCAGAGTCCAAAGTGCAACACTACGAGGTAAGCCAATTACGTTGGAACGTGTGTAAATGTACATGGGTCTGTAATACAAGCTTTAAAATGTGCCGTTTTTTCATTTGATGCATAACAATAAACGTTTTTAGATATCATGAAACAGCAATGCATGAGTAATAGTGCAAAAAATAAGTGTTTATAAAGTAATTATCAGCGGTTGCAGTCATGATTTGTGTGAAAGTGGATAAAACAAACAAACGCTTCTGGTTTTAATTTCACCGGGTGCTGCGCCGAAACGTGGAACACAAAAGGCAGTTTGCAAAAATGTAGTTGTAATACCGTTCATTCTATGAGACTAGGTTTGGTAGAGCACTACATTTCTAAATATATTTACACACAAATCCAGGATTTCATGATCAAATAATAAAAGGAATAGTTCAGTCCAAAATGAAGATACTGTCATAATACACTCACCCTCTTGTTGTTCCAAACCATATATGTTTTAATTTCTATCGTGGAACAAAAAATTAGATGTTAGACAGAATGTTAGCCCGAGTCGCCATTTATTTTCATTGCACCCCCCCCCCCCCAACTATTAAAGTAAAAGGTGACTGAGGCTGTCGAACATCTTATTTTGTGTTCCACGGAAGAAAGAAAGTCATATATGATTGGGAACAACAAAAGGTGAGTAAATTATTAAAGTATTTTCATTTTTGGGTAAACTATCCCTTTAAATTATTAAAATGATAACATTTCATTTTAGTTTTTTCCCCTTCGCTACAAGCAGTGAATCAATTTTCAACACACAAACTTGGAACTATTCACATTAATAAGCTTAATAAGCTCATTTGCCAGTATTTGTGATTTAAAGTGCGATTAGTCTCCATATTTGATTAGTGTTCATTTCAACTGTGATTCATTGCCATAGATGTGTACAGCATGGCCCAGACTGAACACATCTACCGCAATGAATCACAGTGGAATGTTAGCAATCACTGCTGGTAATGGCACAGTCTTAAGATCAATTTGTGTGTAAAGCTGTGAGCATATTTTCGAAATAGGTTGAAAAAAAGTTTCACAGTTCTCAAATCTGCCTGTGATTTGTGGATTGTAAACTCAAGCCATAGTGCATACAAGAGAATTACTGTGTTCAGTGAGTGCAGGCAAAGGACTCTGAACTCATAGCTTACTGACATTCCCTCACTTACTAAATAAATACTCAGTCTACCTCCAGTATTAATCCCGAGAGAAGGGCAGGAGAGCCAGAGAGATGTAATGTGTCCCTTTTGGAGGGGTTTCAGAGATGACGCTGTCAGATGTAGGGCACTACTTTAGAACAAGGCCCCTGTGTCAGATTCCCTGGAAAAGCTACTGACCCAAACTTCATCACTCAAGCACACACACACAGTCATAAAGAGTCAAAAATAATAATAAAAAAAAAACAATTACGCAAATCCACTTGATTAATGAAATCATAGGCAGAGGCGCATGGTCTGTTACAGTCAAGATTGGATCCTTTATTCATACAATTTGACTAAGACAAACAATATTTGTACCCTGATGTCAGTGTAAAATTCTTCAAAAAATAAAAGTCGCTTTGAATGCAACTCTATGAACTCTCTGATACCCCTCATCAACATCTCGTCGGTTTTATACAAATGTGCAAAATATGACGTCTTTTTACGAATCCTTCAGCTTTCGGTGTCAGTCCAGGATCCACAGGACATGGCTCAGTGGGGTAAAGGGTGGGGTTTAAAGTAATTTGCTCCACCCTTTTAAATATAGCTCCGCCCCACCTAGACCAGCCACTCAAATTCAAGTAAAGTGCTCTTTTGGGAAAACACAAACATTTGTGTCCTTGAAATTTCTTCACTCTTCTCCAAGTCAAGAAAAGGAGACAATAAAATAACAAGTGGAGAGTACAATAATAAAATTACAACTGCCAACTCTACACTCTACCTACTGTGAGCGAGAAAGACCATGTCCAAACAAGGCAGCTCCAAGTAGTCAAACAAACTCCAGCTTGCCGTGTCCCGTGTACATCCCCCAGTGCACCAGAGATAGGAGGTGTTCACTTCCGCTCCCTCCTCCAGCACAATGTTCTGTCTGCCGCAGCTTATCGCAGCCCAGACAGCAGTTCTCATGTCCCGTTACCGGCACCATGCACTCCAGGTCCAACTTGGCAACATGGCCTTTCTTGGCATGGTGGTGTCCATGGAAACTGTAATGCAGGCGGGATAGCATCTGTTGGCGCTGGGCCTGCAGCCGCTTGTTTTCACTACGAAGCATTCGTAATGCCAGCATAATCAGCAGGACCAGGATAAGGCCGCCCGCGATAGGAACAGCTATGACTGCCGCGCGGAACCACACCTCTTTAGCAGAAGCTAACTCTTGCACCCTTGTGATTAGGTTCTGATTGGAGCTGTGGTATCGGTCTAGAAGAGAGTGAGCATGAGAACAAAGTGAGATTCAGAACCCTGGAAAGCATTATGGATGCATTGTGAATATAAATAAATGGGGGAAGTGGAAAAAACAGCTCGAGAATTATTGCAAACATATTTAATTATATGCGTTCCACTCTCCCTAATACCTCAGTGCACTTTTTTCTTAGAGAGAGAGGATTATATTTGTGTGCTCCGAGCAGTTTGTCAAAGAACGATGTGAGAAGCGCATTCCAGCACAGTGGGAACATTTCATGAACTGCATGCAATAAAAAGTATGTGATCTGAATCCAAGTGCTAAAAGGTAAGCTGCCAGCTTGCCGCAAACTCACACTACACTGGAAACCATTAAAAACCAGCCTGCAGTTTAGAGCCATGAGAACAATATAAGTGCAAAATCATTTATCACAAGGCCCCATGTTTGCACAGACAATGGGAAACAAGCCAAATAAGATTAGATGAAAAAAGATGAATTAGATTAATTAAATTGGCAATATAGGAATCATTGTGTCCTATTTCCCCTTTTCAAAGGCAAAACATTGTGCCAAGACATAGCACCTATATGATATGATCACAGATGATCAGGTTTATGTTATTTACAGTCACATTTGTTCTTTATCTCTCACCTGTGGAGTCACCTCGAGGGTGCGTGAGGTCATGCAGACCCCTGTAGTTACACATATCGTCATGACAACACTCTATTGGAGAAGAGCTTCTGTCAGAAATGTCCATCTTTTTGCTGGCGCACACGTCTGCGGAGTTTAAAACTGGATCTAGGCAGCCGTGTGTTAGAGGTGAGTTCATGTTAAGTTGGTCCAGGACCTTGGTGAAGCACGCGTTAAGCTCCGATTTACACATATATCCAGTGGCAACACAGTGTGGTGCATCGCAGTAACACCTGATCTCTCCTGCAAAGCAGAGAAGTCACATACTCAGATTAGTTCAATTACATTTCGAAAAGTCTAGTATCTAAATAATATTTTTATCATCTTTAATAATACACATGACTTAAAGAGATACTTCACACATTTACTCACGCTCATGTTGTTCCAAACATATGGCTTTCTTGCTTCAGTGGAACACAAAAAGAGATGATTGGGAGGATGTAAGGGACTGAACGCTTCAGTCACCATTCACTTTCACTGCATCTCTCTCTCTCTCTCTATACAATTAAAGGTTGTGTTCCACTGAAGAAACAATGTCATACAGGTTTGGAACAACATAATGGTGAGTAAATGATGACAGAATTTAAATTTATATGTGAACTGGGTTTTTAAATCTTAAACAAATGTCCTGAATCTGATTTGCTTAAAAGAAACATTTAAAATCCCAAGGATTTTTTAGATTAATTACAATAAAATATTAGATTAGAGCCAACAACTGTCAATACATGTGAACATATACCCCTGTGGGCCCGGTACTTCGTAAGAAAGTTAAAGCTGTTGTCACATCCATTCGAATAGAAATGTATTTTATTAGAGATTTCAATTGTGCAGTATTCCAAACATTACTGTTTTTATCATGCACATAAGTTCAGAAATTGATTTTGGAACTGATTCACTTTTTATTTCAGGGGAGGTGTCCTTCATTTCGGCAAGGAGGATATGAGGAAATAAAAAACTATGAAATACAAAGACAGAGTAATATAGAGAATGGCAAAAAGACATTAGTAACACAGGGCTGAGACCAAGTGTTTGTGTCAGAAAACTATTATCTTACCATTTTTGATCAATACTGCAACTCTGTCATTGCTTCTAGTGCAAAGGGCTCATTTTAGTCCGTCTTATAAAACAGGAACCGTGTAGATTATAATTAGCGGTTTGTTTGCCAAAGTCAATTTCTTTCAACCCAAATGGAAACTCGTACAGGGGAGTGAGAGCAAAACTACTTTTTCAGTTAGCACGCAGCAATGAAATTTAGCACTACAATATTACATTTCCTTAAAGTCTGAACCATTTGTAATGCTCTCATGCGCTTCTAGAAACTATAAACCTCATGTTACCTTTCGTGAGAAGAACAGCCATCGCGCAAAGTTCCAGCTGAAACCAGAGAGAAACAAGGCTGGAATGGCGATCCATTTAAAGCTGCTTTTCCTTGTCTTGATACAATGTGTCAAGACCCTCCGAATGGTTAGGACTTGGTTACACGTATCCTACATCTATCACTGCATTCCCTGGGATCTGTAATGCACGCTGTATCCATAAACAAACGTGCGAAGAAAGCCTGTATCCTCTTGTTCCATAAGCATCGGAGACCAATGACGAACTGCTGAGATCCGAAAAGAGAGAGAAAAACTACCACGAGCGTAGAAACATTCCTTGTGCGTCACCAAACCTCTCCACCATGCGTAAGAAACCCGGGTGTATAAAAACGGATTTGTTAAAAATAATACAAAGCTGATCCAAAAGTAATGGGCAATCGACAACTTTCCACACTCACGGAGCATCGGATCATTCGTGTATGGTCAGAGGAATTTCACTGGATCGGTTTTGGGGCTCAGCATAGCCACGCCCATCTATGACGTTCATTGGACGGCCTTGTTGATTAATTTGCATACACCGTCTTATCGGCATTGGTATTGGTTCACAGAGCGGCATTACAATTTGTCTTTCCGCCTACAGATACCGAGAGGCAATCGCATGATGAAGCAGATTGGTAAACAGTTAAGTCAAAAAGAGTTAATAAAATATTAATAACATAATGGTTGTTATAATGAATGAAACTGGTGTGTCAGATTTCGAATTTTAAACCAAATATATTGCATCACTATATGGGGATTATTAAAGATTTCTAGACCCCATTAAGACCCTTTAGGTTCATGCCCAATGGCCTTTTTGATCATTAAGAGCCTTGTAATTCAGAAGCTGATCTGACAATGTTTCCCAGACTGTTGAAGGTGGAAACGGCAGGCCTGCACTAATGAGTGGATGTAGGCGGGTCGGCTAGAGAAAATTAGCAATCCAAAGAGGCACATGGCGCCAGCGAGACGACACAGACAGACAGTGACACTCCGTTACCCCCCAGACAATCCCATGCAAAACACAGAGCACTACGATCGATATCTCAACTGCCCTCCCCACCCTAATGCGTTGAGCACTTGGTTAGGGCATGTGCTTTACAATTAAAGTAATTTTGGGTAACCTTGAACCATAAGCAAAAAATAAATGCTTGACGAATATAACAAAGAATATATATATAGGCCTATATATAACCAATGATGAAGTGCTACAGTATTTATGACCACTTTTGTCATAAAAAGGTATGTAATTTACTATACAAACCAAACTTCTACAAAACAGCTATCTTAAAAAAAGTTTTCCATTGGATATTTCTGTTCTCCAACACGCATTGCTTAGTTTTCTTGGCCAAAAAAACTGAATAGAAATGGTAAGATTCCTTTGTTGGAAAAAGTGGAAGCTGATTTTATTTTATTTGTAGAACCTTGTAGTTTATGTGTTAATGGATAGTCAACAGCAAGAGCTTTCTAAAGTTTAGTTAAAGGAATATTCAGAGTTCAGTACAGGTTAAGCTCAACCGACAGGGTTAGAAGTTATAACCAATTTTACAACGTTGTCAATAAACCCTAATACAAATGTAGACATGACGATTTACATAACTTTACAGATCAAATAATAAATGAGTTTTGATAAAATAATTAATGTAAGTGCTTTTGTAAAATTATTAGCTTCACATTTCAGCTTTTAATCCCTCCAAAAATGGTCCCCATTCACTTCTATTGTAAGTGCCTCACTAACCTAAGCAGAAGGTTGTCGGTTCGATCCCAACAGCCACCACCATTGTGTCCTTAAGCAAGGCACTTACCTCCAGGTTGTTCGGGGGGGGGGGGGGATTGTCCCTGTAATAAGGGCTCTGTAAATCGCTTTGGATAAAAGCATCTGCCAAATGCATAAATTTTAATATTTGTTTAATTTGTATTCTTCAAAAGTTATTATTATTGGAATGGCTTACTAGGAAAAAGTTGTACTTTTTAATAACCCCTATTAAATTGTATTCATTGCGCTGACACTCGTTTATGATAGGAATGTTTCGCTATTTTCGTTTATTGCAGCTCATGGCAGTGGCACAGGAGATAGGGAAGTGTTTAATGATGACAGACAGACTGGGAGACGCGCACATCTATTAGAAGGCCATCGATTCAGTGTCAAAGGTCAAAGAGAAGCGATTCCGCTTCGGGGGACGCATTGAGACCTACAGAAATGACCGGATTGACAGCAATTATCCTAATTGTCGGTAATTTCACAGAGGCGCCAGATGAAAACCAGTCTTGCTGGAAATGGGGAGATTCACACCTTCGCAGACTTATCCAAACATCTGCTGAAGCTGGCCGAAATATCAAAACGGATACTTTAAACGCATCATTTAATTGTTTGTGAGAAATGTTGCGACATAGGCTTGTTTTTTAATCACTCCTTTATTCGAACCACCTCTCAGCTGTTTATAAATATTAAATTAAATTTCCGTAATCCACTAAAAATTTCTAAATTATGTGGAACACGAGATGAAGGGTTATCGAGACTTGCATAATGCCAGTCTATTAAAACGGCTCAATTATTAAGATTACTAAATTTATACATTGTTTTTTAATAGGTGGATTAAATTATGGGATCGTCTTTTTTCATTTTTTTTTTTTTTGTATTTTTTTTTTTATTGCTTTTTAGATGCTATAAATTAGTAGGTCTATTTTATGGTAACCTACACATTTTCTACAATTGTAAAAAATACCTTGGTAAAATAAAAAACAATATAAGAGGAAATGTATATATATATATTAATGAACTTTTAAAATAGTGTAGAAGTTCTATGATGGAAGTGTTGAAAAGAGTCCTTAGCGTCTTTGAACATTTTGAATGATCAAGTGCTGCCCTCTTGAGTCCAAGAATGAAAATGCACAACTCCTTTTTTGTTTTTGTGTCCTTGTTCATGGTTCGACTGACCCAATCATGGATGCTACCAACCACATACTTAGGCAAAATCGAAGGAAATGTATTTGCTAAATATTATTTTAATAAGCTATGTAAATTCTTGTACTTTTAACATTCTGTGTACATATCTGATATTGGTAGTATGTGTAGCCTCCGCATTCTATTTTGTGTATTAGAACTTGATAGGGCTTATTTACATAAATCCTGCTGAAAAGGTTGTGTATTAACCAACATCCTGTTCATTACACATAGTATGCAATATTTTCCAATAGAATCTGTAGATCCTCTATGAACTATGGACAATTAGGTATTACACTTTATATAGCTAGTGTTTGTTTTGTGTAAACTTGCCTGGCTCATTTTCTTTTGATTTGCAACATAAAGAAAAGGCATTACATTGACAGCTATTAAAAGAGATGGAGCAAGAATGAGAGATGTGAATGGATGTGAATAGTAGCATGACAGGTTGTCTGACACATTCTAAATAGAGAATATATTTCCTTCTTTAATATTAGAAAAATAGAATAGTTCTATTTAGAACCAAAAATGGTTCTGCTATTGCTATTCTGTCATTTTTTTTTTTTGTTGACTTTTTTCTGCTGTAGACGAGAAGAGCAGAATGCTAGGGACTGACAGCCCCAGTACCCATTCACTTTCATTGTATAGAAAGAGAGCAGCATTTATAATCTTTTCCTAATTTCTTCTCATGTTACATGGAAGAAAGTAGTATAGGTAACTTTGGAACAGCAGAAGAGTGAGTAAATGATGACAGATATTGAACCCTTTAAGAGTGGTTTTCAGCTCATCGTTGAAAAAGGCTTAGTTTTAGTTTATATGTAGTCTAAAAGTAAAGTTATTGGACGTTTTAAAGAAATCTCAGAAATAACAAGCAGCTGTTAGATTTACCCATGCAAAATTGTACATTGAGCATACATCCATCGGTTGAAATCACAAATCATTTAATCTTAGTCACCCAACATACTATCTTAATCTACTATTCAGAACTCAGATTGAGACACTGAGTCCAGACATAAAGGCTCACTGCTTCACATAATCTTGGCTTTGAACTGTTCTCAGATGGTGGGACACATCATGCTGCTGATGTGGGACCATTTGAGACGCATTTTGCTTTTTAAGGTTCATATTGGTGTTTCAAATCGTGCGGTTTCTTTTTCACCAGTGTACACAGACAGTAAATAACCTTTATGAAATATTAGAAAAGTTCCATAGAAGGAAAGTAAAATCTGCTTTTATCTCTGGTGGACTTCAGATGTCTGGACAGTCCAGTTGAGTATACAGCTCTTCCCCGCCAACTGTTTTTCCCACCGAGGCCTGATGTAATTGGAGCATGGCAAAGGTAAGTATTAATGGGATAGTTCACTCAAAAATGAAAATCCTCTAATGACTTACTTTCTTCTGCAGAACACATTAAGATTTAAAAAAATATTTCAACTCTGGTGGTTCTCACAATGCAAGTGAATGGGTGCCAAAATTTTGAAGCTCCCAAATCTGCATAGGACCATAAAAGAAAAAAACCTCCAGTGGTGAACGTCATAATTTTGGCACCTATACACGAATTGTATGTACCTACAGAGCTGAAATATACTTCTATAAATAATCTTCAACTGAGTTCAGCAGAAGTCATAACCATCTGTGATAGCATGAAGGTGAATAAATGAGAGAATTTTTAATTTTTGGGTGAACTATTAAGTACTTATAAATCTTGTTTAGGGTCATGTTAATGACCTGGCTGGAAGTCACTCAACATGCCTTGAGATTCGAACTTGTGAACTCCAGGGGTGGTAGTCGGCGTCTTTACTGAGCTACCCAGGCCCCCTTGTATTCTACTTTTAAACCCAAATGCACCTCCACAATTACCTTTTTAAAACATCCTTAATGTCCAGTTTTACCTCTATTATTACAATATTCTAGACTATAGACAGCAATTTGATGAAACAAAGGTGTATATATAGGAACCAAATCAGAACGGCACTTAGCAAAAAAAGCACAAATGTTTCATTTTTAGTTTAGCATGTTTATTACAATACATACATTTCACATTTGACCTTCTAACCCCAGGTGACCCAGCCCTGACCCTGGTCTAACAGGGTTGGTGATGTCCAGTCCTTGGCTGACCCTCGGTTTCCTGTTTTCCAGTAGCACTTTTTTTCCATCCCATCCAATCAGGGTGCAAAAGGAAAATGTGTGGTAATAATTTATGAATACAACATTTCTGATAGACTAGCAATCACTGCAACATTTAATAAAACTTTAACTTCATTATTACTTAGCAACTGTACATAGGAATGAACTCTGGTTTTTAACGCAAGTTGCCATAAACA
Organism: Moxostoma hubbsi; assembly: GCA_032164185.1. Lineage (NCBI taxonomy): Eukaryota > Metazoa > Chordata > Actinopteri > Cypriniformes > Catostomidae > Moxostoma > Moxostoma hubbsi. Next base: position 13,904,803 of record JAVLUX010000039.1, read on the forward strand.
CCTCACGTTCTTTCTTTTTAAAGTACAGTTTTTAAACAAAACAAGGGTGCAGAAAATAAATCAAAAGAAAATAACCTGGGACAATTAGAAGAAAAGAAAAAAGGGGATTCTGGGAGACAACCAGTCTTCATCTCCAGCCAAGGGAGGGAGAGTGGGGGACCAACAAGGGGTGCAAGTTCGCAGGGCTTTTAGGGTGAGCTGCAGGAATGGTTATCTCTCTCTGTGTGTGTGTGTGTGTGTGTGTGTGTGTGCGCACAATCTGCACTCTCTCTTGTTCTTTCTCACATTCAATCCAAGCAGGCACTGGTGTTGACCATGGGCATAGCTGGGCCATTAGGGGCAGTCAGGAGAGCACTGAACCATCATGGACAAACATGATTTAAACCCCCTCAAAACGCATGGGGTAAGGGAATGAAACCATTATAGTGCAACCAGAGAAAGTAATATATGAACTAACCAAATAACCATGTAGCATTACAACCATTTTCATATGCAGAGAGAAAATTAACTGGCAGATATGTGTGCACAGTTGCGAGAAGACAAAGAGTGTGTGCGTCTGCTTGTGTGTCATCGTCCTCATTAATAGTCCCGGTTGATTAATCCAACTTTTCCATGCAGGTCTGGTACATGCTCAAGGCAATGGTTCACCGATCATTTTACTTAAGAACATTTGTTTTTTTTTTTAAATCATGTCATTTAAAAATCTGCAGTCAGAGTTCTACATATGGTGGCAATGAGGGCACTTGAGATCCCAGTCTGCCTTGGTGCCGATTTGTTTAACGTTTGGATGTCAAAAGCTTTGTGATAGGCATGGCTTCCCATTGCTTCATCTACAAAACATTATGTACAACATGGAAATAACATCTACAAATAATCTACATATACAGGGGCAGGGTGAGGGCAGCTCCCAAAAACTCCTCTCCACCCCAGTTTAGCCACTGCTCTCCCCCCACCCCCCTCCCCCTTAACCCCCTCAGTCCTCGCTGCAGCTCGTTAAATGTAAGTCTGGGCCCAGAGCAGAATGCAACAGAACTTTGGTTCTCCAGGGTTCCGTGCACATGAAATGGGTTTCCCCACTCATTCACCTACCCCTCTCTCCTGTTTCAAAACCACATCACAAACCCAGAGTTCCTCAAACCATGAAAGAATTTTGATTCTTTAACTTTTCAAGTTCTTTAATTTGTTGTCTCAAAAATAGTATCCTATGTGGAAGAAAGAGAAGAGCAAAAGTCAGTATATATGCTAAACAAAAATGTGAGTCATTGAACAACACAACCTGGCATATAAAGTTTTTAATAAATACAATTTCCATTAATACTATATTTCTGTGCTTGCACATATACCTGTAAATGTTGTGTATATTAAACAGGGTAAGAATGTTTGTTTACCTTTGCTCACGCAGCGTGGCCTGTATTTCACATACTCGCACCAGTGAGCGCAGGTTCTTCAGCTCTGTGCAGTTCTCTGACATATAGATGCTGCCCATGGTGTGAGCCTCTTCACGTAACCGTAAAGCCTGGATAAGAGAGCCACACTTGTAATGTTAGTGGTGTTGCAATGGAACAAAAAACAATTTTTTTGCTAACAGGCAGGTAGTTGCAGTTGTTTTAATTGTGAAACAATCTATGGCCCCATTAACACCTGGTATTAAAATGCATTTCTGGCGATCTATTACAGTGTGCTTGATATCAATATGTAGGGACAAAGTACACACATCTGAGTACTCCTCTAAAATAACAAAATTCTTTAAAGGTTTTTAAATTACACTTTTCTTTAACTTTTTTGCTTTAAAATGATGGTTATACGCAGATGTAACAATTGATGCATGTTGTCATGACATCAGAGACCCACCCCTCGAAATCCAAATTTCGCTGCATATTATGACCAGGTGTAAACAATGACATGGCATCACCCAAAAATGCATCTTGGGGTGCATTCACACAAGTACATTTGGTGTGCACCCGGGTTTGTTTGCACCAAAGTTCGGTTTGTTTGTATTGTGAATGCTGTTTTCCAAACTCGGCTGTGCGCACACAAACCACACCAGAGTCTGCTTGAAAAGGTGGTCTGGGATATGGTTCACTGCTGATATGAACTTAATTGTTCTAAATTGTGAAACACTATAGATGTCATAATTCAGATACCTCCCCTTACAGTGTGTCATAGTCATACTGTTAAAACTGAAATTTTCTTACACAATACTGGGGTTCATGCATTACATGTACAATACATATCCGATACTCGTTTTTTTTCTAAACTCATATCAATGCATTTCAAAATAAATTAGTAGAAACTTTAAATCAAATGAAACTAACAATTCATTTTCAACATTTTATATATATATATATATATATATATATATATATATATATATATATATATATATATATATATATATATATATATTATTTTTTTTTTTTTTTTATCAAATGAAGTGCTTATATACAGAACCTCACTTCACAATACAAAACATTGGAGTTATATTTTGTCAAATAAAGCGATGCATAACAGAGCATCACAGATGTTGATACTGCTTAATTATAATACAATTCCTACTGATTTAATATTTTTCTTATTATTATTAGGGTTTCAATCCCGAAGGACTAGAAACCCTATTGTTTTTGTAAGGATTTTTATTATTATTACTCTGCCCTAAAAATGATTGTGATGACCAAATGGTTAGGCATAGAGACTTGAAACTTTGGGGAAAGGTAGTACTCTTCCAGTCTACAATGGCGCAAAGTCTAGCCCTGATCGCCCTCAAGGTGGCGCTCCAGTAATACATTTTTATTTGTATTTTATATAGGCCAAACCAGTGCTGAAAGATTCAGATTCCCAATATGAAAAGTTGTTGGGAGTTAAAAAATTTTTTTTATACATCGTTAAACAGTACGCCAAAATTGCTTACAACTCTTGGACAGAATGAGATATCACCAAATTTGGTAAACTTATGTAATAGGCCACCCTGAGGACACCAAAAAAAAGTTGCACACCTCTGCCTCTTGGGGGCGCTATAATAATTATAAAATAAACATTTTTAAATAAAAATGCCAATAACCATGGAACCATTGGTCCAATCGAGTTGAAATTTTGCACGCAGTGTCTTTGTACAAGGTGCCATCAATGTATGAGTAAAGTCACATATCTTTAAAAACATGGCCTCCATTGACCAATCAGCTTTCAGCAGCTTTTATATAGGGTTAAATAAGGGCGATCAGAACAAAACTGGGCAGACCTATTTGTCTCTTGGCCTAATAGGTCTGTGCAAAATGTGAAGAAAAAAAAAAAAGGCCACCAGGAGGCGCCATCCCATTTTACATGCGTGTGAATCATTGTATATACACCGGTATGTTTCACAAAGAAACACGTTATTCATACCATATTGTAGATCTGAACAACTTTGCCCCAAAAGCCATGTGTGTTAAACAAAACGTTCAATAAATATTGATTTGATTCAGTCGCAAAGCTAAACCAAAACTAGCTGTTGGCATTGCAACTTTTACTTAAACAGTTATAACTCTTGAATGAATGAGATATTTTCACAAAATTTTAGACACTTATGAATGGGCACTTTAACATTGTTTTAGTTGTTTTCAGGCTAGCTAATACTTAATATATTTTGCATGTGAACTTAAAAGTACCTTAAAAGGCTTGAACCCAGTTAATCACTGCTTGCAGCTATATTTATTATTAGTAGTAGTACTACTGTGAATATTACATAACTTTACAGTAGTGATATAATTCTGTCATACTTTTTACCTATAAAATGTACCTTTAATTTTGAAGTGTTTTTGTGTTGTTTTGAGCAAGGAGCTCTGACGTTTTGATGGCAGTGTCCCACTCTGGAAAAGCCGGTCGCTTAGTGAATATTTAAGAATGTGACAGGGAGGAGGGCGGGGCCGGGTCGTGAGTTTACACACCAGGCCCCTTAACAGGCTAATCAAGCCTCCGAGAGGTATAAACGCCATCTGCGGATGGTGGTGCGACAGAGATAGAGAGAGAGAGAGAGAGAGAGAGAGAGAGAGAGAGAGAGAGAGAGAGAGAGAGAGAGAGAGATCGCGCTTATGGGCAGCTGTCCATCCTGTGTGTGTGTGTTTGTGTCCTAGTTTATTTATTCATTAAGCTATTATTTATATTGTTTTAAAAAAAAAAAAAAATACAAATTAAAAGAGTGAAAATTCCAATGCGGAGCAGCAGTGGGAGAGAGAGAGAAGAGAGAAAAAAAAAAAAAAAAAAAAAAAAAACACCACACTCGCCGGTTCTCTGATACGCTGTAGCTTGGTCCTCGGCCACTCCTCCACCCTCTAACAGAAGACAGCCATGCCTCCCTGAGCGGAACAGAGGCAGTCCCCTGGTGGACGGAACATCCCGCCTCATTCTCGGGGAACAATTCATCTCCCCCGCCCCTGGCAGCGGTTCTCCCACTCCAGGCGGTCGGCAGTGAGCCCCTCCCCGTTCACGGTTGGAGGTCTCAGACCCTGCCGCGTTTCAGTGGTTGGTAGGGGTCTGCTCCACCCCTGGCAGCAGCTCTGACTGATCCAGGCGGTCGGATAGGAGCCCCTTCTCCCCTCGAGGTCGGCGGACGTTCCTCTGCTTCCAAGCGGTCGGGCTCCTCCGTCGCCTGGCAGAAGGCCGCGGCTGCTCTATTGGGGTGGATGGTAGCGGCGAGAACTACAATACAGAGTATCCCTCCTCCTTCCCAGGTTTCAGCACCAGTGTAAAGCAGTTCAATGGAAAGGAGGCGGCGAGAACTGGCTTGAAAATATAAATAATAGTTTAATGAAGAAATAAACCAAAAAAGGCACAAACACACATAAAAGGACAGACAGCTGCCCATAAACGCTCTGTCGCACCACCATCCGCAGTCGGCCTTTTTCCCTCTAGGAGGCTTGATTAGCCCTCCGCCCTGTCACAAAGTATTACATAAGTACGTACTCTCTATGTACCTTGTGCTACAATGTGAATTTGCACTCTGTTTACTGTCATCTGCTACAAACAGCAATGCTCATTATGGTGTTATCACTTTATAAACATTGGAGGAGCCTTGAAAATGTATGAGGAGCCAGCATCAGCACAACACTGTCTCTGCACATTCACAAGCGTTCACATTTGAATTACATGCAAACTATATATTTCTCCCATTAAATTTATACATTTTTGCGGATAAATAAATCTCACTAGGATATAACGTGTTTTTA
>JAVLUX010000039.1:13915000-14062500 GCA_032164185.1 Moxostoma hubbsi
TGACTCTATTTTCTATTCATTTCACAACGTATGGTGGTGAATAAGTGTGACTTTTCAGGAAAACACAAAATTGTTTGGGTGACCCCAAACTTTTGAACGGTAGTGTATATATATATATATATATATACACACACACACACACACACACACACACACACACACACACACACACACACATACACTATATATATATATATATATATATATATATATATATATATATATATATATATATATATATATATATATATATATATATTATAATAATAACTATTATAATTGGTTTACAAATGATAATAATATTTAAGTTGAATGTGTTCCAAAAAGTGACTGTGTGAATGAAAAGTGAGCTGATATCTTACAACTAAATTTAACTAAAAGAGATCTGAATCCGGCCCTGCGATGAACTGGCGACCTGTCCAGGGTGTACCCCGCCTTTCGCCCAATGTTAGCTGGGATAGGCTCCAGCCCCCCGCAACCCTGTACACAGGATAAGCGGTTGACGATGGATGGATGGAGATCTGAATCCTTTAAAGTCCAGATAAGTTCCACACAAATATTCTAAATGGATTATGCAAAAAACAACAACAACACTGGTATCGGATCGGGAACGGCCAATACTGAGATTTCCAATATCGGAATCAGGACATCCCTATCCCAAACTTTAGTTTTGCAAATAGAAAAGATTAAAATAGAAGAACAGGGAGCCCTATAACCGATGTCATGGTCCCCACAAAACCCCCTACTTATCACTGTGTCAGTCTGAGATTACATAAAGAGACAGAAGCAAAGGAGATATCTTATATAGAAGAACTGTGGCGAATTCTCCAAGAAGCTTGGAACATCCTATCTGCCAACAACCAAGAAAAACTGCGTCCAGGTGTATCTAGGAGAATTGGTGGCAAATGTGGTCACGCGAATATTGATTTAGCTTTTTTATGTTTACTGGACTTTGTATGACAGAAGTGATAAATTTAAACTGTTTGTCATTATTTTTGAAGACATATTCACTATGCAACAAGTGCCTAAAACCTTTGCACAGTACTGCACATGCACGCACACCTTTGAATCACTAAAGCTGCCATCCCATTTTCTGAAAAAAAAAAAAAAATTTGTTGAAGGATCACTGTACCAAAAAGCATTCATCAGAAGTTAGAGATAAAGTAAAAAAAATGCATAGATTAGGGAAAGGGTACAAAATAATATCCAAATGTTTGCACATCCCAGTGAGCACAGTTTGATCAATAATCAGGAATTGGAAGCTACATCACACCACCCAGGCACTGCCAAGAAAAGGCCTTCCCTCAAAACTCAGCACTCTAACAAAAAGGAGACTTGAAAGAAGCCACAGAGAGCCCAACAATCAGTGGCTGGGAGTGGAGAAATGGTGCACCAGTCAACCATGTCAAGAGCACTGCATAATGTTGGTCTGTATGGAAGGGTGGCAAGAAAGAAGCTGTTACTCAAAAAGTACCATCTGAAAGCACGTCTGGAGTTTGCCAGAAATCATGCGAGTGACCCAGCTGCAATATGGGAGAAGGTTTTGTGGTCAGATGAGACCAAGATAGAGCTTTTTAGCAAAAACTCAAAGCACTATGTGTGGTGCAAACCTAACACTTCCTATGCCTCAAGACACACCATCCCTACAGTGAAGTATGGTGGTGGCAGCATCATTCTGTGTGGATGCTTATCATCAGGGACTGGCATCTTGTTAGAATTGAAGGAAGAATGGATGGAGCAAAAAATAGGGAAATACTACAAGAGAACCTGCTTCAGTCTGCTAAAAAAAAACAAAGCTTGGGAGAAAATTCACCTTTCAGCATGACGATGATCCCAAGCACAAGGCCAATGCAACATTGTGTGTGTGCATTACATTCTTGTGGCAGAAGAGTTCATCATTAATAAGACAAAACAAAAAGCGGCTTCAGAATACAATGTATTGTAAAAAAAAAAACCTTTTATTTTTTTTTTTTATTAATGCTTACAAAACTTTTACATCTAGAGCCAAGAGGTATATTAAAACAAACAACAACAAAAAGGAAAATAAATAGTTTAAATTAAAATATCAAATTGTTTACATATTTCAATACAGCTTTCTTGTTACTCAAATTGGAAACTGTTCTTAGGTATTGCTGAACCTCTGATTTAAAAATGAAAACGAATGGTTTATAACCACCATACTTGCATTTATGAACACTAAACTGTCAACGAAAGCAGAAAATTAATCAAATAATATTCCTTATGAAGAGACATGTCATAGCTAAAAAAAACAAATAAAACATTTTCAAAACAAAGTTGAAAGCTGGGAATTATATGATCTCTAACAATCTTGCAGAAATCAGACCAAAAACAAGTCGAGTAGGGACAATCCAAAATAAATGAAAAAAAAATGTTCCGCCTGCAGACCACAAAATTTAAATAATATATCGACATCACAATTAAATCTCTCTACAAGAAAATAATTAATGCGGTAGTACTCAAGTTTGAAGGAAATTTCTTTGATCTTATTCGTGATTAAATATTTATGGGGTAATTTTCAAATTTTGCACAATCTCAATCCAGCCACACCCTGCATCAGACATGCTTATGTAGTGTCTCGGGTGTGTTGCGTCATAAACATAAAATGTTTGTCAGTGTGTCAAGTTAAATATAGTTTAATACTCAATCTTTAAAATGCATCTTGAGATCCCTTTGTTCGCATTTGCGCTCCAAGTGTTTTGAACGCAAGAATGTAATGCATGTCTGTGTTGTTCTGCCTAATGAAGTTTTGTTTTCTACATACATACATACATACATACATACATACATACGTACGTGCGTGCGTACGTGCGTGCGTACGTACGTGCGTGTTTCACCATATACATATACACATATACACATATACACACACACACACACACACACACACACGTACACATACGTGCGTGCTTCTGTGTACACAAACACACTTCGGTCACCTTGTGAACACAGCATACCTTGGTCTGTGAAGAGACTGATGTGGTGCTGAGTGGTGGTTTTAGGGAAGCGGTGTTGGTCTGAGGCGTGCTGATTCTGGGAGATACATACGACCGAGGAGATGAAGCATCTGATGTTAGAGACATCGGAGACTGGCTGGACTGCTGGGCTACTTCAAGGGACAAAGAGAGATGAGACAGAGGTAAGAGACAATGCCAAACTAGACTTAAATTTTTAGTGCCCTATGCAGCTACATGTTTCATTGCACAAAAAACCCTTTATATTGTGTGTCAATAAGAGAAAGCATGATATAATAAAGAAAATGTGTTTCAAGAAACAAAACAATTGGCTTTCCTTTGGTAGAGTACTTAATTACAAAATATTTTGTATAAAAACTTAATTAAAATATCATTACAAATATTTAGGCTACTTTATTTTAAAAAGGCATCTTTTCCTCTACATAATTTTAGAGCAATGTAGATGTGTAAACCTGCAGAGAAAACTTTAAAATGTATTTATATAGCTTTATCCACTATACACTCACTCACCCTAACCTACTTATTCATGCGATTATCTAATTTGCCAATTGTGTGGCAGCAATACAATGCATTAAATCATGCAGCTATGGGTCAGAAGCTTTAGATAACATTCACACCAGCCATCAGAATCGGGAATTTTTTTTTTATCTCCGTGATTGACTGTGAAATGATTGTTGGTGCCAGACGGACTGGATTGAGTATTTTTGTAACTTCTGATCTCCTGGTATTTTCACGCACAACAGTCTCTAGAATTGACTCAGAATGGTGCATAAAACAAAAAATATCCAGTGAGCGGACAGAAATGCCTTGTTGAAGACAGAGGTCAACAGAGAATGGTCAGACTGGTTAGAGCTGACAGAAAGGCTATGGTAACACAGATAACCCCTCTGTACAATTGTCAGACACTTTATTAGGACCATAATGTTCCTAATAACGTGCTTGATGAGTGTAAATATTCAAATCAGCCTTACAGAGAACAATGTCATTCAACCAGCGAGCAAGTACAAACAACAGTAAGAAATGTGCAGGTGTTTAAACTGCCGTGCTTCATATAAAACTCACAAAATTGCCAAGTTAACTAACCCCATCTGCCAACTCATGGAACCTGACTCAAACCCTGCAGCTGATGAGTCACCATCAAAATTAAGCCAACAACTGATTCTAAAAAATACACTCAAATTATGAAGTTTAAGGGTAGGTTAAAAGTAGGGATGCACTGATGCCACTTTATCTTCCGATCCCAATATCTGAAATCTCAGTATTGGCCGATACCGATCCGAAACCAGTTTTTTTTTTTTGCATAATTAGATTAGAATAGCTTTACCTAATTGTGTGAAACTAATTGGATACTCTTTAATATGTAAAGAAACACAAACCTCTAATTACACATTATTTCAATATAAATGTATAGCTTAAGAAAACGTCTACTGGATAATGTAGCAGCAAAATTAACAGTAGTTTCAGTCTTCAGTAGAAAAGCTAGTTTTCTTTGCAAAATGCTTTCAACTGGTATATCTATTTTAAAGGATTCAGATTTCTTTTTCAATTTAGTTGTAAGATATCCATCCACTTTTCATTCACACTTATCTTTTGGAACCCATTCAACTTAAATATTGTTAGAATTAGTAAACAAATAATTATAACTGCTAATATTAACTTTAAAACCCTCTGGCCTATCACTCCAGGAAGTCCTGTAAGAGTCTGTTTGTGGGCTACTTCATGGTTGTTTAAATTCACTTCTTATTAAGAATTTAGTAAAATGCTTCTCCGGTGTCTTTCTATATTATAAGTAAACTGAACTACTGAGCATCTACATCTGAGATGTTGTACGCGTGTAGCACTCAAATAAAAAAACTAAAAAAGTGAGTTCTGAAGACAGAAAATATCCACGACAAACCACGTTACCAGCTGCTTGCACGTTATTTTTTGTGTCAACAGCAGTGCCAACTAACACATTACCTGTGCCTATTTACTTATTAAACACAGCATTTTTGCGATTCATAAAGCCATCACATGTCTTCAAGTGGCTTTGAATACAATGCACAAGTCATATGAACTACTTTAATGGTGCTTTATTGGTTCTTTTATGTCAGTTTTTGAGCTTGACAGTAACAAACATGACTAACACAATATCGGATTTGGATCGGGCTTGTCGGACCGATCCCTGATTCATCTAAAAACGTCAGTATTGGAGCCAATACCGGTTCAGGTATCGGATCAGTGCCATTCCTAGTTAAAAGAGAGACTTGACCATAAAGCTACACATATAGGTTTCATTTGCATGGCATTAGAGCACAAAGTAAGCCAAAGCAATGGGTGTCAAGTGCAAGTGTGTGTTTTAAAAGGTATTAACAGCAGGGGAGACAGAGCAGTGTGTGTGTGTGTGTGTGTGTGTGTGTGTGTGTGTGTGTGTGTGTGTGTGTGTGTGTGTGTGTGTGTGTGTGTGTGTGTGTGTGTGTGTGTGTGTGTACCATGGCTGGACAGCTGAGTAGCCTGGGAGAGCAGGGTCGAGATGTTGAAGGCAGACGGACCAGCAGTGAGGATCTTATGGAGCATGGACTGCAGTGAAGCCTGAGTTACTGCAGCCGTGAGAACTACAAAGAAACACAGAACACAAATAATGAAGCATTAAACAAGACCACGTAGGAGAACGATGAACAACAACAAAAAAGGACAGCAAGCAGACATTTAGATGAAAAGTGATGAAGCAACTAAACATGTCTGCAAATAAACACTGAATGTGATGTAATTTTCTGACGGCTACCCCAAAAAGCATAAACACTGGCCCTTTAAAAACTTTGCTCCGTTTGATAATCAGAACCAGCCGACAGAGCAACATTTACTAAAACAATGGGTTAAGTCTGGGGCAAGACTTTGTACAAAAGGAAGACCTGTGGAGTGTTTGGGAAACCCCTTAGACCAGTCACTGAGCACTTTCACATGTTCGCAATATGCTGATAACTACCAAATTCAGTGTCCAAAAGTTTCAGTTTCGAAGTCTAACACCACAAGAGAACAGCATATAGATGCACTGGCATAGAATTAGGGGACACAGGGTTGCTGTGAGTGGGTCATGGGAGTGGTGGCGGCATAGTAGGCTAAATCACATAACTGTTAATCAGAAGGTCGCTGGTTCGATCCCCATGGCCACCACCATTGTGTCCTTGAGCAAGGCACTTAACTCCAGGCTGCTCTGGGGAATTGTCCCTGTAATAAGTGCACCAAGTTGGTTTGGATAAAAGCTTCTGCCAAATGCATAATGTAAATGCGTCTTTGTTTATATATTTTTATAAATGCTGAAAATAATTTAGTTTGAGATACCTTGCAATTGCGTGTCGAATTTAGAGTCTGTCATATTGAGGAGAAGAAAAAAAAACCCACTGAAGTCCCCCCTCCGTTGAACAAGTTGGTATCACCCAACTACATGCCGGTGTCACGTGGTACCTGTTACTTTTCTCAGCACTGGACAGGATGCATGAACTCCGTCGTTTATTGTTACTGGATGAGGATTTTTAAAAATGCTTTTACAGATAATACTGAGGTGGATTTTCATTCACAGGTATGAATGAAAACAACCATCAAAATGACCATCCATTGTAAAATGTCTCCAAATAGATAAAGCCTTCTTAGATTTAAATGTGGATGCATGGATGATTCGGGATTGAAGCGTCAAGCGCCCCCTGCAGGAATATACCTCATAAGACAGACAGTGGCTGAGAACATGCAATTTTGGTCTGTAGGTCGGTTACCCACACAAAACTTTCATATGAATTTAGAAAACATGAAATATATATAAGCCATATGTGATCAGTCTTGTGCATAGTGTGTACTGGAGCTGTTGCTATGGTTACGGACCATGGTCACGTGGTGCTTTAATGGCCTGAACTGAACATTAACTTTCAATTGAAGTGAATCTGAAGCTTAAACACACAAATTCCAATATAACAATAGTGCTGCACGATTAATCACGTCGCAATCGCGATGTCATCCTGTGCAATTATATGATGGCAAAATGCTGTGATTGTATTAAATAAATGAGTGCATGTGTGGACGTGACAACCCATTCTCTCCGCGAGCTTTTTGCCCATTTTCTACGCCGCTAATAAAAAGATGACCAGTCAGTCTCAGTTTAGGCAGAGGCACATGTGGTGCCTATTGTCATGTCATGCGAGTTTCTGGTGTGCAGCCTGGAGACCAGGGGAAGATGGATGCAGAGTAGACAGACTGGTAACCAGAAAAAAAAAAATGCTACCTCTGTTATATGCCGATATTTTTATTTTAAGATAACCAACACGGAGCAGAGAGAGGTACCGTGCAAAATTAAAAGTGGCAACATGACAAATTTATATCAGCACCTGAAACAGCACAGAGAAAAGTATGATGATGGGATGACGGTGAAATTCCAGATTAGTAAAGAGACAGTTGAAAGAACAAACTGAAAGTCGGACAAAAAGCAGCACACTTACAGATGTGTTTGAAACCGTCACGCCATATGACATATCTTCACAGAGATATAAATAAATCACCATCTCCAGAACGCACTGCTTGGTAAGAGACATGATGACCATTATCAAAGAGGGATTTCAGAAAATGACCCACTCACTGGAAAAGAGGTACCAGTGATAAATGTAACTTTTTAGAAAGAGGATTTGGAAGTACCAGTTGGTCATTTAAAAAAAAAAAACAACAACAGTTTTAGTGGTTTGATTGAGTGAACCACACTTTTTATATTTATAGTTTCCTTTTCAAGAGAGTTTATACAAAGTATGTTACATCCTGCTTAAATGTCCCTTTTCATGAAAATGTGTGTTTTAAAATGTATTGTTCCATTTTATTTAGCTGTACTGTTGTGAAAATAACAAGTTTGCAGTAATGCAAAGATGTTATACAATTATGTTAAAAATATTTTAATTTGAAAACACTGTGCATTTCTAGTGGTTGTTGTTGCTAGTTTGTATGTTTGAGTTGAGAAATACATATTTCAGCATTATCAGTAATCTGTGTGTGTATTTTCCTTGATATCCAAGCAAGTGATGATACCATTTGTTACAATATCACAATAGTGACCTTGATAATTGCAATATGACATTTTCCCCAAATCGTCCAGCCCTGTAACAGAGGAATTCGATCTACCAGATTCATATCCATCAAAAAAGCTGCTTAAATCAGCTGTTTGGCAGCATTTCAATGACTGATGTAAACAAGCAGACAGAAGTCCTAAAAAGAAACACATTCTTGGGACAGGATGCTCCACTAGCTGTCCAACAACAAACTAGTACATTTAATATTTTTAGCTTTGGTGATTTTAAAGTGATAATTTAAAGATGCCACTTTTTTGTTATGTTTAAGCGTGCTGACAGCATGCTGTGAATTTGCATGCAGTTAATATCTGCGAGTATGCTTGAAAAATTGCGTCTAATTCAGCCTCATTATTGAAGGCATTGCTTCTGCAGACCTGCCAACCTTGGAATTTTTTTTGGAGTATCATCAGTGTGACAGGGCACGGGGTTTGATAACGTACCATGTTTTGCTCATCTGGACATTGTTCTGTGCACACCACAAGTGAAAGAGAAGCATGAAATCATCCTTCAGATAAATGCTTAAATTATTATTAACACAATCATTTAATAAGTAATGATAAAAACAATATAACGCAATGTGTAAATCAAATTAAGTGAATTCTATATTAACAGACTAGTCAACTATTATTTCCAATGCCGACTAGCAGCAGCTGTACCATTTCGTCGACTAGTCTCACACACCCCTAATTTACATGTGTAAAAAAAAAACAATTATGTTGTGATGTAAAACACGGTCAATGGGATGAGTAAAACCCAAGTTTGAGTTCAGGATTTACATTTTGTTTAAAAACTAAAATCGGCTATATAGTCACACATCCTGAAATAGGCAAAATGAAAAATGTAGCCTATTCAATTAAAAAATATCTAGAAATGTAGGCCTTCCTAGATAGCTAAATTATTACCTTAAGCTTCTTGATGGCTAATGTCAAAACATGAGTTCGTTATTAAATGAGTCTGCTTTTTTATTCCATCAGTTACTCCTGGTCGGAGGCCTCCATAAAATTTAGTTTAGTAGGTTCCTACCCAAGTTTAATGGTGTAACGCTCAAATATTTAGTAGTGCATAAATTGTGACTTAGTGCCCATATACGCCACAACTAGGCTAAGTTGTAACTTGTGCAAAGCTGGTGCAACCGGCCCCAGGTGAACAAGCAAGCTAGCTTGCAAATTACGCAGCGTTAAGATAACGTTATTCATGTTAAATATTTACCAAAGTTTAGCAGGTCTGCACTCAGTCACACACACCTTTGTGCTATCCCTGTTAAGGCAGTATTTTAGAGGAAACACTGGTCATAATCCAACCAAAACTAGGACAATACTCATATTTACTCTATTGTCTGTCTTTAATTTCTTCATTCAGCCAAAAACAATAAAAACAATACAGTACAGAAAAACCATGGTAAATTTTCCTAAGCGCTGATTTATAAAGGATTCTCATTACAAATCAGGAGAAATGTTTGCGCATCTTGTGGTCAAGTTAACGTTATAAGTGGCACAAACTCACACAGTTTGTGAGGAGCAGCAGTGAAATGAGCAGCTCTGAGATGGAAAAACAGCGTTTGTGAGCACAGAACACGCGCCTGAACAACTCTGGAACTCTTCACTCTGGAACACACGGCGCCTCATAATATTAAAATCACAGCACTTGCATAAATCACTATGCCATACAGCGATTTCAATTTTATTTAGATTTATTGTTCAGCATTACTTGAGCATTTCATAATTGCTTGGCTGAATTTTTTCTTCCTCTTATCTGAGTGACCATGAATGATGGAGTATTTTAAATGAATCCATGCGATCACGTAGACTCCAGAGGATTTAGTTAACTCAATTCAATATTTAAACTTTCCACATCCACCACAACTCGTTTACCTTAAGGAGTTAGAAGTACAGTGACTCCTGTACTGTCCTCGCTTAAGAAATCAGTAAGACGGCAGGAGTGGAAGGGGGAAGGAAAAAAAAAAATTAAAAAAAACCCCCAAGCAGGATTTTGTGTTGCTGTCGATTTGCAGGCTCTTATTAATGGTAGGTGCATTTGTCAATCATACCCGATTGCTATTTGGAGAATGAACCCAGCACTATGATTGATCAAACACTTCTTTTGCTGTTGCTTGATTTGAGTACTGCATGTGCACAGAGGCGTCACCAGGTTTTTGCGTAGTTTAGAGTGCCAAATCATACCAGTGTACTTTGAGGTAAAAATGCGTAAAGGTTGGCAGGTCTGCTGTGCAAATTCACGACATTCAACAATAAATGTCAATTTTAGTCTCGTTATTATTAATAATCCACACGTTTATTTGTAAGGTGTGGTGGACAGTATTTTTATTGAGTCTGTAGCCGATTCTTGGGGTGCTGACAGACAACAGATTGCTTTAATAAACTATTCCAGAAGAAAAATCTGTTTTATGCTGTGAACTACATGTTGCACAATAATCTTACATTTACACTTTTGAAGCACATTACAAGTTACATTAGCACATCACTGAGCGAAGGATGTGCATACATGGTGTTGTGCCCTAGATTGGAGCGTCTCTTTTTACCTCTTATTTAGTTTTATTATATGGCTTCTCTTAGCATCCACATAACCCCCAGAAATATGTCCACTTATGTGATAGAAATTTTTAGCATCAGTGCTGCTGCATAAGAAAATGTGCACATAATTGTAAAAACCAGTTACCCGCGATTTCTTTCTCAGACAGTAATCCAAGTCAAAAACTCACACAGCGGCATCCCTACATTGAATATACTTCATCATATATATATATATATATATATATATATATATATATATATATATATATATATATATATATTTTTTTTTTTTCAACAGCAGTCTTGCTTGTGATCTACTGCTTAATTATTACAGCGAATATAACATTTTACTATTTTAAATTTTTCAATTTTAGTATTTTGATTACTGGTGTTGGTGTATGTAAGACTGGTACCAAATTGTCTGCATCACCTCCAGGAAAAGCAAAGAACTCTGTGAGAACATAAAGCTCTCAAACAGATGAACATCTCCACCCAAGATAACGCTCCCTACTTGCTAAGGACCATAAAAAGCAAATCCCACATTTGACCTCTATCTTACCTAAGGGCTATTTAGAATGACTCATCCTTTTCTGTAATATAAGAGATTTTCTGTTCATACATGTTTGATATCATTCAAGAGGTTTCAGTGCAACTGGTAAAGTGGTCTCATTCCCTTTCAGACAAACCAAATCTCCATTAAGATTTTAGATCTTAGAAATATCCTACATTCTATTAGAGACATGTCCCTCCCAAATCTCCCACAGGGGCCACATACTGCATGCAGATTAGGTAGATACTTTATTAACATCAAATGACCTAATCATCACAAGTTTCAAAGGTCTATATACAACTCCCTAAATTGTAAACCAAATACTGGATAACATGAAACGCAATCATCTGAAATAACAATAGAATTGTTTGGTACTTAAGGAGGGTTGGCAAGTAGCTCGGGGAGTCTGCATTCAGATCTCCCACAACATTGTTGTGTAGTCTCTCTACCAGGTATGCAAACCTTATTTCTTATGTCTTGATAAATTGTCTAAATTTGTCTCATTACTGTCTAATTGGATTGATGAATTTGTTATGTCACCTGGTGAATAAATTGTTACATTTGAATTTATTATGATTGATTCTTAAACTATTGTCTTTAGTAGATTACGTTAAATCCATGTTTCCGCAAATCTTTGACCAGGTTAGTAGCGGACTAAAGCCGGTTTTGAGTGGAGCATAGGGCACACCGACTGAGACTTTAGAGCTCCGACTAACTAATTGGCATTATTTCTTGTGTACTTAGTGTGTACTGGCTCGACAGGGAATTTCCGTTTAGTATCGACCAAGCCTAAATAGGGTGAAGCCTAAACCTCTGGTTATTGTAATATTTTCTAGCTAAGTGTACATAGGAAACTATGGCATGATCATATAACGCTATTTTAACTTGGGTATTGTTGGTCTATCTTTGTAAATTTAGTGGTCATGACCTCTGGGTAGAAATGTTACTCTAATTAAGTGTTTACTATCTAAGGGGACTAAGCTATATACTTGTAGATAAAAGGGCAAGCAGGAGCAGCCATCTAATTATTATTTAGTCAATTACTGTTTTAATGACCAATACATATTTGTGACCGTGAGATCCGCGTTCGCGGCTGGCGCGAGACTCTAAGCGACAGGAATCCGAATGAACGAGTACAATATAAAATAGAGTTAAATATGATGATTCAATGTTAAGTCAAATTGAATAATAATAATTAAGATTAGAACACTAATATATCCTTAGAAACTTTTATAATTGGAGTCAGATAAAATAAACGAGGATCTTAAAATGAATAATATAGTGATATAATTAGAATGAAATCACTTAAACTGAACATGCTTGATAAGACAGAACACGCAGGAGACCTTCATCCACGCTGTTGGAAACCGCCATTGGACCAATAGGTGGACCCCCCTTACAGTGTATATGGTCATTTTTAAATGTCGTTATAAATTTTATTTAGGTGAAGCACTTTGGCCAACTTGTTTTAAATGCTAAATAAATAAAGTTTAGTTGAGAGATTAAAGTGAAAATGTAATGATATAAATATAGTTTTCCTGTGCTGCACAGTTCAGAGTAGATTAGTGCTCTGCTCGGTCATCTGATACAACATGTTGTGAATGATTCTCAATGTCTGTGGATTTTCCAGGGAATGAGTGGTCGGACTTATACTTTCAAGGTACGCTCATCTTCCACACAAAGATTGCAGCCTTTAGCAGTTAAAATCACACGTCATGATTTTAATTTGATTAATTGTACATTTCAGTGTCAAAGGAGTAAAAGAACATGCAATCACAATGAGCATTTTAAAGCAGTTGTGTGTCAGTTATACTGCGTGCTGGTACCGGATCGAATCAGTGCTCGGCACTACTGGTAATGCAGAAAAACTGGTATCGTTACATCTTTTTTATTTTAGTATTGACTTGGTACCGAAGTACTGGTACTTTTGACAACACTAACAAGAAGAATTATAAAAAGAACAGGATTTCTGATCTACCACCAGCAAGCGAAGCACTTCACTTCAAAGATTCCCCGCATTAGTGCATTGTTAGTTGTCCAGGGGAATTCTAATGATTTTTTAACTTTAAACATGTTAAGCTAAATATTCATGCATTTGAAAGAAAATGAAGTCGCTGTTAGACAGACAGCACACTGGCCAAACTCCTTTCAGACTATCTGGATCAAATTTCTCATCGACTACATTTACATGGACACCAGAAAGCTGCTTATAGCGAGAAAACAATGTTCCTGTTAACATGCACTGTATAAGTTGCATACTCTTTACCCCGTATACATACAGCTCCATCAGTAAGCAGCTTTCTCCACAGCAATGTAATTTATCATCAATGCTTGTGTAAATAACACACATGGTATCAGAGGAAGACTTAACTATTTTACACTGTTTGCTTTATTTACAGATATTCCAGAGTTGTTGCGGTGTTTCTTTCCTTAACTTGCCCATTACATAAAACTCCAGGATTCCCCAATATATGAGCACATTCATCCGGACGTTAGGGAGTCCATATTTTACATTCATGTGTATAAATGGGTATAGTTTATTGTGTATGTTATTTTCCCTCTATACTCCCAGAAATGTTGAATTCTTTCCACTGTGTTGACATGTTGTTGGGCTACATCCTATGACGTTTGTTATACCGGTCTGTTCCAAGCACGCGCACTCTTCAAAACACCCATCACAATGCCACTCAATGGCAAAATCAAGCTGCGTTCTCCGAGAGAAACATAGGTGTATTAAACTGCTTTCTCTTAATCCCTTAAACAGCAAACAGCATAAAGAAATCAGCGTTCTTGTTTACATGATGCTTCAGAATGCCACTTTCTATTAAAACCCTGGTTTTAACACTTGGCACGTTTTGTGCTGTCCAAAACAGATTGTTCCTGTTCCTGGCGCCTCCCGCAGTGTTGGTCTGTTTCAGACTACTCATGATTCTGTTGAACCCTGGTGCCTTTCCATCATCGACTTGCATCAACACAAACATGCATATGAAGGAGAACACAATGCGGGTCACTATATTTGTGTGCATTTTCTATTCATTTGGTGTCATTATGCACAGCATAGTGAACAACACTTGCACTGCGTGTCGCATGCTGCAATTCTGTTGATCATGTCCAGGAGAAGATGACTATATCTGATGCATACAAAAGATCTTGGTTACATGCTCACTCATGCACATATATAAAAGACACCACACCTCTGCTGTGTCCCACAACATTCCCCTGTCATTCATGATGCACATGTGTATTTGTTTTTATGCAACTGATGATGTCATTATGCTTAAATCATCAAAAACGCATGCACTAGTCATTTTACTTTCAGAAAAAGTGTGGACTAAAGTACAGGTTGCTTTCGCACTTATGCAAATCGTGCCAAAGTTCCATTGCAACCAAGTTCAACCATCTCCTACAGGTAGTCATTACAGTCGCATTCATTACCGCGGTCCGCTCCCCAGACTGCAAAACAGCTTTCACATTACCACCTTTTCATGCAAACTGTGCTGTTTCGGACTAAACTGCCAGTGTGAAAGACCCCTTAAATGCATGTAAACGAGGTCATTGGGTTCTGGCTTGGACCAGTGGTTTAACTACATATCTTTGACTGCAAAAAATGATTAGAAAAAGCAAGAGGCACTGAACAAGCAATTACACTGTGGAAGTGGGGGCGTGGTCGAGAGTCCATCCAGAGAGAGAGAGAGAGAGAGAGAGAAAGCGGTAAGGGCGCTTGCACCTGAGCTAAATTATGTCACCTGTCTCTAATTACAGTGAGCACAGGGAGAGCGGCATAAAAAAAACACACTGCCAGCAGAAAAGGGAAGAGAGAGAGAGAACGAGTCGAGTGTGCAGCATTGGTGTGTGTAACTATTGAGTGTTTAACCTATCAGTGTGTTGAAAAGTTTGTGTTCATTTTGAGAGGGCTAATTTGTTGCGCCGAGTAAAGCACAAGAGAAGAGTGTGTGCACACTGTACAGAGAAGCAAAGAAATAAAGAGCCTTATCTGACTGGATCATTGCTTCCATCTCTTTCTCATCCAAAAACCTTAGAGAGCATATTCAAGAAGCAGCAAAGCTATGAGTCAACACTGAGATGTCAACTTTAGAGATGAAAAGCAGATAGCCCAGCACGTACAAGCATTATATATGCTTGAGTCATACATGAAAAATTTTACTTTAAATTACCTTTTATTACCTAACTAGAAGTTAACAGAACAGAATAGGTAAACAATATAAACTTGCATTTCCTGAAATTCCCTTAAAATTATATATTTCCAAGCAGTGAGCATCACAACTGTGCCCCTAGCAAAAGCTAGTGCAAGAGTTGGTAGCATCATCTTAAATTAATCTTGTAGGTGTTTTTTTTATGCCATGGCCGTGCAAATATTTTAGTGCTGTAATGATCAGTTGATTGAACTTCTGATAAAGATATAGACCAATTCATCTGGCCAGCCCTTAAATATTTCCTTGTCAATTATTCTCTCCCACTGGAAATGCAGATGTACACTTGCCTTCATTGATCTTGGCCATGTCTACACTGGCGTTGTTCAGCTGCAGTGCCGTTTGCAGAGCTGGGAGGAGCTGGCGTAAGAGGGAGGGGTCTTGAAGAAGAGAAGGTGGGGCCGGTGACTGCATCACCGGAGAAACTGGGATTGTTGAGCCAGAGGCGCTGCTGGCTAAATTGCCCATATTTAAGCCAGATCCAGCAGCAGCTGAAGAGGAGGGTGTGAGGGAGGAAGGCTTCTCTGTGGTAACTGCAGACTCTGCTTACAAGGTGAACAATGAAAATGAGAGGTTAACATGTTGTATGACAGAATTCAGTTATAAATGAAAGTATGCTTTATGTATGTCTTCCTCTGTAGAGTCCAATATAAATCAATAAGCCTTGAGAGACCATATTTAACCCTCTGGGGTCGGCAATCGCACCGGCGCAATAGTCTCGCTTTTTTTCTTATCAGTGCAAAAGAGACTCAAAATACTCGGTTGATTTTGATCTTACATATAAGTGTTGTACATCATTAGATCCTGTTAAGTGTCTATTTTTTTGTGGATACTCACAATAAAAACAAAGTGTTGTGCTTTTGGCCAAATAAAGAAAAACAAACATGATGCGAGTTCTGCGTTCTCTCTGTCAGTGAAGTCCATTCTGAAACGCGTCCGTAAATTAACCGTAACTCAGCAAATACTTGTCCCCCAGGCACGAGACATATGTCTTTATGAAGCTTGCATTCTCTTCTTTTACATGAAGTAATTTATAAAAAAAAACTAATATTTTAGCTTATGTAATCCGTTTGAAACCAAGGAGAGTACAGTTTTTTCGTTCTCCCCTCATTATCTGTAATGAGCTGAGACCGCCACGCCCCCGGGTGCTATTCACATGTAAATAGGTGATATGCATCGCACACGCTCCCCGATCAATAACATAAAAACCCGAAGTTTCTTCATGAGATTCACTGATAGTTCATCGCATTTTGAGGATGGCATGCTACTCCAGTGAAGAGGCCCTTCAGATGATTCTGGACAGCGAGGAAAAATTCACCTTTTCCTCAGAGGAAGATTGCAACTCCGACGACGAACGGCTGCACTTTAAAGAACGAATTGATCCCGCCGAGGATGCAAGTTCGGAGTAAGTTGTTTAGTGTTATATAATTCCTTTTCTGATCATATGGAACTTATATGAATTTTCAGACTATATTTTGCCTAGTTTTGGCTAGCTTTTGACATCTTACAGGAAAGATTGCCCCACAATATCCCTAACATTCGTGTATGCTCAAGTGTAAACTTTTTAAATGTGATTAAATTCTAAACATATTTGTATATTAAATATATTTCACTCAATGATTAGCTTATGACACTGATTATCATGCTAACATACTGCCTTATGCGTAATGTATCTTGTTTGCGAATATCTGCTTGGGCAACATGATTATTTAGTGCAAATATATTTCCGGTAAAATATGTGATAGTCCAAACGTTACTGTCTATGCAATATATTTTTATATGTTCAGTTTTGGTTAGCCTATGACACTACTTATCATGCTTACTGCCCTATGCACAGATGTTTGTGAATACATATGTAAATGTTTGACATGTAGGCTAGTGATGTGTCGTTCGCGAACGATCCGTTCATTGCGTGTATCACTAAAAGCGCACGGTCTATATGGCCCATCAACAGATACTTGCGGTGACGCGGTCTACGGCCCATCAATAGATATTTCTCAGTCCCATGGCCATCAACAGATTTTTTTTAATCCATGGCAATTAGTGATTGATAATGATAATGATAGTTTCTTTGATTGTGTTATCAGCATGCTCACGTTTTTTTTGTTTTGTTTTTTTTAGGAATGTGTCTGCATCACGCTCTCCTTCTCCAGCACCATGCAGAGGAGCACGCAGGTGTCGTTCAGTTCTCAGTGCGATCGAGAATCATACTGAGTAAGTGCATAAATGTAATATTTTACAGATGAAATGTAGCCTAATTGTGTTTACATTGTCATAATATAAAAGTACATATTGAAATAACAAAAAAACTTTTTTTTTTCCCATGTCCTGCACCTGTGACTGAATCTCATTAATATTCATGTCCATCGACACTCCCATGCATACAGCAGCGCTGACACAAAAACTGACTTACAAAATTTAAATTGTTATATTGTTGTTTGTGAAAGAGTTTTCAGAATGATTTTCACATCATTTTGTAGTAAAAATTCTAGCCTACAAGAATGGTGACTCAAAAGTCTTGTGGACAACTGTTCAGTATGTGTTATATGGCCTTATTGCGGTGACAATTTTTTTTCCCAAACTTACTAACCACGCATAATATTTTTTTTCTATAAAATGCAAACATGTACATCTATTTTGCTTACATATTATTGTAGCAGAGTTTGTGCTGAATACAGCAAAATTACATGTTGGCCAATGGTATGTTGTAAGTTGCTGAAATAAGCTCAAATGTCAGGGCATGTCAAAACATCTCAAGGGCCCCAAAAACACCTCAGACCCCAGAGGGTTAACAGTGATTATTTTATCAAGAGTTAGGGGTCTTCTTAGGACAATGTGAAGTAGAATGCCTAAAGCCCCCTTCACTGAAGTAAAATTACAGTAACGCACAGCCTCATGTGACTTACTGCTTTATTAGCAGCAGCAACAGCAATATAAGACACCAAATGTTAAATGGTTAAATTTCAGAACAAACAACTACTGACTAATATAGTTCATTAGCCCAGTTTACAGTTGCCCAGCAACAGAGCATCATTATAGAAAGCGGGATCACAGTGTGCATTTATCAACATTTTATCATGGGTTTGAATGTGGCTCACCCAATCAGAATTTGAAAGGATACTTCACTGTAAATATGACAAATATATTGTATAAAAAGTTAAATCCTCAAAAAGGTAATATTAATTTAAAGTTGCAAGTTGTAATTTTTGTCCATTTACAAAAAACAAATTCTCTTTGTGAAAATATAAGTCGGTAAATTATGATTAAATATCATTATCACTTATGCTCATATAGTTAAAAACATAATTTTAAACTAAATTTTTACCTCATGCATTACACATTTTGAAAAAAATCAATAGGCTGAAAAACTCATTTATGTAGCCATATCAACCAGGCCTAGATGACTAAAAACCAGAAGCTGCTATCTACCATCTAACTAAATAAATATACCTTTATTTTCCATTTTTACAATCACTAATCTTCAGAAAATGTGGACCAATATATCGGTTTTACAGATTAAACGGTCCTGATAGTTGTTTTTGTAACCAAGTTATCGGCAATAATCTATGCAGATTTCTATATATTTTTATTCCTCCGTGTTTCTCTGTGGCCTGTGCTGGAGGATTCTGCAGTTAGAAAGGTTTGTTTCTACAGTATAACAGCAGCCTCTAGTATTGAACTAAAATCAATCACTGACACTACGTGGGGGTTTTCTGTAACCAAATCTTTCATCTTTGACAATAGTCATCCATATTTTTATCCTCACTTCAATGCACAGATCGTTATTTTGAAATTCCTAGTTAATCAAGTGTTCTACATTGAAGCAGGCATGCAAAGGAAAATGTGACTATTGACCATTTCAAACATGTAAACAATAACAAGGAATTAGAACAAGTTTTCCTGCAGCACTTCTGGTATCCAGACGTGTTGTTGATACGTGAAAGAGCCGATTAAATAAGACCCAATTCATGCTAGCACCATCACTGATTTTTAATTGGAATAACAACAAGGTTGTGAGGGATAGACTTACCATCTCTTAAATGGCAAAAACGGTATAAAGCTCCTAGATCACATTTGATTTTCCACAACGCATGTTGTCTGGAGATCATTGTATACTGAATGTTCTTGGACAGATTTTTTAATCAACGTTTTGTCCGCTGAATGATCCAAAAACATTTGAAACTGCAGTATAGACAAATGAAGAGACTGCACATCTATCCCTCATAGCCTTGTTGTCAATCCCATTAAAAATCAGAGATGGGGCAAGCGCGAATAAGGTCTATGTTTCACAGATTAGATGCTCACAATTATTTTCTCAGTGGAGAGCTCGAGAAAGATTGCTCCGGTTATAACAAAGTCTAAACTATCATGTCTGTCCGTCACTGACAGAGTGACTTCCCACTTCCTGTGGAGATTTCGTTTTCTGCGACTAACAGAAAAATCTAAACTTGGTCGACCAATTACGGGGCTCCCTATGTGCATCTACTAAATACTAACTTGAAGGGGGTGAATACTTGTGCAACCAAATATTTTGTGTTTAATATGTGTTATAAATTTAGATTAATTGGTAGAAATTTATTTTGACTGATATGAGACTTTTTCTTTGATCAGTGTCAAAAAAGCCAAATGAATTTCACAATGACTCAATATATAAAAATTTATATGGGGGGGATGAATACTTTTCATCGGCACTGTATGTCTATACAAGAAAGGAATGGATCACTTTGCTGCTGCTTTGACACATACATATTTAGCTAAAATTTTCAGTTGAATCTAAAAAAACTGATTTAAACTTGACACATTACATAAGCGAATGATTTGTTTTTAAGATGCTGATGCTTACTAGTATTGGAGAAACTGGTGGGTGCTGCCTGCATTGCTTCACGCCTGTAGTCCCTGTCTTTAGGGAAACTATTGATCACTGCAGTGGTCTTAGTCACCTCTTTCTGCCTCTGCTCTCTAGGGGGAAAAAACAAAAACACAAACTCACTGGCCACATTTACAAATGACAGAGGCATTAACACACACACAACCAGATCACCTTTACAAAAACAAACATATCTGGTATAAGCCACATGATCAGAGAAGTGAAGAGTAACTTTGTTACTCAAAAGGAATCCTCAGGAAAACACTGCATTACAGTAAATTTCTCTCTTACTAGGGCTGCACGATAATGAAAATTCATAGTTGCAGAAACATTGTTACATACTAGATCATAAAACTTAACCATCTGCATTGATGACCTAATTTTCACTTAACATATCGGTGTATTTTATCACAATTAACAGCGTAAGGCAAGGGGGTCAAATAATGTGTGTGTGTGTTTAATACCTCTCCAACCACTCTTTAGGTTTCTCCCACTGAGACACCTCAGTCCTGCAGTTGTAGTAGTACTTCTTCCCTGAAGAACTAATGTGTTCAGACCAATCATCTGGTGGTTCATCCGGCTAACAGAAGGAAAACAACAGGTTAGAGCACTGTGAATGCTGAGATCATTTAAAGTGCCGTTAAAAGACGTAAACAATGACAGCTAAAGAGAGACAAAAATAAATAAGAGAATAAAACACAAAGGCAACATAAAAGACAACCTGAAAAGGGAGGGGGGAAGCCAGACTAAAGGAAGACAATCCAGGTGTTTATGTTTTTCTTCTGCCATAAAGCAAGGCTGCTAAACAGAGCAACAGTCCGAGGAAGTGCAGAATATAGAATAAGAATGGTTAAGAATGGTTAAGAATAGAGCAGGAAAGGGAGCATGAGACAGATGAGAGCATGCGAGTGAAGGAGACAGAGAGCTGAATCCTGATGCAAGCGAGAGTAATATTTAATGAGGTGGATCTCTGAGCATTGGCCCTGCATGATGTCTCTTTAATCTGCCTAAATCCTCACTCAAACCACCAGCAGTCTGATTTTCAAAGCCACAGACCACAATTCCAGACAGTTACCCATCATTAAAGAGGAAGGGAGAAAAATAAAACCTACTCAGAGCTTATTGGCTGTATACAGCATACTCTTTAACTCTTAGAAAACAATGTTCATTGCAGAACTAGGTTTAACACCATTGATGTCATTACACGCTACACTTAGTCTGTCCTTGAAAGAAAACAATTTTAAAAGAAGTTCACCCAAAAAAGTCAAATTGTTAAATAACCCTCATATCATTCCAAACATGTATGCTGTTTTTTTCCAAGGTAAACAAAAGGAAAACTTTGTGAACTGTATAAGAGCTTTGTAACAGTGATTAAGGGCTGCTTGTTTGTTTGTTTGTAAGCGATTTAATGCCATGCCAGCTTCCACTGCTTTCATCATGGCCAAAAACAAGTTAAAATGCATTAAAGGGTACAGTAACAAAAAACCTTTAGGGTTTTCACAATTTATTTTCAATAACGTCAAGCTATTCAGGGTTGACTTCAAATGCATAAAAGTTGCAAATCGCATTGGTGTGCATTGGGGCTGCTGTAAAAGCAGAATGGGATTACATTTTTGTAGCACTTATTTTATAATGCATTTCATTCTTCAGGTTATGTATTTGTATGTAATTTTGAGAGGACAGGAGAGTTAAGGAGGTAAAGGCTTTTTATTTCACAACAAATTTGCCTGACAGAATCATAAATCACAGCAGAGGTTTAAACATGACAATTCGTTTTTCTCAGGAAGTTTAGTCCTCAGGCCTACTTCAGCTAAAGATCTGTCTAAAGATCTTCGCCTGATGATTAGCAGGGCTCAATGATAAGGATTTTTTCTACTGGCTCGGTCAAGCCAGTGCTCTGGATTTTTACTTGCCCTTCCAAAATTTTAACTGGTCCAAGCACAGCTTTAAAAAAAATAAATTATATATTATATATACACAGTTGAAGTCAGAAGTTTACATAAACCTTAGCCAAATAGACTTAAGATAATTTTTGTACAATTCCTGACATTTAATCGTAGAAAACATTCCCTGTCTTAGATCAGTTAGGATCACTACTTTATTTAAGAATGTGAAATATCAGCATAATAGTAGAGAGAATTATTTATTTCATCACATTCCCAGTGGGTCAAATACACTTTGTTAGAATTTGGAATCATTGCCTTTAAATTGTTTAACTTGGGTCAAACACTTCCACAAGCTTCTCACAATAAGTTGCTGGAATTTTGGGCCATTAATCAAGACAGAACTGGTGTAACCGACACATGTTTGAAGGCCTCCTTGCTCACACATGCTTTTTCAGTTCTGCCCACAAATTTACTATTGGATTGAGGTCAGGGCTTGGTGATGGCACTCAAAAACCTTGACTTGTTGTCCTTAAGCCATTTTGCTTCACGGTTGGGATGGTGTTCTTCGGCTTTCAAGACTCACCCTTTTCCTCCAAACATAACGATGGTCATTATGGCCAAACAGTTCGATTTTTGTTTCATTAGAACAGAGGACATTTCTCCAAAATGTAAGATCTTTGTCCCCATGTGCACTTGCAAACTGTAGTCAGTCTTTTTTATGGCGGTACACCTCCAATTCAGTACAGCACCCATAAGAATCTCCTAATTGGCTAATTGTCTAAAGGATAGACATAATTTTCTGGAATTTTCCAAGCTGCTTAAAGGCACAGTTAACTTGGTGTATGTAAACTTCTGACCCACTAGAATTGTGATATAGTCAATTAAATGTGAAACAATCGGTCTGTAAACAAATGTTGGAAAAATTACAAATTTCATGCACAGTAGATGTCCTAATTGAGTTGCCAAATCTATAGGTTTGCTAATATTAAATCAGTGGGAGTGGTAAAAAAAAAGAAAGTGTTTTAATGACTTAAATGAATGTATGTGTGTGTGTGTGATATATATAAAAAGACATTACTTATTCCCCCAAAACTGTATCACATTTATAATTTACATGTTATGATTTATGATATAAATTCAAAAATACATCATATTAATATCAGCCATCTTGCAATTTACACGTTTTTCAGAAAAGTCATTTTTATTTGTATAGCTTTTTTTTTTTTTTTTTTTTTTTTTTTTTTTTTTTTTTTTTTTTTTTTTTTTTTTTTTTTTTTAACAACACAGTTTCAAAGCAGCTTAAAATCAAAGTCTTAGACATCATTGTGCAGTTTGATACAAATGTGATTTGAAATTTTGTCTTAAAACAAATAGGTAGATATTAGGCCTAATCTGAGAAGTGGATAGAAGCATGAAAATAGACAACCCAAATAAGACCAACACTAACATACAAAGCACATAACGAATATACTTGTACAGCCCAGAAAAGAAACATGTAACCGTGTGTTATGAAGATTATATGAAGACGGATTTAAATGTCATCTTGAGCTTTGATAATAATAACAGCCATTGCGATTACACTTTTCATATTAAAATGCCCTTCCGTCCCCATCTGCTGGCAGGTCATCCCCGCCTTTCTGGATCTGGGACAACAACAATAACAACAACAAAAAATTAGGGAAAAAAGGCCAACACGGGATAGCGGAAGAGAAAGAAAAATTTACTCGCCGGTAGTTTTGTCCTCAGCCACTAGCCTCTAGTGGATGACAGATGCACCTCCCCGGGTGGATCGGAGGCACCTGGTGGACGGAACATACCGCCGCAGTTTTGGTGGACGGATGGGGACTCCCCCACCCCTGGTAGCGGTTCTCCCGCTCGCGGTCCTCACTTGCCCCTGCCGCGTTTTAGCGGCCGGTAGGGGTCTTCTCCGCCCCTGGCAGTGGCCCTGACTGCTCCAGGCAGTCGACTAGAAGCCCCTCCTCCCCTCGCAGTCGGGCTCCAACGTCCCCCGGTGGATGGCCGCGGCTGCTCCGATTACGGTGGACGGTAGTGGCGAGGACTGGACGGTTAATCGGAAAACAATCGAAACTGAAATTTAGAACCTCTAACCGACATAATTTTCCCATGTTGTTTATTTTAATCCTGTTACTACTTTCCCCTTAAAAACATACTACCGTGTGTGTGTAGTCACGTGACTCCGCCCCATCCAATCAGCGGCATGGAAGCAACATAGAGGCAAACTCAAACACAGAGTCAACTGAGCAACAGGAGCAGCTTGTTCCAAAGAAAAATGCAGTGTCCGTCGTTTGGACACATTTTGGCTTCAAGAAAGAAGACACCGAACAAAATGAAGTCAATTGTAAAAAATGTTTCAACGACCAAGTTCAAACACCAATCTGTTTCAACACTTGGAGCACAATCACGTTACCGAATATTAACAGTGCATGGCTCAAAAAAAAGAAAAAAAAAGAGAGACTGACAAGTGCCCAGCAACAAGTGCCTCCACAAAGCAGGTGTCAATAACACAAGCATTTACAAATGCTACACAATATGAAAAGGATTCAAGAAGATGGAAAGCAATAACTGACAACATTTGTTACTACATCGCAAATGATATCCCATAGCTACAGTGGGTTTAAACACCTCGTTAAAACTCACAACAGAAGATACACTGTGCCATCGCAACCATATTTTTCCCTAACTGCGCTGCCACAGATCCTGCCTGAAACCTGAAAAGGTAAACATGCTAGTGTTTCTTAGTATGAACCTACAGTAAATACTTGTGCATATAGTGTGACAGGACAAGATCACTGAGAGGAAGATCACATGCAACAGCGATTGCGAGTCAGATTCACATCTATAACACTAAAGCTTCCTATTATTATTCCCTATTCTCAAAGTGTCAAACAGGCGTCTTATCCGTTCAGGGTCTGTAGGGCTCATAAAAAAGTGACAACGTAATTTCCTGATTATATTTGGTTCTATATACAGCTCTCAATCATGAACAAAATCAACTAAGTTTGTCCTTTTACCAATGATTATCTGCACAAAAATCTGGCTCCTGCACAAGCTATTGTGTGCAAATTCACAATACTCGCTGGACAATTTTTTCCCCCTCAATGAATAGGATAATACTTTATAGAGAAAATGGAAGAACTTTTTTTACTCAAGTAAACATGTAATTTCTATAAGGCCATTGATTTCATATGTGGGTTGATATTCTAAGAGGGCTTTAGCAGATCTAAATGTTTCTCCTCAGCTTTCAGAATTTGTAAACACTAGCCCTAAAATTATCATTGCTTTTTTTTTTCCTCATGGAAAAGTTGTTTATTATTTGTTAGTTAAGGGTCATGTTTGTTTTTTCAGTCAGATCTTATGGAGGAAATTATTGACAGAATGGCGTTTAAGTAACACGTTACTTAATATTGTACAGTGGTCATTGAGAACTGCTGTTGTATGGCAAGAGCAGTGTAACAATTCTTCAAATATATTTTTTTGTTCCGCAGTAAAAATGCCAGCATGAAAGTTTGAAATCACATGCGGGAAATATTGAAAATGTTTTAGGGCTGTCAATCAATTACATTTTTTAATAAAATTACATGGTGTACAGATTAATTAAATCGCATATACAAATATTTGCTGAGAAAGCCCCTCATATAACAATAATTCAATATATAATGATGAAATAATGACACATGGTTATCTTTAAATATTAAAAAATTATATATAATAAAACATTCAGATAATTAAAATGCATTACATTATTGTGGCAGAAGAGTTCATCATTAATAAGACAATACAAAAAGCGGCTTTAGCATACAATGTATTGTTTACTGCCATATTATTGATCATAATCCAATCATTGGCACACAGTTCACAGCAATCCATTTCACAAGTGAATTTGTCAATCAGTTGGAGATTTATTATGAGGGCTTGTTTAAGGACCTGTCAATGTGCAACTGCATCAGTAAAAATAGAGGTACGTACAAACTAAATTTTCTCCAAAATACAACAGCGTGGACACATTCCTAAAAAAGGTGGAGGGGCAGATTCATCTGCAGCATTACAGAAGGAGCAAAGTGGATCTATTTCAGGGAGCATGTTTCTTAAATAAAGATTGACTGGGTAAAAACGGTGTAACAGTTTAAAGGACACCTCCTTAACCTTGTTGTGTCGCGTCTCAAATGTTTAGGTCACTGTGTTAAGTTAAATATATTTTAATACTTTAAACACATCTTGAGATCCCTTAGTTCGCATTTGCACTCCTTCGAGTGTTTTGAACACAAGAACGTAACATGTTTATGTTGTGTGTCCACTGAAGGGTTGTTAATGTTTTGTTCACTGTAATAAACCTTGTGTTGCTCACACAGCTGAAATTTCCCTTACTGCCCTCTGGAGTAAACAGGTGGTACTATAAGCTTGCATTTCTCAGGAAATCACTGCGATTAAATGCGTTAATTTAACACGTTATTTTTTGTAAAATTAATCACACGTTATTAACGCGTTAAATCGACAGCCCTAGTTTTTTGTGAACTAGTGCATATTTCAACCTGTGAATAAATTCTACTTTACATACCAAGTGACAGCAATACCTAGGGCTTAATTACCTAGATATAAGGTTTATTACAAAGTATAAATTCTTGGGAAAAGTAACTGAGCAGATTAAGTGTTTTTGATAAAGGAGTTCATAAAATAGGTGGAGCATCTCAACAGCTTCATCCTGTGGAGGAGATATTAAACAGCATATCCGGAGTGACCCCCGTAATATACAGAATAAGAAGCAATTTAGAACTTTTACATTTTAGAAATTTTGAATTTAGAACGCAAAAGTGGCACAAGGACAGAGGAAAATTTGGTTTGTATATATTTTTAATACTAAAGAGATTCTAATTTTAAGATGACTCACCACACATAAATAGTTTCTGGATCTAAAAGAGACCTTGAGGCACATATATATCTGGTCCATTATAAAAAGTCAACATGTTCATAAAATGCTCCCTCAATATGACAATGCTTTTGACAGGCTGTTCTAAAATTTTAGACACATATACAATTAGGCAAAATTAGTAACAAATGATGGTTACAATATTGTACTGCATCATTCATTAAACAAACAACAGCAAATTTGATTTTTAGTATCTTAAATTTCACAGAAGTCAAAATACATTTAATGTTTATCTTAAATATTTTGACATTTTCAAAGATTCCAATTAATGCATTAATTGCTGAAAATGCAAAAGACCCAAATCCCTTTTCTTTACTCTGGAGGTAAACTGTACCTAGCATCTCTCATGAGAGTTGATATTATCTACAGAAATGGAACAGATGGTCTGCACACAGGAGGGTTGCCACACATTAAACACATTTAACACTAAAGCAGAGCTTCTGCCAGGGATCATTTTGTTAGATCCAAATAATGACCCATAAAATACCCTACCATTCAAATTCTAAATAAGTTTAACAAATCTAGCAATCTATACATTTTCTATTTTGACTTCAGTGGTACTAAATTACTTGTTTTAAAGATGTCGTAATTTTGCTTGTCAGATAAAATCAGTGCATAAAGAGTAACTTCTTCCAGCAAAACTATTATGCGACGTGAAACAAAATGCCTATTACGGTATCGTTAAAACAAAGCTTTTTTTTGTGACAACTGGACAATAATCTCGCCAAGACAAACATAAGCCTAATGTCCAAATTTATTTATTTTAATCTTAAAAAAAAGCAACCCTTGTTCAAGACTACTGTTGCAATTACTGTCGTATATCAAGATAGCCTTGCTGTATGACCGCTGCTTCCTTCAAGATGAAATCAGGTGAGAAGGCAATGAGATATAAAAAGGAACTTACTGTGTCTGAGGATTTGTTGGGGTTTGAATGAGAGTTGGAGGTATGCAGAGAGCTGTGGTTATGGGAATTCTCTTGAGGGGATATACTGGTCCCTGAAAGAAAACAAAAAAATGAAATGGAATCAGAAATCATACACCAGGTTCGGTTCTACCTCAAGGCTGGTAAGCACAGTGCTACTGCTATCACTGACGTGTATATATACACATATACACTTCTGCTTTAAAAATCAAAATCCAATTTTGCATTTCAGTTATCACTACCCTCAAAACCAATCCTGTATATCAACAGCTCTTAGCACTTGAGCTTGTTATCGCTGTGTGATGCGGAGACATGTACACACATGTATTATTTCAACAACATTCATCACTGTAGGTGCCATTTCAGCTTACACCAGCTCCCTTATAAAACTGATGAGAAATGCAACCTCTCAAAAGACCACACTGGCATGTCTTCATGTTGCAAGATTTTGATATCAGTATCAAAGTGTAGATTCAGCAGTCATATTGTAATTCACAATGTAACATTAAGAAAACAAGAGAAATCATTTGTAGCTCTGAATTGATCTGGTAATCTTGTTGCAAGAAACCACTCAATTATGAAAACTATTACTGGTAGTTATACTTGTATGGCTATTGTCATAAGGGTATCATTTAATTATCCACAATGATCAGTTCTTTATAATGTTAGCACAAAAGACCAAACTGAAAAACAATAATATGAACCCGAAACAGGTGTGCTATAAGACAAATTAGAAGTGTACTGTGATATTAGTTATTTCGACAAAACCCTAATAAATCAGCAGAGCTGCTGAGAGATAAAGAACAGCATAATGATTTATAATAGTCACACTCTTGATGCCACATCCAGCACTCTCGCAAAATCAGTAAGTACCTACAAAATAACTAGAAACATAAAACTTCAGGAAGAACACATAAGATTTAAGATACATGAAGGATCAAGAAAGTAAGAGAGCAAGCCAAAAGTATAAGAACAACCCTGCAAACCCCACAGCTAACCATCAATCCTTAGAAGGGGCATTTTAGCTATAGCAAGCTCATGTTGCAGACAACCCTTAGGGCACAGACTGTTCTCAATGCCTCAAGAGAAAAAGGTGTCAGATCTGTGCCAGGAACAAGAATATAAAGCTACTACTAGGGAGGAAAAGACTAGATTCTCTAGACAGGTTAGTGGAATTAGATGGCTAGACAGTTATTCAGAGTTTTGTTTGAGGCACTTGGTAGGATGTAAACAAGATATAGAGGATATATAAAATATACAAAAGCTTTTCTGTGCATTCCAGATATTTCTGTGAAATAATATTTTTTTTATTGGACACAAAAACTAGAGCTTAAGTTTAAAAACATGTCACTTAACATGCATTTCAGATGGTCTCTTACAAACTAAGCAGCAAACTGGACCAGATTTCATGCCGCAGGTTAAGTACAATTAAAGTGTCCAAGTAAGGCATTATTAGAGTGAAGGTTAAGAAAGCAGGTATAAAATAAACACCGGCTTATAATCCTTAAAATGTTTTGGAGTCTCTGGAATGGGTGTGGAGGAACCAGAAAACCTTGTTTTGTGTTTGCATTAGGAAAACATGACAATATACATTAAAAAAAAAAAAAAAAAAGCAACTAAATCAATTAATTAACAGTGTCACTCATTTAGCAAAGTTTTAGGTTTTGGAATATAGATATTTATATAAATATAAATAAGAACGTTAAGAAGTGGTTGGTATTTCAAACTGGCGAATTTCCATCAACACCCCAGTCTGTGAGACATCTACAGAAATATGGAACAAGGCAGGCAAGTTCCCCCAACTACACATTCCATCAACTAGCATATTTAAGACTGAACCTTGGATCAGCTGCTGCTGTTTGCACTTATATTTGCTTTACAAACATTTTCTCACAGTAAACTACAAGAAAATATAATATCCAAGAAATGAATTATGCTATTAACATATTTCAGCAACCTTTTAACCACATTTCAAGTGGATTTTTTCTAAATGACTTTCGAAATGTCAGATTTAATCAATCTGATCAATGGTTGATGCAAAGCATTAATACCAATATTCATATAATGAAAACATTCAATAAAGGCACTCAGCCAATTAGCAAAATAAAAAGATTAATAGTTTTTGTCCTCAGAGCAAACTCTTTGTTTTTGTTTTTTTGTGGAAAATCTGCATTCAAAAATGGAGAATAATCTTCACCAACCTGCCATGTCTAAAATCTTAGTTTTAAAACAGGATAGTCTGTATTTAAATGAGATTTGAAGCAGTGTATCCAATAGATATATCAGCCACAACTGTAAATAACTTTAAATGTAGGCTGCTTGCCACTTTTTTATTGGAAGATAGTGGATCTTGTCAGCAGCAAGATCTCATCATCCACATATTTATTTCTCAATAAGTTGCAAAATGTTATGTTTAGATTTACATGCCTTTATACATCTTAGTTGTGTTTTGTTAAGATGCACACTGTGAAGATGAAAACCGTGAAAATTAATATGCTAGCTTCTCTGAAAAGGAATTCACTGAAGATGTTCTAACAGGCAGGACTTAATTGGTGTTTTGCAGAATGCTATATTCAACTAGTTAATTAAGAAAATAGAATCAATAATATTCAATTTGAGAAGAGTAAATTAAATAATTTATGCCAAACTCAATATAGCGAGAAAGACCAGAAAAATGTTAAGAATTCCTTTAAAAAAAAAAAGAAAAATGGATAACTGTGAAACTAAAGACTAAACTCAAGTGCATTAATCCATCTATGGAAACCTGTAGCATAGCTTCTGCAGGTAGGAGAGGCTTTAATCTCATCTTTTTTTTAGTCTCCTTTCCATGCCTTACATACCAATTTAACTGCTAAATGTCTCTATTTATATCCTTAGTTAGCTATAAAAGACCCAACTGCTGCATTTAGAAAATGTGAAATAAGTGTGGGTAATTTTTATGACTAGGCCTAAACAGAATATTCTGACTAGCAATCTGTGCAGTGATCTTGGCGGGAATCTACAGAGATCTGTGTAATGAATTGGAAAAATGCTGAAGCAGAGCTGGGAGTACTAGACTCTTAAATGGTAGATTGAAGCATAATCAAATTAGACCAAATATTTAATAAACATGCAAGGCGTTAGGATGTGTTGAACTTTGTGAAGGACTGGTGTCCCAACTCTGCAAAAAAAATTCTGCAGAGTCTGCTATGACATTTTTATTTATAACTATGCCTAAAAAATATCTATACAGGTCAATAAATAATGTGTTCAAAGAGTCTAAGTTAGATTATTTAAAAAGGTATTTCCATCAGAGATGTGTCTAAATTATTTGCAGATTTTGTCCGTTTAACACTGAACATCTACAATGCAAAAATCATTTCAGCAGCATAATTTAAAAACTCCAATTCTTTTGCTTTCCATGTGGATCTTGCTTGAAAGGAAAACAGAATTTTGCAGAATATCACATTACATGGGTGATGTAAAAAAACGACTCCACCGGCAGACAAAATATTGAACATCTATCTCTCAACCATCGAAACCACTTTCTATTGACTTGAGTATTTTTTTTCAATCTGTGACTTGAAGCTTTGTCCTTCTTTCTACTCTGTGGCATTATATTCTCCTGCCTATAATGACATAAATCATATAGAAGAGATGCAGGAAAATGCAGGATGCTTGTAAGTTGTCAAATGTGCAGCTTTATACCAAAGGCAACAATATGCTCAACATTTACAGCAGACAATTGACTTGTGCTCACAAAGATTACACTTATTAAGAAATTAAGACTCATTAAGAAAAACGTAAATAGGCAAAAAGACTCCGATCTAGGTCTCTCCTGGTCTGCGCTCTTACCTCCTTCTCGGTCTCTTCCCCGGTGTGGGTGGATTGCTTTTGCTCTGCCGTGGCCAGCGCTGTCCATGTGTTTATTGTCTGGACTGTCTGATCGCCGCAGCATCTTGCACGGTGGCGTCGCATCGTTGTCACGCATCTTCTCATGTCGGTGATCGGGATGACTCTTGGATGAGTACTTAAGGGTCTGTCAAAACATAACGACCCCTACATTGAACTCTGCAGCACAATTACTCTCTCGCGTGCAATGCATTCGACAACACACACTTGCCACTGTATTAATTCAGAAGTTCATCATGTTTGTGTCATGACATGCTTTGTACGTCATTGCACGACTTAATACGAGCATAAGCACAGGAAACCCTATAACCATCACTCTCCCAGTCTTATATACAATCCAACATATCATGATAGTCTACACGACGATTACAATCGTTAAATTGAGATATGGTTGAACTCACTTGAAACTATGAACTCGATAGTTTATACATAATCTCTTGTCATTTAATTAGCAAATCAGTATCCGACTGTTTCTCTAAAGGAGCTAAAAAAACAATAGAAGTGATAAGGGGGAAAAGGTTTTTATAATTAGTATTCTAGCTGTAAATATCTGACAGACAGGCCTGAGCTAGCCACTAGCAAGCTAACGTTAGCCTGTTAAACTAGCTAGCACAATAGAGCTCCGTTAAAACAAGATAAATTCGATGGTGAATTGACTGTTGTCAACGCAATCTATGTTTATAATGTAACATAAATGTGTGTGTCATTTTAAGTCGAACTCGTATCGAATGAGGCACTTTTCGGAGAGGCCTATACTGCCTCAAAAGCCTGCACTAGATTACCCCCTTTTAATCTTATTTGTTGCAGATCTACCTGATAGGGCTGAGAATCCCTTCGGTCGGTGCACCTACAAAACAAAACCAAGAGACAGAGAGGAACCGTTAAATACGATATTCATTGTCAGTGACAGAAATTGCAACAGCTGAATCGGCTTCCTTAAGTTTCTACTTATTTTGGTTTGGCTAAAAATGGCGGATTGTCAAAGCGGAGAAGGAAAAGGAGGAAAATCGGAGTATAAAACTGAGCTCTTTACCCATCGCCGAGTCTTGGTTGTTTCCTTGCATACATTACCATCAATGCCGTGTTAGTGTGTGTGAAGTAGATGTGAAAGATTGGCGACTAATTTTGCTTTTTGAGTGGGCTATCGTCGTCTCTATGGCATATATTCGTTCAATAGTTCTGGCTGGTAGAGTCGCTCTTCGCCTATGCTAGTCGGAAGAGCGCCCTCAGTCCATCTCCCACTCACACACACATCGAACTCTGCCCCTATCTACAGCACAGCGAAGCTCAGCCTCCCTCACGCTTCTCAATACTGGCTATTTAAGTCAGGTTCGGCTAAACTCGGCTACTGTCGATTAATATCGCATGCAAACTTTATTGCTGGGAGTTCTGACCAACTATTTTTTGCTGGGCAAGGACAATGAGTGGTATTTTCCTAGACAAGTCTTATAAAGGTCA
Organism: Moxostoma hubbsi; assembly: GCA_032164185.1. Classification (NCBI taxonomy): domain Eukaryota; kingdom Metazoa; phylum Chordata; class Actinopteri; order Cypriniformes; family Catostomidae; genus Moxostoma; species Moxostoma hubbsi. Next base: position 13,948,336 of record JAVLUX010000039.1, read on the forward strand.
GCCCATATTAGAACAATAAACAGAATGTCTTCAATAATAATTTATTCTATTGCTGCTGTTGACAATCCTCCCACTTCGAGAATTACACCTGGGTAGGGTTGCACTAGCTGTGCGTAATTTCTCACGTAAGTTAAGACGTAAAGTTCACACTAAGGGCTTAGTACTTGTTAGTTTGTAACTAAGTCAGTGCTTCATTTGGTTGCACCACCTGTTCTTCAACTTCAAAGCTTTGAAAACCATTGCACTGTGTAGTGAATATAATATATTGGCACTCTTATAAAGTATATTTGAATTATTGCGTACTATGTAAACCCCTGGCTTGTTTCTAATAGAAGTTACAAAAATAAAATAACAAATCGACTGGTTAGCAGGTCCCTGTTAGCATCTGCTGGTAGATGCTGGAATTACACTACCCGATGGCAAAAAGCATGTTTCTCCATAGACAGCCATTCAAAAATAGCCATATTTTATGACGAAATTAAAAACAAGTCCAAGTAAAAAATGTATAAAAATAAAAATAACTAGTAGGACGTAAGCTCTCCGTAAAGTTACGCACAGTCGCATACTATAACGTTTACCTGTAGTGATCCAACAAGCAGCCTTCAAACGTATGCACAGAAGTGTTAAACAGCTTTGAACTTCAATTTGATCTTGTTCAAACCTTGTTTGCGCACGTAAATGTCAGCTGTAATAAATTATATTCCCATTAAAATATGATACGTAATAAAACAAGATTTAATTCATGATATATTTAGCATATGTAAATAAGTATATTCAATAACTGAATCTAAAATGAAGTATGGACAATAAATAAATAAATACTAACAAGACAGGCTAGAAAAATAGAAATGTATTAATTTTAAAATCTATTTCGTATATGTTGAAACCAGGGCCATAGCCAGCGTTTGAAAATTAGTGAGGTCCACAGTCCAACATTTTCTATACATCAAAATTAATATAAAAATGAAAGGACAGAAACCAATAATAATAGTGAAATAATAATATTTTTTTTAATCACAAATGCAGTTAACAATATTAATACAGATTTTTTATTTTTTTTTTATTATTATTATTTTTTTTTTTTGTCACTAGAAATGCACATTTGAAATTAAAGCATTGATTTTGAGTTGGGCAGCATGTACTCATATTAACAGAAAAGCTATTACAAATTATTTAAAGGTGCACTCAGTAATTTTATCCCCCTTTAAAAAAATGTTACTCCTGAAGAAATGAATTATAATTTTGAAACATATGTATAAAATCATTAGTACTCACATGAGATGAGGACTGTAGTCATATCAGTAACCTTATGAAAGCTGTTTTATTCTACATGGGTCAGGGGTGCCGTCATGGGGGCTGCCGTTTTAGAATCACATGACCATCTGAATGCTACTTGCTTAATCTCAGTAACTATCTTGTTATTGGACACATTCACTCTTGGATTAAATTAATCATGGTTGATTGTGAATAGTTACATTTACATTTAGGCATTTGGCAGACGCTTTTATCCAAAGCGACTTACAGAGCCCTTATTACAGGGACAATACCCCTGGAGCAACCTGGAGTTAAGTGCCTTGCTCAAGGACACAATAGTGGTGGCTGTGGGGATCGAACCAGCGACCTTCTGATTACCAGTTATGTGCATTAGACCACTACACCACCACCACTCCATTAGTCCAATAGTTAATTTCTACAATGGCAACTTAAACTGAAAACTGTTTTGAATGATGCTACAGCCACACCACTAGATGTCACTGTAAGTCCAAGATGACATGAACAAAGAGTTACTGAGTGTAGCTACCATTAATTCACCCTTTTCAATTAAAGTTCATTAGAACTAAACATATTTACAAAGGAGAAAAAGTAATAACTTCATACATAATTCATGAGTGTCCAGCCTTGACATTTTTTTAGTTCAAATTTACTTTGTATTTGCCTTTATGACAATTTACCTATGTTTGTGCATAGTATCCAGAAATTATCTATAGTATTAGTTAGATCATGTTAAACACAGAAAAAACACCATGGTTAGATGTAATTATTGTATGTAATTAATTTGTAAAATAAATACAATAATAATAATAATCTATGAAATTTGTAATAAAAACAATATCCTAAACACATGTAGAAATAATAAAAACAACCTCTATAAAAGTGACTTTTATTTCCCTAATATACAATATTTCATATTGTTGTAGGCTAATAATATTAACATTTATTACAAATATATACACGATTTCTGACAAAATACCATAGTTCCCTTACGGCTCAGTCCACTTGACATTGCGTTTATTAACACATATGGGGAGTGCCTTCATACACAACCTATTTGTAACCTCTCTATAATAATGGCAATATTCTAATATTGGCTATGGTGTTTAAGCCCCATCTGTTTTGCTATAAAAACAGGTTCACAGACACCATTTCCTCAGAATTTCTTCCTTCAAGACAGCGATCATCTCTTGTCTCAAAGCCCTCTACCCTTCACCGTCGATACACACAAGTCAGCTGACGGAATCTTCACGGCAGCGAGAAGACTCTCCGTTCCCCTGCAGTGCTCCGGCGAACATCTCTCCGCCTTGTCGCTTGGCGCTTCGCTGGTGAACGGACCTCAGCATTCTGATTCTCCACAGCATGTCGGCAGGTGTAGAGTATCCTTTAAAAAGTGATTGTATTTGTGTGATATAAATGTAATATATATATATATATATATATATAAAAGAGTCACGTGTTCGCATCTTTTTCAAGGTGCCGTTCAGTAAGTGTTCCTTGTGAGAGACACATCCCGCCATCAGACAAGCATAAGAGCTGCGTTTACTGTCTGGGCCGTGCCCACACAGAGTCAGCTCTCATGGAGACAGACTGTCCCCCATGACATGTGGGGCGCACGCCCCACAAGCCCCTCAATCTCCAGAAAGCGCATGTTTCCCAGTACGCTATGTGCGAGACAAGATCTGGCCTCTGAAGGAGCGTGCAGCCTCGTCTCGTTTGGCGGATCTGACGCTGAGGATGATGACGAGGTCATGTCTCTCGCCACATCAAGCAAATGGTCAGTGGATGATGCTGCCACCCCTCCCCCCAGTGTGGGCGAGGAACGTGCATGCGTCACTGACAGGGAGATGATCTGCATCCTTACAAGGGCTGTCGAAGAGCTTCACCCTGACTGGTCTCCCCCAGATGAGCCTGAACTGTCTCATCTCGGTGAATGATTCCAGCAGTGCGGACGCCGTCATATGGCAGCATACCGCACAATTCTTCCCCAAAGTTCATAGCAAATTATTATAAGTCCTGGCACATGACCTAATATGGCGCACATGGGCAGTGATGTCATCCTCTTTAATTTGGATCACGGGAAAGAAAACGGTTATGCCCAATTACCCCCTGTGGAGGAGCCTCCGCCCAGCAAGTAACATGTAAATCCTTCCAAACCGTGATGACAAATGTCCGCACTTGCAGGAAAAGCTGAACAAGCTGGATCAGCACTACACACAATGTCGGTGCTCAGGGCAGAAATGAGTGATAAGGAAAAAGCGACTCTTTTAGATGATCCAGTGTCTTCAACCGGCCTTTTTGGCGGCTCTATGAATAAGTTTGCTGAGCATTATGTCGCGATTCAGCAGCAGCCACAGGCTATGAGATCATTTATGCCCAAACGGAGTATATCACATCAGGTTTGCCCTCGCTCTGTTTCGAGCCAGTGCCTGACTAAAAGCCCCATACCTGCTGCCTCACAGGCACCTGCATATCAACACACACAGCAAAAGCGCTCCTGACGGGCACAACCCTTTGAAGTAGAAAGCAGAGCCTGTGATTCCCTCCAGGTCTGCTCCAAAAAAAAAAAGGCTTGATGGAGAGACACAAAACACTGTTCCCCATCTCCCCACTATTGTTTGTCTGGAAAGGAATATTGTTGTTCACAATATTGTTCAAAATGTTGTTTCTGTGTCTTGCTCTCAAATAAATGCAATAAAAAATTAGTGCAAAAAAGAATACAGCATTTGTTTCAAATGCGCGAGATGCTCACACATTCTCAATATAGAGCCCCTTTTTCCTCTTCAAAGCACACACATTATGCACAACCACTTCCCTCTAGTGAGCGTTGCATCATATCATTCAGTGAGCAAACCAAATTGCCCTCTGTCCCATAATGCGGATGCGTGGCGAGCCCTAACGGGTATTTCAGAATGGGTTCAATATCCAAATTGTACGACATCACAGGATGTTTGTGAGGGAACAGCGTATCAATTCATAGTCCGGCCTTTCAGACTGTCTATGGCTCATCGCACATTCACAAAGCGCATCGGTGTGGTTTTCGCCCCTCTGAGAGTGAATCTTGAACTACCTCACCAATTGGCTGTTACTGCCGTAATCAGAGACTTACTACTTCAGCCATTCTTCAGTGTCAGTCTCAGTTGAAACTGGGGAGAACATTTCCACTGAATCTTGTTTCAGAAAGCATTGGGATTTGTGGCGACAGCATCCACCGTCATTCCATTAGTTCTCTTACACATGAGACCTCTTCAGTGCGGCCTGAAGCGTTGTGTGCTGAGACGTGCTTGGTGCCAAGGACGCATGCACATCACTATATCCCACCGCTGTATAGCTGCTTTAGCACCATGTATTTTACCAGCGAGGTGTCGCACTGGGGCAAGTCAAGCAGTGCCTAAAGCCAACGGCTGTATTTCTAGCCTTAAAGGCTTTTCAGTCAGAAATATCAAACTGTCATGTCCTGGTTCGCTCAGACAACATGTCAGTTGTGGCATATACAAACTGCCAAGGCGGAATTCTGGAGACTTCACCCTCAAACTATATTGAGGATATGGGAAATATCTGACAAAGCAGAAATCGATTTATTTGCCTCAGTGGAGAATACCCACTGTCCCCTCTGGTACTCAAAGTCCCAAGTTGTCAGGCAGAAAGTGGTGACCACAGATGCTTCCAACACAGGTTGGGGGGGGGCGGTGTGTGATGGATGCCAAACTTTTGGCACCTGGACAGGTGCGAGGAGGGCGTGGCACATCAACCGCTTAGAGCTATTGGCTGTATTTCTAGCTTTAAAGGCTTTCAGTCAGAAATAGTGAGCTGTCATGTCCTGGTTTGCTCAGTCAACATGACATTTATGGCACATATAAACAGCCACGGCGGAATTCATTCACCGCCACTGTCGAGAATGATGCGTCAACTCCTCCAATGGAGCGAGCATAATCTCTCCCTGAGAGAGACATATGTCCCAGGCTACCTGAATTACGCCGCGGGCCTCCTTTCACACTGAGGGGTGATACCGGGCGAATGGAGACTTCATCCTCAAACTATACTGAGGATTTGGGAAATATTCTGCAAAGCAGAAATCAATCTATTTGCCTCAGTGGAGAATGCCCACTGTCCCTTCTGTTATTCGAAGTCCCAAGCCCCGCTGGGAAGGGATGGCACACAAATGGCCGGTGAAATGCAAATATGCGTTTCCTCCGGTATGCCTGATCCACTCTGTCATATGCAAAGTCTGAGAAGACAAGGAAATGGTTCTATTATTTGCAACGAAATGGCCAACCAGCCATGTTCGGAAATTATGCACCAAGCTGACCATGGGAAATACCACAGAGGAGGGATCGCCTCTCTCAGGCGCAAGGCACAATCTGGCATCCCCAGCCCCAACTGTGGAACCCACATGTGTGGCCCCTGAACAGAGTGCACTAAACATGCCAGAACTGACGCGTTCAGTCATGAACACCATTTTACAAGCCAGAGCACCATCCACAAGATGCCTCTATGCACTAAAATGGAAGGTGTTCACTGATTGGTGTGTCTCACACAGCAAGGACCCAGTAAACTGCCCCATACATGAAATTCTAATATTTCTTCAAGAGCAATTAGACACAGGACTCACCCCGTCAACGCTCAAAGTGTATGTGGCAACTATATCTGTGTATCACGCACATGAAACCGGTGTCTCTATAGCCAAGGATGATTTAATCATAAAGTTCCTTAAAGGAGCAAGACGATTAAACACACCTCGGCCGGCTACAATCCTGACTTGGGACTTAACTTTAGTCCTAAAAGATCTTGCAGGGCCCCCCTTCGAGCCTTAGGACTCTGTTGATTTGCACATGCTCTCCATTAAGACTCTCCATCAATGATGACTCTGGCCTCAGTAAAACGGGTAGGTGACATGCATGTATTATCAGTCGACAATTCATGTCTGGAGTTCGGCCCCTGTCTTTCAAGAGCTACTGTCAAACCCAGGAAAGGCTATGTACCCAAGGTCCTGACCACACCCTTCAAAGCGCAGGTGGTTCACCTTCAGACCTTCTTCCCTCCTCCATTTAATTCAGATGAGGAACAATCATTGCATTAGTTATGCCCTGTGCGGGCACTACACGCATTCGTTGAATGCACCCGCTAGTTCAGACTGTCTGAACAGCTCTTTATATGTTATGGAGGTTATATTTGTGCGTACAAAAGGGATATCCGTCTCTAAGCAAAGACTTCTCATTGGATTGTCATTGCAATAACCCTGGCTTATGAGTCACAGGGTCAGACTTTCCTAATTGGTGTTACAACACACTTGAATGGTGTGTCCTTACAAGACATATGTTATGCAGCAGGATGGTCCTCGCAAACACATTCCCAAGGTTTTACAACCTAGACGTAATATTTCTTTCTTCACAAGTCCTTTCTGTTTAGAGCACTTGCAAATATACATATACATATACAGATATATATATATATATTTATACACACACATATATATATACATACACACACACACACACACACACACACACACACACATACATATATATTTATATATAAGACTGCGCCGCCATGTTTCCTCTCTGGGAATTTATGTCGTGTAGTGCGGCGTTATGGGATTCTGTTCCCCATATGTGTTAATAAACACAATGTCAAGTGGACTGAGTTGTAAGGGAACATCTCGGTTATGTACATAACCTCGGTTCCCTGAGCCAAAGACATTGCGAACACTAGCCACACTACAAGATTTCTTGAGGCACGAGCGATTCGCTCCTTATTCTCAGTCAGAAATTCTGAGGAAATGGTGTCTCTGCATCTGTATTTATAGCGGTCAGTTTTGCGCTAAAACAGGCGGGGCTCAAACACAATAGCATTGGCTATGAATTAGAATATTGGCATTATTATAGAGAGGTTTCAAATAGATCGAGTTTGAAGGCACTCCCCATATGTGTTAATAAATGCAATGTCTCGTTTCCTTCGTCTCATGGATCCGAGGTTATTAATTCAACTGAGACGATAGATTTTCAAGTCTGAGCCATTCCAGAGTTCTAACCATCTTCCTCCAGGCAATTTCTTCAAAGCTTATGCTGTGTGCTTTGGGCCATTATACTGTTATGCTGTGATTTTGGTGAAAGAGCTCAACTTTTGTCTCAGTCCCAAAAGCATCTTCCAAAAGGTTTCAGATTTCATCCCATGGCTAGCCTACTAGCAAGCTTCAGGCATGTTAGACTCTCACAAGTTCTGTCACAGTTGTGTCCTGATAGAAAATCTCCCCAGACAGAAGTGACAGAAGTTATTGCTGATCCAGCTATTTTTTTCTCCCATTTTGTTGCAACAGTAGACAGTATAGTGTTGGGAATTAGACTAAATCTTTTCCAATATTTGCATTGTTTCCTAACAACTTGCTTTTGAATATCTATACAGCATGCAAGTCTTCGTGACTGCAACAGAAATAATCTCACAATTATTACTACATTGGAAATAAAACAGTCATATCTGCAGCTTATATGACATTATGCTGTAGCTTAGGAAAACTGTGTAGAAAACAGAATTTGCCTTACATGAAACAGGTACAAACAGTAAACAAAATATAAGTCACGCAATCTTTTTTATTTGAATGTTTATTTATTTTTAACCTTATATCTCAGCTTTTATCATAAGTGTTATCTCTCTTGTTGAAGACAGCACACTGTTTTTGTAACAATGGAATGGAAGCAGGTGCATCAGCACATTGGTTGTCTGTGCCCTTTCATTTGATATCCTGGGCACAGATGGTGTCTCTTTACAGATACATTTTCCAGAATGTGTACACGTGCAAATGCAACATGGCAAACTATTACTGTAGAATACTAAAGTATTGCCAATTAATCTTTGTTTAAGTTTTTGTTTGTCAAAATACATCTAAGTACTTCTTTCCATGTAAGGTTTGCCCACTTATCAGGCTTCATTTAAAAAAATAAAAATAAATAAAAAAAAACACTTTGGACCCTTGCATCTGTCCCTCTTATGTGTGATTAAATCCAAGTTCAGTTTACATTACTTTTAAATGACTGTATTAAGACTTCTTCAAACCTTTGCATGCTACATTGATTTAAAAAATTTAAAACAATAAAATGTTAATGTTGTGCACTAAGAAAGGCAAAATGTTATGGCCTCATGCACAGTGATTTTATTACTATATTTCCAGGTTTTTCCAATTACCCCCAAAATTCCATTTTACCAACCCTTTACTTATGTTGTTTAAATTAGTTGTAAATTATGTCAATCAAATGTGATGATTGTTGTAATTGTGAATTGTAAACTGGTGGGGTAAACTATTAGTTAATACAGACTATTAGATTATTATATATAAAAAAATATTAATAAAAAATATCAATTTAATATTATGAACACAAGGAGATATAGCTATAGTGATATTTATTTAATGGTGTTGTGTGCCATCCTGACACTGCATTGCTCGTGTTTTTATATTGGGCTCTTTATGCATGCCAGAATAAAGAACAGCTCTGCAGCTGTCTTTTTCTTGGCTTTTTTGTATTTTGCATTGGTAGCAAATAATGTTTCTTTCTTTCTTTCTTTCTTTCTTTCTTTCTTTCTTTCTTTCTTTCTTTCTTTCTTTCTTTCTTCATTGCCGTTGAAATTTCAATGGATCAGAACAACTGAACATTTTTCAGAGTGATTCAGTCCTTTAGAGACTACACTTCAGTTGCAGCCATCAGGCAATGTCTTATTTCAAACCTGTCAAACCAGCCCGCGATAAACATTTCCTCAATAAAGTAAACAGACGAGGGCTAGCGTGTTGAGATGGATCAAATCAAGTTACAAGAAAGATATTCATATGGCCAAAACCTGGCGGTCATGTGCTCAAAAACAGGAATGACAGGTGTCCTTTCAGCGGAACTCTTCAAAAAAAGCTGTTCATTCATCCCTGAAAATTACACCTATCAAAAGTACACTCCATTCACAACAATAATGGAAATGTGCTTTTATAAAGTGACCTCTTATAATAAACAATAAGAATAAGGGCAGGTGTGGCATTATAATTGATTATGTATTAGCCAGTTGGATTTCAGGATTACACTTTGGTTCCGCCCCCGCGTTCTCAGCACACTGTCCAATCAAGAAAAGGATTACTTCCGCGCTTCGTTGAACGCAGATTGTGCGAGGCGAAGAAACCACTTTGGACGTGAAGACCTACTCAAAGTCTGGGATATTTTACTGACACTTATATTTTAAAATCAAAGTGGAGACTAGTTTTTCTCGGTTGTGACGACTCAAGAGTCTCTTAAGAAACCAAAGTCGTCTTGACTGGACTTTCCAAACGATACACATCCCGAGTGAGTAAGAACTTATTTCTCTTCATGTACTACAGCAGAAACATCTACGCCATTCTTTACGAATAATAACAAAATTAAGCCCCAAAATGTTTTACTCCTTCATAGGGAAGTTTCAAAAGAATGTCTTCTTTTGAAAACTCCAGTATTGACCCGGTTCATTGTTTTAGTGTGTCGGCTGCACTTGACAGCGCGAGCTCCCCATGTCGTGTGCACCCGACCAATACCTTGAGCCAAACAGTACACATAACAACAGTAGAATGAGGCTTAAAGTAGTCTTCTAGCTCTGACATGGGGAGCCGAATAGCTTTATTTCAGCAGGAGAGTGTTGACGCGGAGCTTGACACTGACATCACCGGGTGGTTCGTTCAGAGCAACATGGTAAACTCATCATTCACAAGCAGTGCTCAGCTCCAGGGGTTGGCTTGACATGCTCGATGAAATATAATAAAGTCAGTTTGCGTCCAAGAAGATTAGACAGTTTATTTCATTTCGCTCAGTGCTGCTACTTCAGAATTGACAAAGTGAAGCCTTGTGCTGCTCACTGTCACTGTACATCGTAGGCTACACTGTACACGAAATTTACATAGTTATACAAATCCAAAGTTAACGGCACGGTCTGGATGATATGTTTGCCAGTTCATCACTCTATGAGTCGGCATTGAACTATATTTTCACAACTATACCCCCCACCCTCCCAGAAATCTCCCTTAGCAACAAGCAGTTATAGTTGTATCAATAAAAATAAATGAATAACTCTGTGATGAATCTATTTTATTAGCCTGAGCAATTGTGATATTGTAAACTGATAAATTATTCAGGTAATGAAATGAATAGACCACAACTTTTGTTAAAATATGTTCAACTTCTGAGAGTTTTCTCAGTCCTGTTGGCAGGTGGGAAACGAACGAGTCAATGGTTTGTTTGAGACCTGCTATCTGCTGTGTGAGATATCACTGCTCAGATGTGCCCTGTCTGCACTCTTTCTGACTCTCTCACTTGTCATCTCGCAGTGTCACAGGCTGCCTTTGCGCTAAATTTCCTGATCGTTCCCTCATCTGATGGCTGTAACCTTTAAGTTAGTAATTAAACACTAGAGACAGAACACAATGCCTTATAGTGTTGGGTTCGAGTCCACCTTAGTCAAGTCAGAGTCTTTAAAAAAAAAAAAACTAAACTAAACTGTATCCCCTTTTCTCCCAATTTGCAATGCCCAATTCCCACTACTTAGTAGGTCCTCTTGGTTGCGCAGTTACTCGCCTCAATCAGGGTGGCGGAGGACAAGTCTCAGTTGCCTCTGCTTTTGAGACTGCCAATCAATGCGTCTTATCACATGGTTCGTTGTGGATGACACCGCGGAGACTCCACACGTGGAGGCTCATGCTACTCTCCACGCACAACTTACCATGTGGGGGGGGAGGAGAGAGAGAGAGAGAGAGAGAGAGCCACTAATCATGACAACGAGGAGGTTACCCCATGTGACTCTACCCTCCTTAGCAACCAGCCCAATTTGGTTGCTTAGGAGACCTGGCTGGAGTCATTCAGCAAGCCTTGGATTCGAACTTGTGACTCCAGGGGTGGTAGGTCGACATCAATACTCACTGAGCTACCCAGGCCCCTAAGACCGAGTCTTTAAACAATTGAGTCAGAGTCCAAAAGAGGCCGAGTCGGACTCAAGACAGAGTCCGATTGAATCTGTTCATTAATCTGAATTAAAATTGTAACCGTAAACTCAACATCAACATTTTATACTTATTTTAAACCTCAATACTAAGATAAAGTACGTTTGTCAATATAAATGTAACAAAAACATATACATTTTATGATTAGTATCCTGCTGAACAGACTTCAAAGTGGTTTCAGAATGAAAGCATAATATGCTTTAGGTACATGAAGACAAAACTGTCCTTCAACACAATTCTTACTGCGTGTTGTTGACATTTCAGTTATTTGTTGCTTTTTCTCCTCCAATCAAACATACACCAAAGAAATTGAAAGCTGCGTTCCTCATTACAACCAGGGTTATTGTTTCAAATTTTAATATAGTTTTTATTTCTACTTCATGTTAAATTTTTCAATTAAATATAATTTTGTTTTATTTAAAATTATCCCTAGCTAAAGAAATAATACTGAGATTTCTTTCCTAATCTTTCTTTTCTATCTACCGACTGATTTGGGAAAATTCATACTGTATAAATGAGTCAACACAGTAGTAATTAGCTCTCACTGCGAAGTTCCGTCTAACGATTTGACTGCAAATGCTACATCCAAAAACACTGAAAAAGCCCACTGAGAATATTAGGGTCATGTCATCACAGACTTTGCAGGAAACTACACAATGCAGGGCAGTTCTGCATGCTGCTTGTGTACCTAAATCCCTGATGCATCTGCGTACATCTCACAGCTGCTGCCCCAGAAGATAAAAAAAAATTATAATAATTTATATTTGCTTGAGTGGCAGCCATGTTGGTCTGCAATCAATCTGAAATCTTTAAATAGCAACCAAAGCAAATTTAATTGAGCTCTTCTTTAACCGCAAAAACACAGAGAATATTAATTTTGAGTCAGAAATGTAACAGAATTGTCCTTCAAAAGTGTCAGAAATGTAGGCTAAAAAAAAGATGTGCAAAAGTTAACCCGGTGGTTTACAAAAAAAAAAAAATCAAATACAAATTTTAATTAAAACGTCATATACAACTAAATTCATCTCGTAGTTTAGCTTCATACACAAACTCTGTCATCGAATAATACTTTTATTTTATAGTCTATAATTAAATTATAAACAAAACATTTTACTGCCCAAAATATCCTAATATTTTATTGTGCATGGTTGAATGTTGTGAATGTTGGACAAATGCAGTGTAACCTCAATGTTTGCCTTTTTTTTTTTTTTTTAAAGAAAAAGAGGTACGAGTCTAAATTATGATTTTGGTAATTATCATAATGCAACAAAAGCTGTCGATTAAGCTTAACTTGCAGTGAACCTGTAATATTCCTTTAATACAAACATGCACTCACTGTTATTGCTTTATCAACATAAATTGCGAAAGGCTGTTCTGGGATTTATCAGGAAAAGAAACATTGAGGATTGAGAGACATTTTCTTTCTTAAAATTTAACATGGTACACCCTCAAGCTCAGTTTAATGTAACCATGTGAATCTTCCTTGGTTCCATTTATAAAGGTCGCATTTATGAACAACATGGGTTGAGGTTGTCAGCCAACCTACTCTTGGCAAAAATAAGAGATAAGAAGCAGAGGAAGGATCAGTGTTTCTCACAGAGGAAGGATCAGTGTTTCTCACAGGATTTTGTGAAACTGTGGTCGGTTGATCTCGGACCCTCTAGGGGGGGGGGTCTGGGGGCATGCTCCCCTTAAGAAAACTTTGTACATTTTAAGTTAAATACATAAATATGGTGCACTTTGAGAGCAAAATTAATCTACAGTATGAAGAATTTTGTGCTCTTGTAAACAATTATGTGCTCTAGTAATTTAATCACATTGGTGGTACCTGCCCTGCTGCCCCTCTCTGAATGTCTGTCCCTCTATGAGAGTCTCTCCTGCTGTCTCTTTGCAACAAAGAAACAAGTAATGTTAAAATTCCATTGTTACTCCAGTTTATTTCTTGACTTGTTTGGCTATTGACGTGCCATCTAACTATGCTATCTATAACTAGCTACCCCTGGAGTAGGCGAGATCTCATGTAAACAATGGAGAATATATAAATATTTCTCAGATTTATCACTTTTATTGACAAAAAGTGCTATTGGATGTTTTCAATAAACGCTTGTCATGGACAATTGACCCAAGTGTGGCGAATTGGATTCATCTGCCTATCGATTTTCATAACAAAGGTATGAAGTCCCGTTTTGATATTGCATGTTTTCATTTGTACTTCTGGCACAAATAACTAAATTGCTGTTTCTTTAGCATTGCTATCGTGAAACTGAGATCGGATATCAATGTTGAACCATTAGACCTTTGAAAAGATGTATAATTTGTTAACATTAATTACATTTAGAGATGGTACATTAAATGTAAGCAGAGCGACGTCACCACCGCGTGTGGGGGAATTGCGTATCAACAGGTTCATCTTACCCAGAAATGTATTTTAACTTGTTTTTTTTTTTTTTTTGCCTTGAAAATAGCCATGGAAACTGGCATGGCATTAAATTACAAATTTACTAATTCACAGCAGAGATCCTTTCACAGCATGTTGAGAGTTCCGTATAATGTGTGTTCAAGACGAGATCCATGCACCCTGTTTGTCATTGAATAATTTTTTAATACTTTTAAAATACTTTTTTACTCTTTTAATACTGTGGCAGGGTGGAGGGTGGGTCCGGGTGGTGATTCTACACACCCTGTCCCTTATCAGGCTAATCAAGCCCCCGAGAGGGATAAAGGCTGACTGTGCAAGATGGTGAGAGAGAGAGAGAGAGAGAGATCGTTTACGGACATGTCCGTCATGTGTGCGTTTGTGCTTTTTGTTAAGTTCAAATCAAATCGCTTTATTGTCACTACTGTGTACACGAGTGCAACAGTAGGTGAAAGTCTTGTGTGCAGTTCCGAGCAACATTGCAGTAATGACAGTGACGAGACATAAACCATTTTACAATAAACAACATATTTACACAACACAATTTACATAACAAATGTACACATACTTGCACAAAAATTTACATATCAGATGTACACAATACACACAATGTAGAATACACATACACTAGATAAGGGTGTGTGTATGTGTGTGTGTGTGTGTGTGTGTGTGTGTATGTATGTATGTATATATATATATATATATATATATATATATATATATATATATATATATATACATACATACACACACACACACACACACATATATACATATACACATACATACACACTAATTGAATTGGGAGCGAGAATATATTTGACAGAATGAAGATTAATAAAGTGCCGTGCTGATTGTTGATCGTGAGAGATCATGTGTTCAGAAGTCTTATTGCTTGCGAGAAGAAGCTGTCATGTAGTCGGCTGGTGCGGGTCCTGATGCTGCGATACCGCCTGCCTGATGGAAGCAGTGAGAGCAGCCCATAACTCGGGTGGCTAGTAGTTTCTAGTAGTTAATATTTTCTCATTAAACTATTATTTATATTGTCAAGCCGGTTCTCACCTCCTTCTTGCCCATCTAAATCCCTTTACACTGGTGCCAAAATCCAGGAAGGAGGAGGGATGCCCGTCTCAGAGTCCTCGACACTGCCGTCCACCCGAGGGAGTGGCGCTGCCATCCGCCGGGGGATGGAGTACCCCGACCGCGGTGAACGGCCACCGTCCGTGAGGTGAGTGGGGACTGGACTCCACGACTGCCTGGAGCGATGGAGCCGCTGCCAGGGGCGGAGGAGAGCCCTGCCATCCACCAGAAACGCAGAGGGGTCAAAAGAAGACCGCCGTCCTCGAGGAGAGGAGGGAAGTGACTCCCCAACCGTCTGGAGTGGTAGGGCCGCTGCCAGGGGCGGAGGAGTGTCCTCGCGAGTCACCGGGAATGCGGAGGGGCGTTCTGTCCGCCGGGGGTCGTGGGTCTGACTCTGGTCCGCCCGGGGAGGAGCGGCTGTCGTCCACCTGAGAGGGTGGAGGAGTGATAGAGGACCCTGCGATGGTGTATCAGAGAACCGGTGAGTAATTTTTTTTTTTTTTTTTTTTTATTTTTTATTTTAAATTTTTTTAAAAAAATTTTTTTATTTTATTTTATTCAATCTCTCTCTCTCACTGCCGCTCCGCGTTGGCCTTTTTCCCTCTCTTTTAAATTTTACAGTGTTTTTTTGGGGGGGGGGGGGGGGGGTAACTACACTGTTACAGGAAGTACCCCCCCCCCCCCCCCCCCCCCATTTTAATTATTTCTGTTTCCCTCCCCTTCTCCCCTCCCTCATCCAGGTAGATGGGGAAGGCACACCCCTCCCCAGGGAAAGGAAGGGGGGGGGGGGGGGGGGGGTTATACGTCCTGTCATGTGTCCCCAGCCAGAGAGAACGAGGGAGGAATGTGGTAGGGCGGAGGGCGGGGCCGGGTGGTGATTCTACACACCCAGTCCCTTATCAGTCTAATCAAGCCTCCGAGAGGGATAAAGGCTGACTGTGGAAGATGGTGCGAGAGAGAGAGATCGTTTACGGACATGTCCGTCATGTGTGTGTTTGCGCTTTTTGTTAAGTTTCTCATTAAACTGTTATTTATAATGTCAAGCCGGTTCTCGCCTCCTCCTTGCCCATCTAAATCCATTTACAAATACCCTTTCTTTACAGTCAGTTATTGTTCAAAAACAACTACAAAAACAGCATTTAAATCTAATCGTGCATCACAAAGATGAGGTAAAGCCATTCAAGTCCTCTCTAGTTAATATGCGCTCATTTCAAGTCATTGTTTACAGAAATGCAGACAGTACAGTTTTATCACATGTTCAACAAATCAATGTAAATACTTGTAAATAGTACATATTATGTAATTTAACAATAAATATGTAACAAAAATAATGTATGAATCGGATGTCCCGATCAGCTTTTTTGGCTCGATTCGATATTTAAATATCTGCCGATACCGAGTCCCGATCTGATACTTGTATTTGCCTAGATAAGAGCTGCAGACTGTTTTAAAAATAAATAACCAAGTAAACAAAGTAACTAAAAGATGTCTTCAGCTTAATGCATTTAACTTTAGCATTTCATATAAAATCAACTTCTAATTAAAATGGTGTAATAGCTTATTTAACAGTATAATAACTTTAATATTCAGGTACAAAAATAAATCACAAATCCACTGAGTTCTGTATGGATGAATAGAAATCTTACATACACATACAAATGGTGTAAACAGCTTGACTTGTATAGTCACAACAAAAAAATTTAAAATTCAAAATTTCGCAATTCCACTTAAAAGTGGCGTAAACAGTTACATTTGAACAGGCCCAAGTTCATCAATAATGAAAGTTATTAATAGTTCTGTTGTCAATATCAAAATGCCATTGTGACATACTGACAAACAGTAAAAACCATGAAAGCATCACACACCGCAGAGATGCATTCAAAAATAAGAAACATCAGTGAACTTCACCTCCATGGCGGTGATCCAGCAATGTAATGCAGCAAGATCCTCCAAGTCAGCATTGCCGACATGCTCACTGATGTGATTACAAGAGTGGGGGATGTCGAGAAATGGATCGATTACTTGGAGTCATCGGAGAGGGAATTATCTTCTAACAACCAAGGTGGATTTGAAGCATGTCTGGGAGAAGTTGGAAGACATGGAAAACCATAGCCAGCGGAATAACGTCCGTATCGTTGGAGTCCTGGAGGGAGTAGAGGAACGGGATATGTTGAAATTCCTGGATGGACTCTATCCAAGTCTGCTTGACATAGCAGGTCATAAGCTGGAAATTGAGTGAGCTCACAGGGTTCCTGGTCAGCAAGCCGCAGAGGGAGACAGGCCCTGATCAATTCTGGCCAAATTTCTGAGATCACATTTCATATATATAGATCATTCTTTGAAGAACCTGTTGTTTCCAGACTTTGGGAACTCAACAAGAGAGAAATGTGATCGATTCAAGGAATGCAAGAAACATTTACATCGATGGAAGGTCACTTTTGCACTGATATTCCTGTCCAAATTGACAATAGATGTTAAAGATGGCCGTAAAACATTCACATGCCCACAGCAAGCGATGTCCTTCAAAAAGTCAATAGAGTAAGTCATCTTGTTGTATTCACATTGTAGCCAAGTGGACTGGCTCACCGAACATTTGCTTGTCTGTTTTAAGAATCTGCACACTTTTGTGCTGGTTTCGCCAAGCTGCTGAATTTTATTTTGTAGAGTAACAAAACAAAAATGTAACCTGTACCCCCCCATATATATATATATATATATATATATATATATATATATATATATATATATATATATTACACACGAGCAAGCACATACTGGACACAGTGAGGCACAGTTGCATGAGTGCACATGAACGTGCAGACACCTAGCGTGCTCTAGAACTGTTCTTGCTCTGTTCCAAGTGTCTTTGATGCATCTATTACCAAGGTGTTGAAAATTCCAGGAAGAAAAACCCCACTTCATGAATTTTGGAGCAGGATTGCACATAATTAACGACTTAAAAACGCATCTTTTCCAAGAGCACTTAACTAGTCTCTAACACACAAAAAAATAAAATAAATGTTTGCACTTGTATATGTCTTGAATACTACTCTGATCCTTAAGATGATTCGCTTATGTTATTCCTCTTTTGTAAGTTGCTTTGGATAAAAGCGTCTGCCAAATTAATAAATGTAAATGTAATTATCCCTGCACATTCCATGTTCACAGTGCTGGAAATTTCCAAAATTTTTTGTTTGTAATTTTCACTTATTGGTGAAAGTTAGTAATCTACACATAAGAACACAAGAAATAAATAGTTTTTCTATTGAACTGTAAATCCATGTCTGTCCATGTATTTCTCTCATCATCTCCGTGCAGCGTAGAAGCTGATTAACGTGCATGAGCACTCTTCCACATTGTATAACACTGGCAGAGATGTCACTGGTTGTATCCAGATTTGTTTTATTGATGACGAGTTTTCCTGTGGATTGCTTCATGCATCATAACCTCTTTTCTCCTCAGTGATGCTTTTAATAATTTAGTGATGCCATGGTGAAGAATGTGGGAACCAAACTAAAATGACACCATGTTTCTTACTCTGCATCCAGCTTCTTTTTTTTCTTTTTTTCTGAGAACTTAAGGAACAATCAACTCATTAGTAAAATATAACGTCATGCTTAAATGCTTAAAGACGCAGTGCCAGATGGTGAAGCAAGAATGTTTTTGTACTGTATCTTGTGACATTGTAAAAAAAAATAAATCTAGGCTCATAGGCCTCATATGTCTCTAATCCTGTCTGACCTTTCACCATACCCTGTCTGCTCCACTGCAACATTTAGCCTTACTCAGCTGAAGTTTTTTAGCGGCTCTCTAATTGGCTGGCTCTGCGCTCAATTCAGAATACTGCTGATAATACTGTCAACATTTCATATGTTGTCTTATTCTTCTCTTCCACGTCTGTGTGTCTACTGGTTCTTTTTATGTTCTTATTCTTTAGACATTATGTCAGCGTGTGTGTCATACTTATTTTGTGTATTTGCCTGTATGTGCAATTAGTGTGTGTGTCTCTCTGCCCATTGGTAATCCTTCATAAGCAGCTGTCTGAAGTAGTTCTTGGCTATGGCCTTGGCTCTTAAACAGAGGGCCTCACTCCAGACCCCCTCAATAGACCCCAGTTTTGAGTACAACAGTAGCCAAGACCCCAGGGTAGAAAGACTGCTACAGACCCTGAGTCTGCTGTTTTCAGATTTCATTTTACACACAGTGTATTTGTTTGCAAATTAGGCCTAATGAGCATGTAATCTTTGAGATGAAGTGTAAGATTGCGGGTGTGTGTTACAGGATTTGTTAAGGTTTGTGAGGGTTACCTTGGCATTCTGAGTCATTTATGTGGACATGCAATGGGGTGCCAATGATGCGCCAGTGATTGGCAATAAAGTGATTCAATGTATGGTAATGGTTCATGTGGTAAGATAACTCTGAATGATGTCTCGCATGTAGTTTATTACTACAATGCAAGTGTTCTAATAAGGATAATTTTATTTGCTTAATTATCTGATTTGAAATGCAACCGCTCATTTACATTACTATTTTCTCATAATGTAAGGCAAGAAATAAGTATGCTTACATACATAAATACAAAATGTTATTAATGAGAGTGCAACAAAAATCCATCTTCCAAATCATGTCTTTACCCATATAATCTTTGATAAACCTATAATTTATATTTTAGAGCTGCCGGGTTGGATTTCACAGGAAATTGCATACATACGCCATTCACCCGTGTGTGTTTACGTCATATCCGTACACAAAGAAAATAAGCTCTGGCCACTGCAGTGTGTATGGTGTGGGAGTAGCGTGAAAGTTTGTTGTCACAACGAACAAGAAAAATTGACCATGGATCGTTTAAAATGGCAAACCTCCAGGGAATCACCGAGTCTACAAGCAAAAAGAGAAAGAGTCCATAATAAAACCTGATTAAGCTTTTCAGAGGTGGCGACAACTCCGAGATCTGAAAGGATTTAAAAGCAACCCAGAGATGGCTTTTTTCTTACTCGAAATGAAAGATATTTTATTTGTGTATATATGTGTGTGTGTGTGTGTATATACCATAGTTGTGTAATCACACACACGTCTGTGTGAAATACAATAATTATACTGTAATCAGTGCAGAACTTTTCACTTGCTATTACACTTGTGTATTTTTCTTTATAAAGACAATAATACATTTAAATAAATCCTTTAGACATGTGAGTCTTTAAATGATGTTGACCACTGGTTGGTAACAGTGACAATCTATAAATTAGTTACTAAGATGGTCTATTTGGCCAGAAAATCCTGCAGTTATAAAAACTTTAGAACATTTGACCTTATCAGACTAGCAATCGTTATGTTGAATGTTAACGAACGTTGCCTAACGTCTTTTATTTCAAAACATCAATGTTTCCAATAAGTCAAAACAACAGCATAAGATATGGTACTTACCTGCTCAGATGACATTTTTTCAGAATCAGTCTTTTAGTTTCTTTTGTTATTTATTTGTCCATTTTTCTCTGATAAGATGACCTCTATTCATGTGTACACCGGTGCCACGAACCACATTCATCCACACAGATGCGCAAGACACATACAGGTCTATTTTTTTAACTGCTGGAGGGCCAAAAGTTACATGGTGTAGCTTAAACAGAAACTTAGTATTTGTATTTGAAAAGACTAACCAAAGGTGTTGATGGACAAAATGTCTTGTGGTAAGACCACAAAAAAAGCATACACCAAAGTGTATTTTTTCCAGATTCTTTGAGCAAGTTGTCATGTGGTCTAAATTATTTTCCATGTTTCCTTCCAAAAATATACAAGAGGAGTAATGCTTAATTTAAACGATATTTGAGCTTCCTTCAGGACTGGGAACACAAATGCCTTCTCTCTGCTATAGAGAGGTGAGGCTGCAAATATTAAGCCACAGCGCAATTTGAAACTAGCTTTATCCCATCTCATCACCCTATTTTAAGATGCAGTATGGCTTGCTGGATGAAAATTTCTTCAAATCCATAATGTCTCCAGAGTCTCTGGTTAACATGTGCTATTTTAATGAGACATAGGCTACTTATGAATCCTATGGTAGCTGCCTTGTTGCCTAGCTGACCTGTCAGTCAATGACTTAAAGCTAAATTATCAAAGTCATCAGCACAGCTTGACCGTGTGCTGCCTAGATTTTCTTGACTCACGCAGTCCTCAGCTGTGAACATCATCTGCACATGCACTGGCCATTGACTGTAGTATCAAAGGAGTGTCAAATCAGTTGTAGTGCACATGTGTCGAAAGCGTTAATATTTATTCACGGTCAGAAAAGTATACAGTACTCAGAAAGGCAATGCGGTCGACCAGGTGTGAGGCGATCTGGAACACGCAAAAACTAAATATACCTTTACAGACAGCGTTTACATATGAAGGTACTTCCGTAAACTGGTTTAAGATAGGCTTCTGAGGCAGCACTACATCACCGTTGCTAGGATATCAGCATTCATTCAGTCCAACCGAACCACAATAGACTATTAATCTAGAAAAATATTTTTTGTCAATAACCAAGCTTATATTTATTCTTTTCCTAAACAAATGCCTGAATCTAACTAATAATGTCCAAAAATAAAATGAGAACTGAAAAGCACATTTTCTTAAGCAACCACATTATTTCATGTTGCTTCTATGACACTTTTGTGTCTGCTTGCATGGTTGACTGGCTTCGAACTGTGAGCTTTCGAGTTCAAAATGTGTGTATATTCAGTCTGTAAAACAAGCATTAAAATATATTGTTTTTCAAAGGATACTTTTAGAATAAAAGTGTTTTGATATAACATAACAGTGTGTGAGTAATAGTGCAAAAAAATAAGTGTTTATAAAGTCATAACAGCCATTGTTTTCATAATTTGTGTGAAAGTCAATAAAACAAACAGTTGTTGTAAGTGTTCATTTCACCAGGAAACTTAAGTATATTTTTAAAGTGGTACATAAGTGTCAGATTGGGAAAATGCTGACATAGTAACAATCATTCTATGAGATTAGGTTGATAAATGCAGTACAGCATGACTGAAATTCTCATATTTCATGTTCACAAATAAACAGTAAGTAGTAAACATTAGCTTGTTTTGTCTTTTGACTATAGTTGACTTGCTATTACAATTCAAAATGCAGAAGTGTTCTCTCTTTGATTGGACAGCATGAGAACACATTCCTGGAAAATACTAGGCACATATCTACTTGTCTGGTTATGCATTTGAATACAGTTTAGGATTTGAATGAGCTAAATTGGTTGGTCGCTGACTTAACTCTTCAGAGGAATTCTTTGTTTTAGTTTATTGTCTGTCTGTGATGACACTTCTCTGCATGAGTGTTCAAACAAGCTTGAAATAAAATCAGAAACAAATACAAGTGGCCACGTTTATTAAAATAATTTTTTTTATTTTCTCCACAGAATTTTAGACATTTTATTCACTCTAGCCAGTTGCATGGAAAGAAACTCGCTATTGTATTATAAAATGAAAGGAATATGGATGACAAACAATACAGTTGAAGTCAGAAGTTTACATACACCTTAGACAAATACATTTAAACTACACAATTCGTGACACTTAATTGTAGAACACATCCCCTGTCTTGGATCAGTTAGGATCACTACTTTATTTTATGTGAAATGTCAGAATAATAGTAGAATGAATTATTTATTTCAGCTTTTATTTCTTTCATCACATTTCCAGTGGGTCAGACGTTTACATACATTTTGTTAGTATTTGGTAGCATTGCCTTTAAATTGTTTAACTTGGGTCAAGCATTTTGGGTAGCCTTCCACAAGCTTCTCACAATAAGTTGCTGGATTTTTGGGCCATTCCACCTGATAGAACTGGTGTAACTGAGTCAGATTTGTAGGCCTCTTTGCTTGCACACGCTTTTTCAGTTCTGCCAACACATTTTCAATTTGATTGATGTCAGGGCTTTGTGATGACCACTCCAATACCTTGACTTTGTTGTCCTTAAACCATTTTGCCATAACTTTGGAGGAATGATTGGGGTCATTTTATATTTGGAAGTCCCATTTGCGACCAAGCTTTAACTTCCTGGCTGATGTCTTGAGATTTAGCTTAAATATACCCACATAATTTTCCTTCCCCATGACGCTGTCCATTTTGTGAAGTGCACCAGCCCCTCTTGCAGCAAAGCACCCCCACAACATGATGCTGAAACCCCCATGTTTCATAGTTGGGTGTTCTTCGGCTGGCAAGCCTCACCCTTTTTCTTCCAAACATAACAATGGTCATTAAGGCCAAACAGTTACATTTTTGTTTCATCAGACCAGAGGACATTCTTCCAAAAAGATCTTTTGTCCCCATGTGCACTTTTAAACTGTAGTCTGTCTTTTGTATGGTGACTTTGGAGCAGTGGATTCATCCTTGCTGAGCAGCCTTTCAGGTTATGTCGATATAGGACTAGTTTTCCTGTGGATATAGATACTTGTCTACCTGTTTCCTCCAGCATCTTCACAAGGTCCTTTGCTGTTGTTCTGGGATTGATTTGCACTTTTTGCACCAAACTACATTCATAACTAGGAGACATAATGCGTCTCCTTCCTGAGCAGTATGAGGGCTACGTGATCCCATGGTGTTTACACTTGCGTACTATTGTTTGTACAGATGAACGTGGTACCTTCAGGCATTGCTCGCAAGGTTGAAACAGACTTGTGGAGGTCCACAATTGTTTTCTGAGGTCTTGGCTGATTTATTTTGATTTTCTCATGATGTCAAGCAAAAAGGCACTGAGTTTGAAGGTAGACCTTAAAATACATCCAGAGTTACACCTCCAATTGACTCCAATTAGCCTATCAGAAGCAAATTTCCAATGCAAAATCACTAAAGCAAGAATATTCACCAATCCCTCAACCCCAGGGTTTCCAATGTAATTTGATATTGTGATATATCGTGAAGGAGGGAACAAAACAAATTTATTCACACACGATGTATTTTCCCAGACAACAAAATACCCGACTGGTAGAGAATTGTCACAGCCTGTCTGCACCCTTTTCAGGGACTCTTATTTTGAAGTTCTCTCCCTCACTACACTTCCCAGAAGTCACTGCCCTAATTACTTCATTATCCTCACCTGTGTGCCATTCCCTCGTTTAGTTCCTTAGTGTATATATTCCCTCTAGTTCTGTCAGTCTGGGTCAGTCCTTGCATTGTGATGGTTGAATGTAGTTTGTGATGTTTATTGTTATGGATTGTTATGTTTGATGTTCACTCCAGTGTTTGCTCTACTCCTGTGTTTGCACTACCCCAGCATATGTTCCACTCCTGTGTTTGTACCACTACTGCGTTTATGATTAAAGGATTGAAAGTTCCTCTCCTCCTTGATTCCCAGGACACCCAAACGTTACAAGAATGCACAGACGAAGTAGGTTCTTTGCCAGAGAAATGTTACCCTTCACAACTGTTGTAAAGCCATGTTTCAAAAAGTTGAACAACACACATGTTAATTGCACTTATTTTTTTCCCAGTTTTATTTTGTTAAAATAAATAAAAAAATAATTCATAAATAATTCATAATAAAAAAATTAAATCAAGGTGTCTTGCTTTATTGTGTTGGCTTAACCCTAACCCATCTTAACGAAAATTACCCCATAGTACCACCTAGCATACAAACAAGCGGTTATAACTGTGTTTGTCGGTTTCCTGTGGAGTTTTTTTTTTTCGGCAACCAACCGACCAATCAAAACTTGGTCGACCAAGACTCTTCTCGATGACTAACGTTTGGTCGACTATTAGGCGGCAGCCCTACAATTGAGTAACACTTATTGCACCCTATGCTATAGTCTACTTCCCTGTCTATTGGCTCATCTCACTTATGCATCCGTATGTTTGAAAATACTCATCACCAGCTAGAAGCCAAAAGTGTGGGATGGATGGATGTTATATATTAAGTTAATCAGGTCAGAGAGAACAAAACATAATGCAACCAAATGTTGCAAAGCAGTTAGTAATAATATTAATAAAAATTGTAACTGGATAAATAGCCTAGATGTTAAAAAAAAACACTTCGTGTATGAATCATGTCTTTGACTAGGGATTAGTCGACGTCATCGGCAACGTCGACAATAAAAAAAATTATCAGCAAAAATTTTAGTTGCCGAATAGTCATTTGATCTTATTTAATGTACCATGATATCACATTAAACTCCTAATGATGGCACACGAGAGTAGAACTGCAGATTGCACCTGACTAAGGGGAGGAAGAATTACACAGATCAATTGCACTCTAAACTTTCCAAACAGCTTCAGGTGATGTATATCACAAAGTATGAGGGAATTATAATGCAAAAATACAATATAAGTAAATACAGAAGCACTCTCGTTGTGGAGCCGGAGCTGCTGCTCCGCTGAAGCAAAACTTGCATGTCGAGCATCTTTAAAGGAAACACCCCAGCTTTACATCTTAAATGCAGTTATATCTAATGCGTTACAGCTTTATTAAAGTTCAAATAATATGGAAGCAGAAATACAAACTCCGAAACTGGCATTTTTTCTGTGCGGTCAGCACCTCTTCTATGAGTTGCTTGAAGTAGTAAGGGGGGCCCATCTACCTCCACCTCTATGAATAGCATACGTCTTCATTCGTTTAGTAGCTTGGCACTTCGATTGTTGTGAATTTTGAAAAACACATGACATTAGTTTGCTTGGAAACAAAACAAGTTCTTCAAATACAGTATTCATGGACATGCTACATTTGTTCATCAAAAACAATTCAAATCTTTCCTTTACCATAACATTCTGTATCGCTAGATAATTGAGGTTCATTTCACGCTAAGCAGTTCTCTAATAAAGGTAATAACTGTCTTTAGAAAAACGTGAAATGTAGACAGTCTCCAAAGATTATTAATATGAGGGACAATAATAATCTGCCCTTAACTGAAGAAGTCTGTTTGCTTGAATTCTGATGTTTGTTTTTAGGCAAAGCAATTACACTATAGAAGTAATAAATATCTTTAGAAATTACCTCAAACTCCGACATTTTCCAGATGCAACTAATATTCCAAAGCAGGGACAGCAGAGACTATCATGCTTGTCCACATCGATAAATGGCAGTACAGTGTCACACTCTACTCAAGCACTTTTAATTGTTTTTCTTCTTGTCATTTTATATAAAAAGTTTTTAAATAAATAAGCAGAAAATACTTTGAGGAAAGTGTAACACATCAGCTATATGAAAGCAATATTCTCAGAATTAAATAAATAGCTTACAAAACAAAAATAAATGATTTGCATTTTCTCATTGATTTCTTTACATTTATCATGCATATCTTTACTAACGTTATTTTATTACTAGTTAAGTTCTTTAGTTAAGATTCACACCACTCCAATTTTATTTAGAAATAAATAAAATAGAAAGATTGAGAGATATGTGCATCATCCATAGGGTATTTGCAAGCATGATATATTATCATTCTTTATGAATTTTTGGAATTTTGTGTGGCCGGTAAGTTACTAATCAAAAAAAGGATAACGAAGTAATAACTTTTTTTTTTCTCCAATGTGAACGGAGAAGTTTGTAATTGTGGCAGGGTGGAGGGCGGGGCTGGGTCATGATGCTACACTCCTGGACCCTAATCAGTCTAATTAAGCCTCTGGGAGGGATCAAGACCGACCAGAGACAGCAGTGCGACATATATATATATATATATATATATATATATATATATATATATATATATATATATACACTCACCTAAAGGATTATTAGGAACACCATACTAATACTGTGTTTGACCCCCTTTCGCCTTCAGAACTGCCTTAATTCTACGTGGCATTGATTCAACAAGGTGCTGAAAGCATTCTTTAGAAATGTTGGCCCATATTGATAGGATAGCATCTTGCAGTTGATGGAGATTTGTGGGATGCACATCCAGGGCACGAAGCTCCCGTTCCACCACATCCCAAAGATGCTCTATTGGGTTGAGATCTGGTGACTTTGGGGGCCATTTTAGTACAGTGAACTCATTGTCATGTTCAAGAAACCAATTTGAAATGATTCGAGCTTTGTGACATGGTGCATTATCCTGCTGGAAGTAGCCATCAGAGGATGGGTACATGGTGGCCATAAAGGGATGGACATGGTCAGAAACAATGCTCAGGTAGGCCGTGGCATTTAAATGATGCCCAATTGGCACTAAGGGGCCTAAAGTGTGCCAAGAAAACATCCCCCACACCATTACACCACCACCACCAGCCTGCACAGTGGTAACAAGGCATGATGGATCCATGTTCTCATTCTGTTTATGCCAAATTCTGACTCTACCATCTGAATGTCTCAACAGAAATCGAGACTCATCAGACCAGGCAACATTTTTCCAGTCTTCAACTGTCCAATTTTGGTGAGCTCTTGCAAATTGTAGCCTCTTTTTCCTATTTGTAGTGGAGATGAGTGGTACCCGGTGGGGTCTTTTGGTGTTGTAGCCCATCCGCCTCAAGGTTGTGCGTGTTGTGGCTTCACAAATGCTTTGCTGCATACCTTGGTTGTAACAAGTGGTTATTTCAGTCAAAGTTGCTCTTCTATCAGCTTGAATCAGTCGGCCCATTCTCCTCTGACCTCTAGCATCTACAAGGCATTTTCGCCCACTGGACTGCCGCATACTGGATGTTTTTCCCTTTTCACACCATTCTTTGTAAACCCTAGAAATGGTTGTGCGTGAAAATCCCAGAAACTGAGCAGATTGTGAAATACTCAGACCGGCCCGTCTGGCACCAACAACCATGCCACGCTCAAAATTGCTTAAATCACCTTTCTTTCCCATTCTGACATTCAGTTTGGAGTTCAGGAGATTGTCTTGACCAGGACCACACCCCTAAATGCATTGAAGCAACTGCCATGTGATTGGTTGATTAGATAATTGCATTAATGAGAAATTGAACAGGTGTTCCTAATAATCCTTTAGGTGAGTGTATGTATGTGTGTGTGTATATATATATATATATATGGGCAGCTGCCCGATACGCGTGTATGTGTGTGTGTATATTGTCAAGCCGGTTCTTGCCTCCTCCTTTCCCATTTTATCGCTTGACAAATTTTTCGGGCCACAGGTCTTTTTATTTCAACAATTAATATTTGCTTGTGGTAGCTCATTATTACTGTAGGCTACCTCCCACACTCACGTTCATTCTCAGCATCTGTAATTTTCTGTATTTGTGATCAAGCTGTCTTATTATAGGCCTATTTGACAAAATCCATCTTTCTTATAAATGTTATCCTATGCTCTTGATTGAGTGCTATAGGAGCAACAGAAATGCTGATGTCCTGACTTTCAGAGAGAGAAAAAATATGGCAAAAAACTATGGCAACACTCCAACTGGTGTGTGTTTCAAACGTGCATTCACGTGTGTTGTTCCTTGTCCTGTGTGTCTTTATGTGTCCATGCTGATCCACTGCTGATACAATTAATTCAGTGAGCACTGATGTGTTGTGGTTTGGCTTCTGTGCTTCTGACAGCTGTCCTCCTCCAAAAGGACCCTCAATAAATCAGTAATCTCTAATGACTCCACACAGCCTCTAATGGCCCATTGGGACTGCCACACACAATATTCACCCAAACTATTGTCTGAAGGGACAGGGCTGTTGATCTCACACAAATGCCCCAAATCATCACCTTAATGTGGATCTTATAAACATATATTGTAGTGTTTCAAACTTCAAACACACCTTACAATGGACGACTGGCTTTTTTGTGGCATGTGCACAGTAAGCCCCAGGAAAATGTTCTGCTCATAGATGATTGAAATGAACTTGCTGAAACATTGAACCTTGGATGTGTTTTTCTATAGAAGAGTTGTGTGGTTGTATTTGGGGCATTTTAATTCTAGGGCTGAAACGATTAGTCAACATTATCGATAACGTTGACAATAAAAAATTGTTGACAACTTTCCGTTGTCGAATAGTCATTTGATCTCATTTAATGTGACATGGGATCAAATTAAACCGTAATGATGGTGCGCAAGAGCAGCATTGCAGTTCGCGCAAGACTGAGGAGAGGAAGAATTACACAAATCACAGTCCAGATGCACTCT
Source organism: Moxostoma hubbsi (assembly GCA_032164185.1). Taxonomy (NCBI): domain Eukaryota; kingdom Metazoa; phylum Chordata; class Actinopteri; order Cypriniformes; family Catostomidae; genus Moxostoma; species Moxostoma hubbsi. The sequence continues at coordinate 13,977,137 of JAVLUX010000039.1, forward strand.
AAACTTTCTAAACGGCTTCAGGAGATTTAGATTCCAAAGTATGGAGGAATTATACAAAAAAAAAACAAATAAGTAAATCCAGAAGCACTCTGGTTGTGGAATAAGCGGAGCTGGAGCTCTTTAAAGGAAACACACAGGCATTACATCTTAAATGAAGTTATATTTAATGTGTTATAGTTGTATTAAATTTCAAATAATACAGAAGCAGATCATGTAATTAACTACAAACTCCTGTAACAGCATTTCTCTGTGTGGTCAGTGCCTCTTCTATGAGTTGCGCAAATGTCCCGATCTAAGGGGGAGAAATTGAAACTGCATCTGCCTGAGAGAGACTCTGTCATGGGGATGCTCATCCCTCAAGCACCCCCTGTGCATTTCTTATTGTGAAGAAAATTGGCAATATGCAGCTTTATTAATAAGAGTATGTTTTTGTTTTTTTTGTTTTTTTGTGAGTTAAAGATGGATTGAATTGAACAGAAAGGTGAGAGAGGGTATTCTTCACCCCATTATACACGGCAACAAAATACATTTTTGATTTGATTTTGTTTTGACTTGTTTTCCACTATAAATATCTAAAACTCCTTTAAAAAAACCATGCATTTATTAAACGGCTACACGGCAGAATAAAAAACATTTTTCTGAGAATGTTGAATATAATATTAAAAATGCAAATATTTCAAAATATCTAAAAATCCTTTAAAAAAGATGCATTCATCTGAGAAGCAGCATATAAGATATTTAAACTTGCTTTTAGAGAATAGATCTTTCATATAAGTATATTTTGACTTCACTCACAGAAGTATAACAAAGTGAAAAAATACACTTTATATTTAAGATACATTCTCTTAAAGCAAGTCTAAATATCTTATATGTTGCTTCTCAAGTAAATGTATCTTGTTAAGGATTTTTAGACAATTTTAAGTGGAAAACGACAAAAACGCTTGATAATAGGATTTTTTGCAGTGAATTTCTTTACTGAATTAATCTTAAAGTGTTTTTTTCTCTTTATTTCAGTGAATGTCATTTAGAAATATTTTTAAAAGATGATTTTGTCTTCTATTGTTAGTAAACACGTTTAATCAAACTTTTAAGTCAGGCCACAAGCTGAATAATCGGTTAAGAGCTATCGATTAATCATTGCAATAATTGGCAAATAGTCTAATAATCGTTCTAATAATCGTTAGTTGCAGCCCTAGTTAATTCATACATGTTTTGTGAATGAGGTTATTAATTCTTCACAACATTATAGTTAATGTAGCTTTATGCTATATCTCCACCTAGTGGTTACAATATCAATGTACAATTCAAAAGAATATGATTTGCATGTGCTGCAGGACTGTTGTATTTTCTTCAAGCAGGTGGGGGCTTGTGAGTGTTTTCAGCTGTTGCAGAGCAGTTCACAATCATTAAGCCATATTGGAAACTTATGACAAACTATCACTAAAGATCAACTGTTAATGATGATGATATTATATTGATGAAATATGACAGTGTTTACTTTTAATTGTTTATATTGTAATATGTTGTAGATTATTGTAGGAGTGTGCATTTTATATCCCTTATTTGCAGGGTTGGCGAGTAACAGAAAACATGTAATGGGATTACGTATTTAAAATACAAAATATAAATAATTGTAAACAATTTAAATCATTGGTAATTAGAATACAGTTACATTCATAAAGTAATTTGATTACTGAAGAGATTACTTTGTATTTTGTTGACATTTGTTTCATTTAATATTTAGTCCTTTCAGATGGAAAATATTCATACATATAAATGATGTGATCCAAAGTGCATTTGAATGGAGATTAAACACTTTCTTATGATGCGTTACATTCATATGAGCAGACAGAGAAGTAAGTTTGGAGCAGAAGAAATAGAAATAAACCTTGTGTAAATCGTCTATATGGTAGTCAGTTACATAAAAGTAGTCTATATGGCCTCAGTGGTTAAATCAAAAAAGTGGTTAAGTCTTCAGAAGTGATATGATAGGTGAGAGTGAGTAAAAGGTCAATATTTAATCCTTTTTCTTTCTTTTTTTTATTATAAATCTCAACATTTGACCTGCCCCAACCAGTAGATAGCTAAATGTGAAAGTCACTTCCACATTCAAAAGTGTATTTTTACAATAAAAAAAGGACTTAAATATTGATCCATTTCCCACCCTCACATACCATATTGCTTCAGAAGATGTGGATTTGAACACTGGAGTCTTATGGATTACTTTTATTCTGCCTTTGTCCTTTTTTGGACCTTCTGAGTTCTGATCACCATTCACTTATTGCATATATATATATATATATATATATATATATATATATATATATATATATATATATATATACACACGCACACACGCACATTTTATTGTTGTTGTAATTTTAATGTTATTTTTCACATAAGATTGATCTTATGATGATCTCATCAATGATGCAACACGTTGCAAGCTGCAGACGAGCGTCTCCGTGTTAGAATACGTATCAGCCGGCGGATCTTTAAATCTCTCACGGTCTCGACTCCCGGTCAGATTGGGTCTCTTCCGCGACTGGTTGAAGTGGCTCTGACCGCATAGATAGAGAATGACAGTTTTGGAGTTTGTGTTTATTTACATGGCACGCTCCCGTATTATATGAACTTTAATAAGGATAAAATAAAGATATATCGCAAAGCTGTGATCTGTGTTTCTATCAGACACTCGAGCTGCAGACAGCGGGGGTGAGAGACGAGCGTCTCCGTGTTAGAGTGCGCATCAGCCGGCGGAACATTAAATCTCTCACGTCTCGAATCCCGGTCAGATTGGGACTCTTCCACGACTGGTTGAGGCGGCTCTGACCGCACAGAGAATGACAGTTTTGGAGTTTGTGCTTATTTACATGTTACGCTCCCGTATTATATTAACTTTAATTATTACTGAAATAAAGACATATCGCATATCGATAGATATGTGATCTGTGTTATTTTTTCTGGCCACCAGTTCAGTGTCTGTCTGCTCGGCATCCATCTTCACCTGATTTCCAAGTTGCACACCGGAAACTCACATGACCACACGTGCCACTCCCTAAACTGAGACTGACTGGTCATCTTTTCATTAGCGATGAAGAAATTGGGCAAACAGCTCTCAGAGAGAATGGGCTGTCACGTCCACGCATGCACTTATTTATTTAGTAAAATCACAGCACTATCTGATACCAATAAATAATTATGTTATGGTCATATGGCAGAGGAGATATTGCCATTTTTGATCAGACCAAGTTTTCTTGCTCTGCTTTCTTGGGTTTGGTGATGAAGAACGTTGCCCTGCATCCACCATCTGCCTTTTACCTTTTAAGTATATGAGCATAGGTGTTTTTTTATTTTTTTATTCCCTCATTCTTCCTGAAGCAGCGCTACAGTGCTATTATTTGGCTGAATCTTTTATTGACTGCAAGACTGTATTTTCTCACTGAAGTTTACAGACACATAAACACGCTTAAGAACATTGGAATAGCATGGTGTGCATACTCTTAAAACAGCTTGCACACACCAATGACACGCCATGCATTTAATAACACAACTGCCATGAGTTACTGCACAGGCAGGAGTTACAGGACCAGAGGGAGAGAGATCGACAGAGAGTAACAGTTTTAACTGTGAAGGGTCAGTGAAGAAAGGAAATGGATGGGGAGAACAATGGAGAAAAAAATGGAGAGGCACATACAGTGAAGTACAGAGGACTCTTCAGCAGTGTTCAGGAGTACATTTGTGAAAATGTTTTTTAACACAATTTCATATACTATATATATATATATATAACTAAATGTATTACCAGCGTAATGGTAATGAGTGAGAAGCTGAATTGAAAAAAATAACTTGTCCCCATTTGCTTTAATGACAGCATGCACACATGCTGACATGAATTCACAAGTTTGTGCAAAATTCAGCATGATTTAAGAAAATGTACAAAGAGCGTCTTTTATGCCTTAATGGAAGTGAGGAAATCTCGCCTGACAAATGTTTATTTGATAGGGACGTATTAGTGCAAAATCTTAAATATTTCAAATGTATTTTAAATCAAATCATTTCTTCACTTTTCTCAAAATACTAAAGTTGCTTAAATTCGGGCCTAGAGTTTGAATCCCAGATTTTCAATGTGGCCTCCGATATTTGAAGCCCACTGTATGCCCCTGGCTAAAAGCCAAAAAAAAAAGAGTTAGCCTAACCTCAAACCGTTGATCTGTTAAGCTAACTTTAAACTGTTATGTTTGTGGGTTTGCCAGTTATCCCGGGAAGTATAATTTATGTGTGTTTGCGTTCTGATAAGTGGGTGTGTGGAATGTCACTGCTCTTCTCCCCTCCCAACATTTCACCTTTGATAGGGTGACCATACGTCCTCTTTTTTTCCCCGGAAATGTCCTCTTTTTTTGGACCTTAAAAAAGCATCCGGCTGGGAATTCTAAATTTGCGAAAATGTCCGGGATTCGGCTTTAGTTGCATTATAATGTGCATCTGGTCTAATACTTCATTGTGCGCGCGCGCATATTTGCATTGCTTAAAGCCCCCCTTTGTAAGTCCTGCCTTCTCGCACACCAATTGGTCGATTATAAGAGGCTTGCAGCAACTATTGGCCAAATTCCTGCCTGTTAATCTCCCGGGAACGCACGAAGCGCTTTTGTGTTAGGCATCAAACAGTTGCTTGACAGTAGCAGCAAATGACAGCTGAGTGAAAACAATGCCCAAACGAAAGTGCAAATTTACATATGATTTGCACAAAAAATTCCCATGCTTTCGTCCAGGTTGAGATCCGTTGGAAGCAAAATGTATGACATGTAAAGCTGGCACTTTACATGTCAGTTGCTAATAAAGGTGCAAGCGATTTAGAAGCATAAAGGGTCAGCAAAAGGTGAAAGATCATCAGGTAATTTAACAAACTACTTTTTGCGACCAGGTAAAATTGTTATCACATTGCTTCATTTTCCATGGCCATTCAAAATAATAGTAATAGTAAATGAAGGTACACTCATGGCATCAAATATTTTATTTTAGTACATGGACATTCAAAAGAATGTCGGACATTTTAATATATATATATATATATATATATATATATATATATATATATATATATATATATATATATATATATATATATATATATATATATATATTATGCTAATAGAATATATTCATGCTTGCAACTGTTTTGAACCCTATTATTCCACACACCTCTTATTGGAAAAACAGAATATGGTCACCCTACCTTTTAATCTCTGCTACTCTTAACGATTGCATATGAACCTGATTGCTGTCGCAAGTTGTAAATTGTAGCGACACCACTAGATGGCAGAGGTGTGCTTTGATGGTTTTCACATAGCTCCACTTGATTGAATTTCCAGCATACCTTTCATTGCAATCTGGCGGTTTCCCATTCTCTCCTCTCCATACGGATACTTGTTCCACAAATCTGATACTACAGTACAGCATGTGATCTATATAGAGGCAGTGCAAGTATGGTTGCCCCCACCTCCCTCTTTCCATCTCTCAGTTTTTAATTTGTTCTTTCAGGCCACTGGTTACAGGTTTTTGGGTTGACATAAAGGTGCATTCGATGCCACGGTATGGATCAGGGCAGGCAATGGGCCCTGGATGGAACAAGTTGAAATTGATTTTTGGGAACATTTGGGGCCAATCTATCTCTGTCTCTTTTTTCTAAATCTTAGTTTCTTCTTTCTTTTCTCTCACTCACTCGCATACTTTAATCTTTGAACTCATTTGGATTGGCAGAGTGGGCTAAAATTGTTGGAGTTATCCTGTTAAGTAGGACTGAAAATCAAATTATTAGGGATGTGCATTTTGGTCGTAGTGTTGTTGCTCAAGTATTTGATAAATCAGCAGAGAAAAGATAAGTCAGCTGAGAACTTAATTTAATGTTCTTAAAAACCATTTAATAGTTTTTTATTTATTTATTTATTTGTTTATTTTATCATCTCATCCAGCAACCATACTACATAGTAACATCCAAAATTTCACAAAAATTACAAATAAAATGTTTTGTAGTTGGAAAAACTCAAGTCACAATATTTGTGTATTTATTATCGATCTTTGTTGTGACTTTCAAGTACTTGGGTACACACGTTCATCACAAAATGGATAGTCTTTATGTATGTGTGTGTTTAGTATTATAACTTCTGCAATGTAATTTGTTTTTATCATCTTCTATAGATTTTCCAATGACGTAACCAAGGGTTTGCAGACTCTGCCTGGGGGCAAGTTGTCCGACCCCAATACTGCAGGATTGTTGCGATAACACTGACAAAAATTGGATTTATTGGTCACCATGCCGGCCCTCTCCACCAGAGCCGACAGTGAAATAGGTATCTCATCCTTCACCTAACTTACTACATCAAAAGCCTTGATTCACAGAACAGTCCATAGCAGACAAGAATCCTGATCATGATTAATTTATTTTCCTGTGATATGTGACCTTAAGCACACATGCTCATGTTTGTATTCAACTTTTCTTGATAAAAGAGTGAGCTCTTCAGAATTTCAGGTTTTCATCCATAACATTCATGGTTACACATCAAATGTTGGAACTAGTATAGACAAGTGGAAACACAGACCATTAATTACTATCATGGTCATTTCACCCAATTACTGACCTCCATGTGGATCGACGGTCACTCAGTGACTACAAGATTCAACTTTGCACTTGTGATGTGATTATCATCTTCAGCTTGTTAGTTCAAAAGTTCAGGGATCACTTTATCATAATGTGTGTTTGCATTTGTGTTTGTAGACCAAACACACAGCTTAATATTACTCAATATCTCACACACCATGTTCCCTTTTTTCCTTTTTATGCCCACATCCCTCACTCTAGGCCATATTTCTTTAATAAAGAAAGAATTACTAAGGAAATGTAATCTATTAGAAAATAATGCCTAGTTCTGGTATAAAAATCTAATGGACGACTGTAAGGTTGCCGGGAGACATATTGTATGGTTGGGTTACATCCGCTGTGCACAATCCTGCGTTACCCAGCAGACTTTTAATGAACACTTTGAAAGCCCAGTAAGCCACTGTGGATCTGATAGATTGGGCCCATTACATACCTTATGTCAAGAAGTGTGTGAGCACTTGAGTGCCCTAAACGCTCTGCCACTTATTTGAGCTGCTTGTAATGTATTATTGGCTGCTATTCTGTTGTTGGACACCTGACACAAACCCTCTCTCTAACACACACATATTTAAACGTCCCATTCATGAGGCAGGAAATTGAGATTTAATCACCAAAGCCCACTAAAAAAATGTATCAAGGAGGACTGGCACTAACATATAAGCCCGTTTCTGGCTCTTTCTTGTTCTCATTGAATGACTCCATAGAGTGTCTTCTGTTCTCATCTAATCTCCATTCATCTGTATGGAAGAGCGGTATGGATATCAGAATGCTGTTCTTGTACTCCTTCATATGTATCTTGTTTTTAGTGTGGGAGTTTTGCTTCCTGGTGAAATTTTATTTCACTACCTTTGGGTGTCCTTGGACTGACAGACCCATCCACCCACTACCTGTACTGTGTGTATGTGAAAGAAAGAGACCCTGATGTTGATGTCATGTGATAAATTACTATAATCCCTTTTACATCAACTGCAAATGCAATCATCCTGTGCACCTCAGCTCACATTCACACATTGTTATTCTCTCATGCTTTCAAAACGAACATTATCCAAGGCCTTTTAAAAAGCTTTCACTGCTATCATATTATCAATACAGAGATTAATATTCTGCAAATCCCAAGAAAAATTACTTTATTCCTTTTGTGTTTTGTTCTTTCTCTTTTTTTTTTTTTATTCCACTCCAGCTCAGTTCGCTTCCCAATTCAGCTTTACATTTGTCTTCCGAGTAAACATTTATCATTGTTGTATTATTTCTTTCTTATTGTTATAAAGCTGTTCAGAAACAGAAGTGACGGTCCATACAAGTCTGTCGTCATTGTTTTCATTAAGTGAGTGGGTTGGTCCTCAGATCTGCATGCCCTCCTGCACTATGCAGTCTGTTAGCCTGATCACTTTGAATCTGCAATTTGATTGGAGCATCTTAGACCCTTGCCGGGTTTTTATGAGCCACATGAAGTTTTACGATGTTATTCTGGGCTGGCCTGCTCAGACCCCAAGTCGTCACTAAAAAGATAAGAGTTCCCGGAGAGAGAGAAAAAAGGAACATATGGGAAGCTCTTAGGACAAAAGTTCTTTACCAGATAAGCTAATCTAATTAATATGTGCCTGTGAGACAATTTATGTACAGCTTTTATGCATGAAACTTTCTAAACGTGTTCAACTTCAAAGTGTATTTATATAGTCCTAACACAGTATTTGTTGTGGTGGTATTTAAGTAGTGCTTGAGTGGTGGTGCATTCACATACAGCGCGAAGCAAGCGTTTTGCGCAGCACGATTATATACAATGTCAATGCAAAGATGCGAAAAGAGGCTAATTCATGCCGGGCGGCGCGATTAAGCGAATGGCATGACTTGAACATGCAAAATCGCTTCATTCGCGTTCATCCACATGATACATTGTCGCGAAAGCCTATCAGCATTGAGATTGTCCGTATGTCACTGACGTACTGACGTAGCAACAGAAGAAATCCGGAAAAATTTATTTAAAAATTGTTGTAGTGGTGTGTGGGCACCCAGAATTGTATGACACAACGTCATATATGTATAGAGACCGGACGAAAAAAGACATCGCTTGGAGGAAAGTGAGTGAGGAAGTTGGACTACCTGGTAAGTTTGGAAATATGCACGTCTACTTGATTCCAGCTATTGGTTGTACTTTACTATGAACCAAGTCAGAGAAGCCCCTCCTCCTGTCCTTTTCCTTAAGAGAAGGGTGAATGTTTAAACACACATTTTTAATCTAGCTGTCAAACTCGTGCAAGGTGAAAATTTTCTTCCTTTTGTCTGTGAACGCACCATAAGTTTGTGTGTACTGTTGAAGTCAGAAGTTTACAGACACTTAGGTTGAAGTCATTAAAACAAATTTTTTAACCACTCCACAGATTTAATATTAGCAAACTATAATTTTGGCAAGTCATTTAGGACATCTACTTTGTGCATGACATGTGTTTTTTTTTTTTGTTTTTTTTTTCCCAGATTGTTTCACTTTTACTTTACTATGTAAAAATTCCAGTGGGTCAGAAGTTTATATGCACTAAGTTAACTGTGCCTTTAAGCAGCTTGGAAAATTCCAGAAAATGATGTCAAGCCTTTAGACAATTAGCCAATTAGCTTCTGATAGGATAATTGGAGTCAATTGGAGTTGTACCTGTGGATGTATTTTAAGGCCTACATTCAAACTCAGTGCTGCTTTGCTTGACATCATGGGAAAATCAAAAGGAGCCAAGACCTCAGAAAAACAATTATGGACCTTCACAAGTCTGGTTCATCCTTGGGAGCAATTTCAAAATGCCTGAAGGTACCACGTTCATCTGTACAAACAATAGTATGCAAGTACAAATACCATGCCATCTTAATGCTCAGGAATGAAACACATTCTGTCTCCTTCAGATGAACATAGTTTGGTGTGAAAAGTGCAAATCAATCACTGAACAACAGCAAAGGACCTTGTGAAAATGCTGGAGAAAACAGGTAGACAAGTATCTATATCCACAGTTAAATGAGTCCTATATCAAAATAACCTGAAAGGCTGTTCCGCAAGGAAGACTACAGTTTGCAAGTGCACATGGGAACAAAAATCTTACTTTTTGGAGAAATGTCCTCTGGTCTGATGAAACAAAAAAATGTGGATATATTGACGCAACATCTCAAAACATCAGCCAGGAAGTTATAGCTTGGTTGCAAATGGACAATGACCCCAAGTATACCACCAAAGTTGTAGTAAAAAGGCTGAAGGACAACAAAGTCAAGGTATTGGAGTGGCCATCACAAAGCCCTGACCTCAATCCGGCAGAATTGAAAAAGCATGTGCGAGCAAGGAGGCTTACAAACCTGACTCCAGTTACACAAGTTTTGTCTGGAGGAATGGGCAAAAATTCCAGCAACTTATTGTGAGAAGCTTGTGGAAGGCTACCCAAAAAGTTTGACCCAAGTTAAACAATTTAAAGGCAATGCTACCAAATACTAACAAAGTTTATGTAAACTTCTGACCCACTGGTAATGTGATGAAAGAAATAAAAGCTGAAATAAATAATTCTCTCTACTATTGTTCTAACATTTCACATTCTTAAAATAAAGTAGTGATCCTAACTGATCTAAGACAGGGAATGTTTTCTACAATTAGATATCAGGAATTGTGAAAAACTGAGTTTAAATGTATTTGGCTAAGGTGTATGTAAACTTCTGTAGATGCATATTTCCATTCATTCTATTCAGAAACAAGTGTATGGTGCAATGATGCCATTGTCGGTAATGAGATCAATATTGAGTTCCAGACTGTTTATCGTTCAGGTGCTGCTGAGTCTCTCTTATGGCTTCAGCAGAGTACTGGCTGAATATGGCTGCAATGAGGGATATGACAGGAATGGTCATATTAAATTTCTTCTCGGTTAACAGTAAATTTTTCCATTCTTATGTCAAGAATGCAGAGCATCTGGGAGCTGAGGACAGAAGGAAAGAGAGAGACGGGAACATTTGTAGCGGCAGCAGCATGCGCTTTGGGAGCACTTTATCGATTTCCAGCCTTTTCCATCATCTCTCTCTCTCTCTCTCTCTCCTACTCTCCAAGTCCCTCTCTGTACTGCCACAGGGATGCAGAACTGTAACACAAGGATTTGTTGCCACTGGAAAAGCTCCCTGTTTCCAATTACATCAGAATGAAAATTTCCACTTCATTTTACCAAATGCATCAGGAGAAAAGCAGAGGGAGAGAGAGGCAGAGAGGGAGTCAGAATTTCATTTATTTGTATTAGGAATATATTTTTAAACCCCCTTTTGAAGATGATAAATTTACCTGCTACTGTCAATGAACAGAACACTGATTTAAAAAGGTGGTGTGGTTGCTGGAACATAAAGAGTCATTGAACATCTTTGCATTGTTGAGAAAATTAATTATGCCTCTGGTTCCACCTTAAATGTAAATCTATAAGATTTGTTTTGCCTGTTTAATTGCTTGACAGGTGAACATTGTTAATCTGACCACTTAGAGAAGTAATTCCACATCTTTCTTAAACAAGCCACTCAGTTTGAAGTCTTATTTATGTCCTTAGTACAAACTGTGTAGGATGCAACAAATGTTAATATTCAGGCTTAGGGGGTTTAAAAAAGTTCTAACTCGAGCAGTAGTAATAGTGATGCTTGCCTCCACTAGTTTTCAATAATTGTACTTCAAAGTTAAATGACAATTATCAGTTTCAGTCAAATTAACCTGTGTATGACAAAGCTCAAATACAGACTTGAAAAAAGTACTGTCACATGGAATATGTGATGGACAAAGGTTTCTACCGGTGTTCAAAATGTTGTTTCAAGATAGGATTCCCTACAATTCAGAAGACAGTGCTCCAAAGAAGCTCACGTCAAGGGATCATTTGTCCTTTGCTTATGTGCAACAAGATCAGAATAAGGAAAGCAAACATTTTTATTAACATTGCACTGATAAAATTACTTATTTTTACTTTATTTTTATGTTGGCATACATTTAATAGGCATAGTGTGATGATGGAGTTTAATGCTAAAATGCAATTATCAGGGCGGGGTGACATGCAATGTGTATGTGTGATGATGATTTATATGAGTACACATCATTCAGTGGGTGGCTGTGTGTGTGTGGATGATTGGAGTAGATGGTCTAGAACATGCTAGTAGATCTTTTGAGACACCGGGCAAGAGTTCTGATGTGGTGTTGTGGTTTAAGAGGCTGGGGTTCAGAGCTGAGAGCACAGCGATGAAACCCTGCAAAGGGCTTTAACTGCCAAAAAATCTTTTCCGCAGCATGTGTGTGCTTCATGCATATTGTCCATTTAAAAACAGCTCCTAAAGAGCAATAAAAGACTGGAATAACTTCTATTGTCTGGAAAGTAAGAAGTGGATGCAATCAGAAACCAAACGGATTCCCCAAGTTTGTTGAAACAAGAACAGATCAAAGAGTGTCACTAGAACATATATTGTTATGTACATGTAGCTGGTGATTTTTTTTCTCTCTTTGTCTCTCTCTGTTTTTCTCTCTCCTCTTTCTTCTATAATTTGTCAGCACTCTGGAGGTCCTGTCTCTTTCTCTCCATGGATGTAGTATTTCTGTTTTAGGAAGTAAATCAATGGGAAAACGAATGGAAGGACTCAGAGAGCAGCTGTTCTTGTTTTCATTTTTCCATTCACTCGCTCAGTTGTTTCGCAGGCAGACTTAAACCATGTTCTCTTAGTAGCACCTGAAATACTGACCCCTGAGGTGGTCGTGTGTGTTTGTATGTGACAGATATATTGCATCATAGAGTCGATTTCTCAGCACCTGCAAGAGAGAACTGCTGTTTAACTTCAGTGTTCATTTCCTGCAGCACAGCTCGGTGAGACGAGTGTGTGTGAATCGTTTTGCACTATTGACTCCTATATCCATCCAAATAGACAATCACAGAAAAATATTTCACTGTTCTTTAGATATGTGGCTTGTGCTGTAAATATATCTGGTCCTGTTTTCTGCCAGTTGACCTCTTCCTGGCCAGTGCGTTAATGGCCTGAGGCAAAAATGGATCAGATAGAGAGCCAGCAGGGCACATTTGCCATACAGACAGCCTTTTTGTGACATATGTTTGTATGTCTTTGGGTGTGTTTGACCTGTGTGTGTATGTGCCTAAGAATATCATCCCAGAAAGCCATCTTTGTCTGCGAGGATGTGAACTTAAGTGCTTAGGCCTATATGTGTCTGTGAGTGTTCTGTTGACTCCAGAGAGTTTAGATGACCTTTCTGCCTTTCTGACAGGCTGTGTAATTAAATTTGGTCTCCATGCCCTGTGCTTTTGACCCATAATGTTGTGAATTTGTGAAGCATGGCCTTCCACCCTGTGCTCCTCCCTGCCGTACTCCAGCACTTCCATTGATGTCTGAGGAACGCTGTTATTTTCTAGAGGCCACTGGGAAGTGTAGGCGTGTGAAAGGGAAACGCTTTTTGGCACAGCATTCTTTCACATCCCATCCGGTAAACTTGGCCTGGCAACGGATAATGGTCAGTTTACGTAAATACTTTTATAGCCTACAGACACATAAGGTTAGATGTTGATTGTTAAACTCAGCCTGGGCCCAGCTGGTCAGCGGTCAGCAGAAGAAATTTAGGAAGGAAATTGATGGCATCTTGTTGTGTTCAGCTATTTCTGCTCAAGTGACATTACAGTAAATGTTTATAAGATAATAAAGCTGTGTTCAGATTCATATAAATTGTAGCAAGTAGGCTTTTTCAGTTAATAACATAATATACAGATTAATTAATCAAATTAATCTCAATTAATCGCATATCAATATTTGCTGAAAAATTCCCCAAATAAAGATAATTCAATAATTGTAAATATAAAGAACATATAACAAATAATTTGCGGTCCGGAGCAGTGCAGGTGACAAACAGAGCAGGGGGATATATCGCATACAGCCTATTTACTCTGACAAATTTGACATTGCTTGACAGGGAATTAAATAAATAATAGGGTGCAGTCGGTGCAATAATCAGAGAAGAACCTTCAGTTTAGTTAAATTGCACTTGACCCAGCCCATTAGCGCAATGCGCGCACTGTTTCGCTAACCCACTTGCACTTGCTTGCACGAAAATATCATAACTTCATGGCCATGCCCATTGACTTTGTGCTTATGGGGTATCACTAGGGCTGCACGATTTGGGGAAAATGTCATATTGCGATTATTGAGGTCAATATTGCGATATGCGATTGCGATTATAATAAATTGTATCATGAGTCAACTTGATGAGTTTTAAAGGAAAATGCACACACAGATTAGTGATAATGCTAAAATGTGTATTTGTAAAACTAGAAATGTTTTCAAAATAAATACAAAAATGAACATTTGCATTTATGTAAACTTATTTTCTCAAAAGTAAAGCTAAATAAATAAGACAAATAAAAACATACACATTTTCACAAAAATAAGATTTTTTTACATTTTTGTCCAAACAAACATGGACATTTACTCAGGATGTAACATATACTCTCTGTATAAACTGTTGAAAACCCAAACCACTAAATCTTAAATGACCAACTGGTACTTCCAAATCCTCTTTCTAAACAGTTAATCTTATCGCATTAGAGGTTCTTTGACAAAAACACAAGCATATCGACTTTCTCTGGTTTCAGACAGGAGCGATGATTTGTCACAACATTACCACTAGCACTAAAAGCTCTCTCTGATGCAGAGCTTGTTGCTTGTATGCCCAGATATTTCTGTGCTAGTTTGCATATCCCAGTAGCTCTGCTAATGCATTGTGCATTCTTTTTCAGAGCATTTTCTGTGAATGATAGATGAAAAACATTTACTCACTACACATTGCAAAAACGTTTAATATTCACATTCTGATTCCATGCCCAGTTCATATGAATAGCATAAAACACACACACACACACACACACAGTTAATATTTGTACTAAATCATGTCACAACTCTAGGCCTAATTAATTATATTGGAGTAGTAGGCAAAAATGGCAATGGCAGATTTGTTCTTTACAATCATCCATCTTTTACAGAGTTATGTTTAATGCTAATTAATAGCCCTAAATGAAATGGGCCACTCCTAGTATCTTTTGTGACACACAGAATTTTACATTGTATTTCAAGTAATTTTATTTCATTAAATAAATGGTACAACTGCCCCTAACCCAAAGTTATTTGCTTATAAAAGTACAGTAGTTTAAAATATTTGCTTTAGTGTAATATAACGAAATATGAAAGCAATTTAACTTACCAATGGCCAAATGAAGTCTATGACCAAAACACTGGATTCTAGTCCACTGATTAAGCTCCACTGTTTTGACCATGTTAGTGCCGTTGTCTGTTGTTATGGCGACCCGACGCTCCTCGCAGAGGTCCCACGCAGCCAGTGCCTCTCTCAAGCCCAAGGCTATGTTTTCTCCTGTGTGGTCGGCGGGGAAATACGATGTTTGCAGGCAGCGGCTTTTCAATTCAAACTCCTCGTCGACAAAGTGCACAGTCAAGCTAATATACGGTTCACTTGTCCTGCTTGACCACAGGTCCGTAGTGGTTGAAAAGAACGTCACCGTAGCCATTTCCTTTTGAACTTCGTCACGGCGCGAGTTATAAAGTTTAGGGATCGCTATTTGAGAGAAATAGTTTCTAGAGGGCAGTTGGTACCTCTTGTCCAGTGTGTGGATCATTTTCTGAAATCCCACTTTACTAACGGCGTGTATGGGCATCATGTCTTTTGCCAAACAGTGCGTTATGGAGTCAGTGATTTCTTTATGTCTAGCCGAAGACTTATCATATGGCGTGATGCTTGCAAACACATCTGTAATTTTGTTTTGTTTTGTTCGGGGAACAGCTTGTGCCGTGTTTCCTTCAGTTGTCTCTTTCACCGTCATACATTCCTCATATTTTTCTCTGTGATGTTTCAGGTGCTGAAATAAATTTGTCCTATTGCCACGTGATGTAGCAACTTTAATTTTGCAAATCTTGCACAGTACCTCTCTCTGCTCAGTGTCAGTAATCCGAAATCCAAAATACCGCCATATAACAGAGGTAGAGTAATTTTTAGGTACCAGATCAGTGCCGATCTCCTCGGCATCCATCTTCGCTCTGGTATTTTCGCGCTGCGCAGTGCGCACACACACACACACACACACACACACACAAGTGACCACGCACGTGACACGGCACGAGACGCAACACGCCTTTACTGAGACTGTCAGATCAGATTTCGGCAAGGAAAATCGGCTGTTCTCAGAAAGTTTGTCTTCACACACACTTATTTATTTAATATAATCGCAACATTTTGCCGTCATATAATCGCAGAGGGCTGACATCGCGATTGCGATTGCGATGCGATTAATCGTGCAGCCCTAGGTATCACATATTTAACTTAAAGGTTATTTTCTGCCTTGAGGTTCACTTATGATGTTAGTTAGGGCTGGGCGATATGGCGAAAAATATTATCATATTACGAATATTATCATTATAACTTTATCATATCATTCGATATCAATATTTATCACAATATCTCTATCTCACACACGTTATCTCACAAAAGTGTGTACACCCATCACATTTTTATAAATATTTGATTATATCTTTTCATGTGACAACACTGAAGAAATGACACTTTGCTACAATGTAAAGTAGCTTGTATAACAGTGTAAATTTTCTGCCCCCTCAAAATAACTCAACACACAGCCATTATTGTCTAAACCACTGGCAACAAAAGTGAGTACACCCCTAAGTGAAAATGTCCAAATTGGGCCCAATTAGCCATTTTTCCTCCCTGCTGTCATGTGACTCTTTAGTGTTACAAGGTCTCAGGTGTGAATAGGGAGCAGGTGTGTTAAATTTGGTGTCATCGTTCTCACACTCCCTCATACTGATCACTGGAAGTTCAACATGGCACCTCATGGCAAAGAACTCTCTGAGGATCTGAATTGTTGCTCTACATAAAGATAGCCTAGGCTATAAGAAGATTGCCAAGACCCTGACACTGAGCTGCAGCACTGTGGCCAAGACCATACAGCGGTTTAACAGGACAGGTTCCACTCAGAACAGGCCTCGCCATGGTTGACCAAAGAAGTTGAGTGCTCAGCGTTATATCCAGAGGTTGTCTTTTGGGAAATAGACGTATGAGTGCTGCAGAGGTTGAAGGGGTGGGGGTCAGTGCTCAGACCATACGCCGCACACTGCATCAAATTGGTCTGCATGGCTGTTGTCCCAGAAGGAAGCCTCTTCTAAAGATGATGCACAAGACATCCTGCAAACAGTTTGCTGAAGACAAGCAGACTAAGGACATGGATTACTGGAACCATGTCCTGTGGTCTGATGTGACCAAGATAAACTTATTTGGTTCAGATGGTGTCAAACGTGTGTGGTGTCATGGTCTGGGGCTGCATGTGTGCTGCCGGCACTGGGGAGCTACAGTTCATTGAGGGAACCATGAAAGCCAACTTGTACTGTGACATACTGAAGCAGAACATGATCCCCTCCCTTCTGAGACTGGGCCACAGGGCAGTTTTCAAGCATAATAACGACCCCAAACACACCTCCAAGACGACCACTGCCTTGCTAAAGAAGCTGAAGGGTGAAGACCTAAACCCTATTGAGCATATGTGGGGCATCCTCAAATGGAATGTAGAGGAGCACAAGGTCTCTAACATCCACCAGCTCCGTGATGTCATCATTGAGGAGTGGAATAGGACTCCAGTGGCAACCTGTGAAGCTCTGGTGAACTCCATGCCCAAGAGGGTTAAAGCAGAGCTGGAAAATAATAGTGGCCACACCAAATATTGACACTTTGGGCCCAAATTGGACATTTACACGTAGGGGTGTACTCACTTTTGTTGCCAGCGGTTTAGACATTAATGGCTGCGTGTTGTTATTTTGAAGGGATAGCAAATTTACACTGTTGTACAAGCTGTACACTCACAATTTTACATTGTAGCAAAGTGTCATTTCTTCAGTGTTGTCACATGAAAAGATATAATCAAATAGTTTAAAAAAATGTGTGTGTGTGTGTGTGTGTGTGTGTGTGTGTGTGTGTGTGTGTGTGTGTGTGTATATATATATATATATATATATATATATATATATATATATATATATATGTATATATATATATATATATATGTATATATATATATATGTATGTGTATATATATGTATATATGTGTATATATATGTGTATATATGTATTTTATATATTATTTTGACCTTGTGACTGAGGAATGATACTGTATGGGGGTTCAGGAGTATCTCCAGAGAAAAACGTTTGAAAATGTAAAAGTCTGAATGGACCATTTTTCTATTTTCATTAAAGTGAGAAACTAATAATTGTTTTGTCTTTCATCCTTCTCAGAGATAATGAAAAATGAATCACAAAATTAGAACAGAAATCTATTTGTTTATTATTAAAGGCTTGGAACATGCTGATTAATAAAACTACATTTAGAAAGAAAAAAACTTTATGGTCTTAAGGCTCTCTGGAAACACGCATCTCATGTTTACTCGTATGTGGGGAAAAGAGGAAGCGGGTGCAGACCGGGACAGGGCATCAGTGAAGCGTGTTTCAGTGCTAGAGAAAAATATTCAAGAATACAGAGCAGAAAGATCAGATATGATGTAACCGGCACTGTTGTGTTGTCATGCTGCTCACTAGAGATGAGGAGAGGGCTCGTCGTCATGATGTCTTGCAGTCAAGATGGAATCAATCTGGGATCCGGAACGCGGTGACCTGCGTAGCGAGGGCAATAGCAACTTCATAAAGTCTGAGGCTGCGTTTCCACTGACGCGGAAGAAATCCGCACAAAGCCACTCCCAACACTAGGGAACCACTTGCCCTGCGCTGCTGTCAATTTTACAATCCACCTTGCGAGCTTGACGCTCAGCTTCAATAGGAAGAAATTGAAAGTGCTCTCTCACATTCGCTCACTACGCACAAGTGGAAACATATGATAAAAAAGCCAACCTGCTAGCGTTTTTAGCAACACTCATGTCTAGATGTAGAACACAGGCTAAATATCAAAAATTACTCAAAAGCTTATCGTCGATATCATGGAGTTTTTTTTATCGCGATAAATATTGATATTGTTTTATCGCCCAACCCTAATGTTAGTAAAGGTTTTAGCACAAAAAAACGAATGTGGTATTACATGACCTTTTTCCTACCCTGTGTTTAGCCCTCTGTCTGAAATGCTCATTTTAACCCATAGTACCACTTTAAGACACACCCACTGTTCTGATTGGCTAACATCTTTCCAGAGCAAACGTCCTCCCACAATTACACGTGTGGAACTGTATTTTCATAAATCAAAGAATGAAAATATGCAAGTGATTTCAAAAGCCACTAAAAGCACTCACTCCCAGACAATCATTGTTAGCTATATGTCCCAATATATGTGAAGCACACAATCTAATTACAACAGTTGTTCGACCGAATAACCAAAAACTGAACAAAGTGGACACACTGTTACTTCCCAATACATACATTATCAGGCACACAACATTTGGTGATAAAATAATGCTATTTAAAACTGACAACCATTGAAATATTCCAGACTAACATAAGAAGTGAATGTGAATAATAAATCTGTATTCAGTTGTAAAGCGAGTTATAGGTGATTTTGGGCTCTTGGGTTTCACCTGTCTCTCTCTGCATTAATATGCTTCCCATGTCGACATATACGAGATGTTCGCCAGGTGGGGATTCCCTCGCGCAATCGATTTGCTGGTGGAACTAGGGAGAGAGTCTCCATTGATTGAATAGAATGGAGGGAAGGGCATCCTGACATGTTAATTTTGGTCAGTTTTGGACGTCCTTTCTAACTCTCGTTTGCAACCGAATTTCGTGCTATGTGACTAAAGTTTCACTCATTTGTAATTGTGTAGTTTTGTCATGAAGTGTTCGGCAGCGAGATCCATTCACAGCATGTTGAGAGTAAAAGTTGTTCCTTGTAATGTGTGTTCAAGGACGAGATCCACGCAACACATTTGTCATTGTGTATGTTCTATTTTACACTTTCTGTTCTTAACAGTCAGTTATTGATCAAAAACAATAAAAAAATAAACATTTAATTCTAATCACGCATCGCACAGATGAGGGAAAGCAATTAGAGTCCACTCTAGTTAACATGCGCTTATTTAAAGGCGCTGTTTACAGAAATTTTTGGTTAAAGAGACATAACTGATTTTAGCACGCGTTCAACAAATCAATGTAAATACTTGTAAATAGTACAAATTATGCAATTTAACAATAAATATGTAGCAAAAATAATATATGAAATATAATATCTTGTTTATTGATTGAATACATTTGTTAATTTTCAAAAAGCCAAAATGTCACCAAAATGATGAAAAAAGCAATAAAATATAATTAGTCAAATTAAGATTTTACTAATGAACCTAGTTAAAAGGTCCCCTATATAATTAACTGCATTAGCTGGGAGATAATTTATTTTATATGTATGCAAAAAGGACATTATAACTGAAATAAACCCATATGAATCGATACTGAATCGAAATCTAATCGAGAGCTTGTGAATTGGAATCAAAATTAATTGGGATATCTGTATCAATACCCATCCCTACAATTGATATTAGAAATAGCTCAGTTTTAATTCCAAATTTTGTCAGTTTAGATAAGTGTGTATGTATTTAAAAAAAATAAATTTACATGAAACTCTACTCACAAGTTTTGGAAAATCAAGCGCAGAGCTTGGAAACAAAAGCAAAGAAAAGTAGTGTAAGCTTACAAAAAATGAATGACTGTTTTTGTCCTGATGACTTTGTTTTTTTTTTTTTTTGCAGCATATTTTAAATATATTTATATATTTTTGATTCGTGCATGTTATTTTTTGATCTGCACTTTTTATTTATTTTTGTGCTTATTTTTTACCTGCACTAATTCTTTTTTGGTTTACGCTTATTATTTTGATTCACGCTTATTATTTTTGGATCCGTGACCGCAATACATTTGACTGGATATTTATCCCATAGTATTTACATTGATTTGTTGAACAAGTGCTAAACCGGTACTGTCTTTGGACATGCATTACGACTTTTAATCTCAACATGCTGTGAAAGGATCTCACTGCTGAACACTTCATGACTAATCTACACAATTACTAGTGAGTGAAATGTAAACATTTACCAGCCAAATATATTCACTTTTGTCGCATAGCTGAAATTTGGTTGCAAATGCGTGTGATTTCCTCATCGTAGTGGAGGGTTTTGCATTGAGTGAAAGATCGATTAATCGGAAGAACAATATTTTTACCCAACCCTACACCTAATGTGTGGATACCCTCTTTATTTTGTTTGTTTGTGTTAAAAAGCATGTTGTCTTTGTAAGTGAAAAAGAATGAAATATGAAATGGCAAAATGGGTAAACTGCCCCCTGATGACTCAGTGTCGCAAGATTGAATTAGAAAATTGATTATTACGAAATTATGTATGACTAGGGGACATGATAAATTGCTGTATTTTATTTTACATAATTTTTCATACAATTAATTGCGCTGAATTAAACCATTAAGTTGACAGCCTTAGTAGCAAGCATCACGTATACCTTTCTCTACAGTCTTTAAGTGTACAGTCTGTAATTGTGTTAAAGATTACACTAAACATGTTTTTAAACATCGCAGCCCCTTAATGAAACTTTAGGGATTTGATTCACAGTTCCAGTTGTGATTCCTGGAAAAACAGGAAGTAGACAGACAAAGTGAGGAAGGGAGTTGCAGCCTGGGAGAGGGCCTTTTTTTTTTTTTTTTTAAACCCTCAGTCTGACCCAGTGTGCATGTTAAATTAATCCATGATGTTTTCTTTCTGTTTTCGGTTTACTAACATCGCACCATGTCAGGAGTATTAATGGAGAATCATCTCTATTACTGATTTAACATACACCACGTATCTGTATTAATTTTGATTTTCTGGGCCATATTTGTGTCTGTATATATTTTCACTTTGGATATTGAGTGTGTGTGTCTGGGTGTGTAATGTGTTTCCTGTATTTCTTCTGTAGATCTGTATGAGCTGTTGTCAGTGCTGCCATCTCAGCTGCAGCCTCATGTTAAGAGCGCAGATGACTGCTCCTTTCTACACGCTATGTTTGGGGAGAGGAGTATGCACTCATTGGTCAAGGTGAGTTTGTGTACGTGTGTATCCATATGTGTGTGAAATGGCAGACATGGCTATTCTGTAAGGTGTGTGGCGTAACGCTAGTTCACTAAATCCATTTATCTGTTTCTCAATCTCTCTCTCTTTCTTCATAAGTATGATGTTTTTTCAGAATAGTGTTTTTTTTGGTTGTAGAAGACACGCTACTTTAAAGACATATCCAATCAGACTCTGTAAACCCTTGAAGTAATTTTTGTTGAATTTATGCCATTTTTACATTTAAATGTGAATATTTAGAGAAGACAAGTCAAAGTCCTGTTTGTAATTCATGCTTTTTTCTTTAGTGTCTATTTTTTTCTCTTTCTTTTAACACAAATGGTTGTATTGAGTCTTTAAAATGCCTAACTGGCTAGTTTGAAGATATTTAATTTTAGTATATAAAGAGGACTGATTGGAAGATTGATAAACTGTGTAAAATTAGATATGCAGTACTGTGTTTTATCTTTTCAGACAGGACCATCAATGGCCTTTACCTTTATTTCATCTTCATTCTCGGGTTTACCTTTTCTCTCCTGCTTGTAAAACCCAATCTATGTTTTCACATACGAAATCAGTTTTGCCAGTTTGTACTTTTCCCATGCCTACCTGTGTTCACCTGCCACACTCGTCGTTCCAGAACTTTCACTGTATACACTAGGGTTGTGCTGATACAATCATTGATATACCGCAATTCTTCTCAGTAATGCGTCAACCCTTTAGATACCTGTATCAGTATTTTTATTAATATTTTGTGTAGCCATATC
Source organism: Moxostoma hubbsi (assembly GCA_032164185.1). Classification (NCBI taxonomy): domain Eukaryota; kingdom Metazoa; phylum Chordata; class Actinopteri; order Cypriniformes; family Catostomidae; genus Moxostoma; species Moxostoma hubbsi. The sequence continues at coordinate 13,999,688 of JAVLUX010000039.1, forward strand.
ATGTCCAGCATTTCAATAATGAAGAAGCAGGTTGTCTAAATAAACGCAAACCTTGAGACTGGGATTTCTCGGTGCAGTCAGAACCATTTCTGTGAGGTGCAAGTGAGACTGATTGAGATTTCTCTTGCAGGCACGTTGAGGGCTTATAGTATGAGGTGGTTGGGGATACCCAGCCCTTCTTAAGGCATGACTGGTGATATGTCCCACTGTACACCGTTTAAGGACTGTGGACTGAACTGACCTTTGTTCCAAAAGTTCTCTGTATATTAGTCTAGCTACAGAGGCAGAGGTGGTCTAATAGGCAGGACAGACAGACCGGAGTCTGAGCCAAAGCCCTCTGCTCTCCATGCAATTAAAGCAAGGTTTCACACATGTCCCTCTCCACTCTGTTCTTTTGCCAATCTGCCACTCCAGAGAGCCTTACAGAAAATCTGACACAACCTGCAATTTCCACCCTGGTTAGATGGAAAGCAGGACTTTGTCATCAGTGTTTGTGCATCTCTATGAGATGGAAAAGATAGACATAGGAAGAGAAAGATAATTGTCAACTTTTCTTCAAATTATTAGTGGGGATGTAAAGGAATTATTGGAAAGGAGGAGGTGAGAACTGGCTTGACAATATAAATAATAGTTTAATATAAAACTCAACCAAAAGACACAAACACACAGGTGTCGGACAGCTGTCCGTAAATCTCTCTCTCTGTCGCACTGCCGTCTTCGGTCTGCCTTAATCCCTCTCGAGAGCTAATTAGCCGGATTAGGGGCCGGGTGTGCGGAATCATGACCCGGCTCTGCCCCGCCCTCCGCCCAGCCACAGGGAAATAAATGGTTATTTCCCAAGGTCTCTACTTTAAAATAAAGTATATTTGGGTTTTTCATTTTGGTTTCGAATATTTTCTGGAATTGTAAGGTGCACTATTCTGTTGTGTGTTCCTCTTAGTACCCTTCTTTCTCATGTCCACACTAATAAAAGGATGTTCCCATCCACACTCTCTGAGTCAAGTCAATTTTATTTGTATAGCACCTTTCACAACACATAGTTTCAAAGCAGCTATACAGAAGATCAGGCATTAACGGACGATTAAACTGTAATATCTATAATGTTGATGAATCACCATTGTGTAATTAGATAAAATATGATTGTTAATCAGTAAGTAAATTAAGTAATTAAATATTAATTGTATTAATAACCCCGGTGAGCAAGCTGAAGGCGACCGTGGCAAGGAACACAAAACTACATATGATGTTGATTAATGGAGAAAAATAACCTTGGGAGAAACCAGACTCACTGTGGGGGCCAGTTCCCCACTGGCTAACATCATGAATATAATGCCAATATTACTTATGTATAGTTAAAGTCATGGTTTAAAATTATTAAACTAAGTAAGTGTTAAGGGTCAGTGTTTAAACATCGCAATTGTCCTTGTTAATTGGCTGATGAAGGCTTTTGTTGGCAATTGTTAGTCTATGCATTCCATTTCAAGATCGTAGTCCATCAATAGGAAGTGATGCAGGCAGAGATCAGGGATGTGAAACGCAGTTCAACCTGGCCGGTAATTTCGGTGTGGTCCATCCTAAATCCAAGGTACGGACAAGTCTATAAATGGTCCCAAACCCTAACACCTATAATCCCCCTCTGTGCGATGCTCTGCTCGTAAGGCTAACCCAGCTATGAGCTCAGCTGGGTAATGCCTGTGGTTTTCACCTCTGTGCATTTCTGTATTTGTTATTACAAGAGGAAACCAGATTCAGTTCAAACTCCTGTATCCAGCCCTCCGGGGACAGCACAGCACGCATTTTTGGGGCACTGGGGGAAAGATGAACTCAAAGGAGGACTCATGAGAACTCAAAAAGAGGCTCAGGTCTAGGCCTCCCATCTCTAATCCTACACCATTTATCTGAGCTTTCTGGCTTGCTAAAGAAATGCTGTTGGCATAATGAAGCTCAAACGTAGCTTGGAGCTCTTAATACTTCTGTGTCAAACAGAACATAGCTACGTTGGTTGCGGCATAGCCTACACCGTTGCCTGATATGCACCTCTTCAAAAATGTAACTGCGCGTTGCGTTGACGCAGACCACAAAAGCTGTGATCCAGTGTTGTAAGAGGTGCAGGGGTGAGATAATGTCCTCAACACAAAGTTTTCTTTTTTACTTTATTTAAAAAAATAATAATCATATGTGAGACTTTGCTATTAGCATATTTAAACAACTTCTGATTGTTTAATCAAAGTTAGCTTGTAACAGCATAAAGACATTTATTGAATGATTTGTAATTTTAATACAAAAGTTATCAAACTAAGATTAAGAATTGTGAGGTGCCAATATTGTTTATGGGAAGGTTATGTATTAACTTTGTCATTTAAAGCCTGGTACACACTGTACGTTTTTGGCCACGCCATCTGAGACTTTAATAATAATAAAAAAAGGAACAATTTATCTGGCATTTTAATCCAAATCAACAGATATAACTGGAAACAATTGTAGAAATCTGTCATGTTTGTGCATTAGCCATAGGGAATTTGCAAGCATGGTATATTATTAGCCTGCATGAATTTCCGTAATTTTGCGTGGCCTTTAGTTTACTAATCTAAAAGAGGAGAAAGACGTAGCCTACTATAACCCACCTTTTTGTTTTCCCTATGTGAATGCAGAACTTTGTTATTTTTCGGGCCACAAGTCTTTATTCCCATAATAAATCTTTGCTTGTGGTAGCTAGTTATTACTGTAGGCAAACTCCCCCACTCGTGTTCTTTCTCAGCATCTGTAATTTTCTCTATTTGTGATCAGGATGTCTTATTACAAGCCTATTTGACAAAATACATCTTTCTTTTTATATATCATGTTCATGATGGAGTGGTTTTGGAGCAATGGAAATGCTGATGCCCTGACGTTTAGAAAAAAACAAAATACTCCTCCGGGCAAAACTCGGCATTCGCTTCTATTCTGCAACACTCACGTTCGCTGATCAGGATGATTTGGACCACAGTTGGCTACGATGTGTATTATAAAGTCTGGGATAATGTCGCACAGTGTGCCTTGGCAATCTCAGTGTGTTCATATCGTACAGTCTGGCAAGTAACAATCTTAAAGGACTGTAAAACACCTACAGTGTATAGCAGGCTTTGTTGTTAATTTCTAAAGTCATTGGAAATGAGGGCCAGTTCTAAGAAAATCTCAGGCTCTCAAAACTCTTTTGCTATGGTGGTAAAAGCTGTTTTCCTTTTTAATTTCAGTTTATGAACTTGGCAAGACCAGTCATAGAATTGCTTCTTCTCTCCCCAAACTAAGCTTTTCAAATATTCAGTCAGATAAAATCTCACAGAGTGCCTTATCAGGTTATTGCACAGACACAGAGAGACAGCTAAATTTAGATTGAGCTAGAAATTGTCTGCCCTTTTGTTGGATGTGAGACGCTGAAAATGTATTTGTTGGAGTTCCAGTTGCTGGCAGTTCTACATTAAGGCTATACATTTTCCTATTTAATACAGAGCCCTCATATGAATGTTTGTAATGTCTCTTAAAGAGCAGCTGGTGTCTGATTCCGATTCTTTATAATCCGTGTTCTTTATCCAAAATAAATTCCTTAAGTAATACAAGCCTTCTGAATTTACTGTCTGGGCTCAGCATGCTCCAGAATAAACAAATGCATATATTGGAGCACACATACAAACACTCGCTTGAGAGAGAATGTGTATTTTTTGTGTGTGTGCAGCGCACATGTACATTTGTCAGGGATACTGCTTGTGTTTGGATGGAATGTAAACAAACAGTATATGTTTAATCCAGAAAGTCACGGACATATTATATTAATACTCACTATTAAACACTAGTGCTTGATTGCAGACACAAATAAGCACAAAACCTTTGCAATTTCTAACCGTCAAATTTCCTGCCTGTTTGTGACAAAAAAAACCTTGGTCACATTTTTTTTTATTTATTTTATTTTTTTATTGATGATCTCTCAATTCTGGTTTTCACTCTACTCACTATGTTCAAAATGTGGTAGATTCCATAAATCTTATAAATTAGTGTTTCATATGAGCCACACATGCAGTTATTTGGTGCCGTTCCTTCTGCTTTATGAGTCGTGAAACTGGATATTAGAAATTAGGAATGCCACTCATCACCGCAAAGATGTTTGCCCTCCATTTCTGGATTTATTTTCTATGCGCGTGTGTGTGTGTGTGTGCGTGCGTGCGTGCGTGCGTGCGTGCGTGCGTGTGTGCGTGTGTGTGTGTTGGCTGGCCTCCTTAACCCCAGTATGTCCTGTCAGTATCCAAATGTTAAAAGTTGGGTATCATCTGTGAAGCATCAGTCCTGTCATCTCATCTGAGACTGTAGAAATTTTCCTGACTTCTGTTTTAAGTCTATACTTTTTTGTCTTCATGCATCCTATTCCTACCTTTAGAGTGTTTGCTAGATAGTCCCACACTTATAAGCCTGTGCAGTTAAAACAAATTAAATAATGTGAACACTCAAAACGTTTCGAGTCCGTTTCAGGAGAGTAAACGTCTCATCATCCAATGTCAGCCATAACCAATGTCTATCACACCCTGTCTAAACCAGGCACGAGCGATGTAACACGATGCTCTGGGTGCGTCGAAGCAAACGTTATAAATGGGGAACTCAATTTTCAGATATTTTTATAATCAATCGTTGTGGAAATTAGAGATCAATTAATCGTTAATGTTAATACTTCAAAACGCATGTGGAGGACTCCAAATAATATGTGCATGTAGCCTATTTTTTAAATATTATTGAAATTTTTACACTTAAAGGTGCAAATGTAAGATTCAGAAACCTTTGTCATTAATGACGCTTGTGGCCGTTAAGTGAACTGCAGCTACCTGTTGCTCGTGCTCGTGCACACACACTCCATAGGGCCAAAACAATGACGTAAAGTACAAACAGACGACGTGATTCACTGGCATCATGCTGACAGATGGTAGCATAATTAATGTTACACAGTTACGATTGTTTTACTACAAACTTTGAGTGCATATTATATTTGACTATCCAGTCCTGGAACAGGTGACAATGATGACAATAGCTGTTTATAAAATAGACTGTACATTTATAAATATGTTGACACAATTAATTATTGTGATTCCATCACAACTGTCATTTTGATTTATCGATGTGCTATATATTTGTAAATATTTTCTGTAACCTGACTTTTAGTATTAAGAGAAGATCGTTGAATTTATTTGAAAGTTAAGAAGCAAGGTAGCTTGCGATTTGTCAGTGTTAGCAGGCAAGATCACGTTAGCATAAATTACACAGATCAATCCTTATAGAACTATATTTCACATGCTTTGCAGTTATGTAAGCTTACCTGTCCAATAAGAGGAATGTAAATTCAGGGTTTGTTTTGATCTGCAAAACCGAACGAAAGTCCCTCCAGTAATCAAATACCCTGCTGATGTTCACTCTAGTTTTCACTCGACCACGATCACGTTTCCGCTTTTGTTTTTTTTGGCCTACTCAGAGTTTGTGTAAGAGTCGGTGTTATGCTGGGAGCCGGATGTTTGCTGGATTCAATCTCCAAGATAATGTTACCTAGTGTTGCAGACTGTCTGTTGACGCTGGTGAATAGCGGAAGAGAAGCTACTGTCTGAGGCTAGGCTCTCGGGAGTGCGCATAAACGTCACATCCTTTGGATTTTCCCGGCAAAAGCGACTTACTCCCTTCACATGAAAATCAGTCTGCTGGCTTTAATAGGCAACATAGGAAGTCCAGGAAGGGCTCATTTTTTAAGCTGCGTTACAAGCCATTCACACATTGACAAAAAAAGGCGAATATTACATGAAAAATGTTTGCACCTTTTAAAGTGTTAGTTCACCCAAAAAAGAAAATGCAGTCATTGTTAACACACCCCATTGTTGTTTTAACCCCATATTACTTTTGACATACAATATCAGTATATGGTTACTACAGCTTCAAAAGGATGCAAAAGTTTAATTCAGAAGTCTAATAAATTGTTCCATAAGACTCATGACTGTCATGAAAGCATACGATTAGCTTTGGTGAGAAACAAACAGAAATCGAATGTAGTATTTAGTTAAATTGTTAACCAACCTTTACCCTCCTCTTTGCGTTCATGAGACTGCATGAGAGCCGGCTAGTGAGATTCAGGCATCAATATACTGTTATGAGAACGTTTTTGGACCGATGCCAGTTCATAGCGGGCGGGTTTCCTGCCGCAATGCAGAAAAAAATAAACCAAGCAATTGACAGAATGCACTTTCGATCATCATAGCTGGGTAGGACCAAATATAACATAAAATATACTGTTTATCATGTGTTGTTTGCCATCAGGTTAGTGTGACTATAGCTCCTCCTTTGTCTATCTCTCTCTCTCAGTTTTGAGTACTCCGTTTCAAACAAAAGAGGCTAGGCAAAGAAATGCATCTATTCTCCGACTATACAAACTCATCAGACATATTTAGTAAGTTCAGGTCTTTGGTTTAGATAAACAAAACACTTTTTCTCTTGAATGCCCCATGTTGCGAGGGGGCTGCGTGAATTGTTTCTCTTGTGCAGTCTCATCATGAATGCTCAGTGAAGAGGAACGATCAGTCAACGGTTTCACTAAATAATACATTCGATTTCGGTTTGTTTCTCACCAAAGCTTTCTTAACAACATGAGTCTCATACAATAATTTATTAGACTTCTGAATTCTTCTTTAGCTTCCTTTTGAAACTTGAAGAGGTGGTCACCATAAACCGATATTGTGTGACATCACAGAGCACAATTTGTTTTTCACAATTTCTCCCTTTGTTAAAAAATGACAAGAACATTAATTTTGGGGTGAACTATACCTTTAAGAAATGCAAGTATTGTAATTTTCTTCTTAAAATATTCTGAGTTTAATGTATATTTTAAAACATTTAGGCTGTGTTTAGAATGAATTTGTGAATTGTTTAATTGTTTATTGAATTTCTCTTTATAATAACTTTTATGGACAATATACTGTATAATTTGTATTAGGGCTGCAACTAACAATTATTTTGATAATCGATTAATCTAACGATTATTAAAACGATTATTCGAAGATTCACAGATTATTGCAAAGATTAATAATTTGCGCTTGACCGATTATTCAGCTTTTGCACCGACTTAAAAGGTTGGATTAAACGTGCAAAATCATCTTTTAAAAATATCTCTAAATGGCATTCACTGAATTAACAGGAACAACTACTTTTTCCATCCATCCATCGTCAACCGCTTATCCTTTACAGGGTCGCGGGGGGCTGGAGCCTATCCCAGCTAACATTGGGCGAAAGGCGGGGTACACCCTGGACAGGTCGTCAGTCCATCGCAGACAAATACTTTTTATTAAGTTTAATTAGTAAAGAAATTCGCTGCAAAAAATCCTGTAGTTATCAAGTGTTTTTGTCTTGTTTTCCATTTAAAATGGTCTAAAAATCCTTAAAACAAGATATATTTACTTGAGAAGCAACATATAAGATATTTAGACTTGCTTTAAGAAAATGTATCTTAAATATACAGTAAGTGTATTTTGCATTCAAGTGTATTTCACTTTGTTCTACTTCTCTGAGTGCAGTAAAGACAAAATATACTTATATTCAAGATCTATTCTCTAAAAGCACGTTTAAATGTATCTTATGCTGCTTCTCAGATGAATGCATCTTTTTAAAGGATTTTTAGATATTTAAATATATTTGCATTTTTAATATTATATTCAACATTCTCAGAATTAATTTTTTCTTTTGCAGTATAGCTGCTAAAGAAAATGTACATTGTTTTAAAGGAGTTTTAGATATTTAGATTGAAAAACAAGCCAAACAAAATCAAATCAAAAATGTATTTTGTTGCAGTGTATAATGGGGCGAAGAATACCCTCTCTCACCTTTCTGTACAAAACAAACTCGCTTTCTCTCAATTTTCTGCACGATAAGAAATGCACAGTGACGCATCTATTATGATTCACTAAATCGCCAGTCATCACGTTATAATCTAGCTGCATTAAGCTTGCACGCTCAAGGGATGAGCGTCCCCGCGACAGAGTGTGAATCGGCCGGGTGCCGTTTCAATTTCTCCCCCTTAGATCGGGACATTTGCGCAACTCATAGAAGAGGTGCTGACCGCACAGAGAAATGCCAGTACAGGAGTTTGTAGTTAATTATATGATCTGCTTCTGTATTATTTGAACTTTAATAAAGCTTTAACGCATTAAATATAACTGCATTTAAGATGTAATGCCTGTGTGTTTCCTTTAAAGAGCTGTTTCCTTTATTGTTTACCTCAGAGAGCGCGTGCGGAACTAATATTACCAACATCCAACAAACTGAAAAGGAAGGAACATACATATAATAAATCTATATTAAATATTTAGTTACTATGCTGTAACAAATTACTAAATTAAATATAAAAATAATGAATAAAAATAATTTAATTAAATGGTGACAAGCTAACCAAAATTTTCCCATTAAATTGAACTAAAACAATGGGTTATCAGTTCAACTTCAGTTTGACATTAAGCCTCATTCTTTAGGACTATCTTATATACAGTAAAGAATAATTTGTATAGGCCAACTCGTTTATAAGGCCTAGGATAAAGAGTTACATTTATATTTTAAAATTATATTTTGTTTATATAATTTATATATTGAATTATTCAATCAACCAGCATTATTTTTGACGGCTAGGCAAAACTAGGCAACAACTATGGTTTTACCAACAGGGAAATGTAGTTAACAGTGACATTGAGCAGAAGCTTACATGTAACCAGCTGCTGATAAAAAGTTAAATGATCAGCATCGATTGATGAGATGAAAAGAAAATTGGAGATCGGTATCAGATGTTAAAATCCTGATTGGAGCATCCCTAATATTCAAGTAGACTGTTTCAAAAACTAATGATGATGATTAGCCGGCTGATCTTCTGTCACAAAATGGACAAAACCAAGTGGACGGTAACATTTGAATATGAAGAAGACTTTGTTTCACTGTTTATATATATATTTGTTTCTGGTTGAACTGAAAAAAGGTCTCGGTTTGGTTCTTTTTAAGAGGGCTCAAGTGTGAAAACCCCAGCAGCCTTTTTGCAGTTGAACATATGGAAAACATTACCATCATAATCGAAGCTCAAATCGCAATATTTTTCAAAATAATCGCAATATGACTTTTTGTCCAAATCGTTTAGCCCTAATGCCGACTAATCGTTTCAGCCTTAATTTGTATACATATTTGAGTTCATCAAAACTTCACATTGTGGATTGTGAAATATCTCTTTGGAATAAGCTTTGGACACATTATTATTATTATTATTATTATTATTATTATTTTTGAATTTGTCAAATCATAACATGCTGCATAATCACAGTACATTACATAGCCTACCGTTTCTCTGGTGATTGATAGATTTAAGCTGAATGTGCTTTCCCGGCGAACACGTAATTGAGGATAAAACAAGGAGGCCAGCTGATCAACTGTGTTTGTATTCATGTTGTACGTTAACAAACTATCACACTGTATGCACAAAATTAATTTATAGAGGAACGCTCCAACACTGATTACATTGATCCCGCTTCATCTTCTTCTTTGCGTCTTCATCATCTGTGACGTGGAGAAATCGTGACATACAACGTGCAAGAAACCTCTGCTGACGGATGACTGTATAGACAGCCTTATCAACATCTGCTGACATGGTTATTGAACGCATTTGTTCTATTAATTAACCAACAATCGATAAGCTTAATTGATCAAATTATTAATGACAATTAATTATCGATTAATCATTGACATCCCTATTTCTAAACAATTTATTTGTCTTGTTGGTAAGAGTAGCACCAGCGTTTAGCGCAAAATGTGCGTTTACTTTCAGCATTTTTTTCTTCTTTTTTTATTATTGAAGAAAATATCAAAACAAACAATACAAATACAATACAACATTTCAAATGCTAGGGGGAGGTATAAATAATATTTTAACCTTTTAAACATCCTGCAATATTTGCCAAAAACGCCTAAAAAAGGCCTACCCAAATTAAAATGCATGCTGTTCTTGAACCCTTTGGAGTATATGCATGCTTTTGGTCTCTTTTGAAAGGGGAGACTTTGAGGTTTGTTCCTAAATAGTCAGAATCACTGTAAGTCTTACTTGTATTGAGTAATAGAACTTTGAACACACTCAAAAAGGGGAAATAAACTCCGCCTACATTTTTTTTTTGTAAAAAGATGCCTGCAGATAACTACAGCTGGGAGGACATAACTGGAAAACACAATTAAATCACAGCATGAAGCCTTACCAAACCCAATTTAAAATTTGATAACAATACATTAGAAAATGAGTGTTTTACACATGTTTATCCAAGTGTATGTATAGGCTTCAAGGATATTGATACCTGGCCACACCTCTAAAATGCACCGACTGGCTCAAATGACCTGTCCATCTAAAGTCCAGGGGTCAGTGGACATTTTGACATAAAAATATCTGTAAAGTTTACATGTTCAAGGTAGATTCATCAAAGAATACAAAGTTGTGTTTGCTCTGTCGGTTAGCTCGAAATGCTACATGGGTGTTTATTGATATATAAATGTGTTATGGACCAAAAACTTTGTTGAATTGGATTGTATGGACCCTTTACAGTGTAACTAAACCATTTTTGATGGAATGAAGTGGATCAGTAGAGTAAGATGAGCATTATAAGTGAGTTTCTACCATTTTGGATTCGTTTATTTTGCTGTAAGTGGTCTGATAAATACACCGATTGTACCCGCTGTGTTAAGTGTATATTAAAATGGTTTACATCGTTCGAATCACAAGAGTCTCAGCTTTCCAACGATGTAAGATATGTGTATCTTTTAATTTTTGAGTTTTTGCATTTCGTGAAGTTATTGCGTAATAGTCGGCCGGGCCCGCAGACGACCCGTTGGGATGTTAAAAGGATAAGAATATTTTAAAAAGTGTACATGCTTGTAAAATTAGAATAGCTTTTTGTTTCTTCCAGGGCAATATTGACTCAATATAATGCTTCTTCATTTATAAATACTATTAAAAAAAATATATTTAAATTCCTGAAAATGTACATTCATGAATGTGAAATTTAGCTATTAAAATAAAACAAATTATAAATAAGTGTCGGTTTGTTTATCTTTGGGGTTTACAAAAATACCTAAAAGAACATCTTTCCACTGTAATGCAAAATTTTCATCAACATTTCCAACAATAAAATCAAGTACATTTCACCAAAAAAAATGCCAAAATAAATGAACAGCTGTCTCTGGCTTCTGCTGGCAAAAGCTACAACTTTCATCTATATATTTCTTAAACTTGGTTAAATAATGTTTAACAGGGTATATTCTGTGAAGGAGCTTAAAAGACACGTTAACATTGTTTGTTAAGAGATAGCGATTGGGCAGAAGCCAGATTTTTTTCCCAGTCAACATTACTTACAAACTGACTCCAATATGCAATTACATTTGGTCTTGAAACAACATCCTGCTGGAAAAGGGCTCTTATTGATCTGTTATAATTATTGTAACGACAGGAGAAACATATTTTACCAACAAGGGAGTTATGTTTACTGTCAGCATGGCCGCTCGCATCTGGTGTAGACAGAGTCACTCATTGACTGTATTCCTCCTATTGGATGGACTTTCATATATTACATTTTATTATTTTATTTAATTGAACAAAAGCTATCTAGTCAATATCATAAACCCTCTGTTTACAGTCAAATTTTATTTATATGTGTACATGTTTGTATATATATGTTTTAATGTATTTGTTTAAACTTGTGATTGTTTGAGAAAGTGGGTTCCCAATGCTGAGTCTTGGTTTCTTCCTCATCTTACCTAACCATATTGCTGTCCGTGTTGTGAAAATTGCGAGACAAATACATTTAAATGTTGCTGTAGCTTAGCTGTTATAGAGCATTGTACCAGCCATGCCAAGATCATGGGTTTGTTAATGAGGGAAATGTGTAGGCCTACAAGAAAGAGGTTTACCTTGAATTTACCGCTTTGGATAAAATTGCCTGCCAAAGAAATAAATGTAAATGACAAGTACTTTTTACCTTGAACATTAACCAGTGTATCTGCTGCACTCAGATTGCAGTTTAAAGAAAAACAAAAAAAAAACGTCTTTAAAAAGACGAGTTAAAGAGTTTTATACCTGTATGGTGGGGTGTGTGTAAACATCCTTCTCTGACAGGCATGTCACAGTCAAGCCCATCTGTCTGCAGGCCCTTCCTGTTCTGCTCTCTGATGGTTTGTGATCAGTTTAAGCGTGAGGTGATGAGGTGCAGTATAGCTGCCGGTGCTGTCCTGGCCCGTATGAACCTCTGAGCATCGGGTGTTACTCGATCCAGCTGCTCTGGTCAGTGTGAGACAAGCAGAAGGAAGAGGTCAATATAATTTTAACCAAGTGGATGTTAACAGCAGCCCGGAGCAGAAACACTACACCACTTATGCCATCATCGTACAGCTCTGTCTCCATTCCACATACATTCACAATTTGTGAATCGATATTCTTTTTTCAGATTATTATTTTTAGGGATGCACCGATAAAATATTTGTCGATTCTTAACTCACCTTAACTGGATTCTGAATGATGAAGCTTCTCCCTTTGTAGCTGCGTAGCCTCTGCTATAACTTTAACAAACTTGTAATATTCCTTGCTGTGTTGTGGTTTAAGGTGAGTAATCAATTTAGTTGTGTTAAAAGTTGATGTATCACCCTGCTGACTCCCACCCCTAGTGAATACTCTGTAAATGTCTACATATCCTCCTTTTGTCTCTTGTCTATATCCCATCCTCATCTCCCCCTTTTTTCACCTCTTTCTCCCTCTGTTGTCCTCAGTCATCCTCCATCATATTCCTTGAATTCCACATCGTTTCCTCTCCTCCCTATCTGTCAGCGTTCAGTGTAAAACTGTGTTTGTTTGGCTGCAGAATGCTCTTGGAGGACCCGGAGGCCAGACTGGCTGCCGTTTCTCGGCTGTTTATGTTCTCTGCTCGTGTGTTTTGTCAAAGGCCTGTGGGCATTGAATGTCTGGTCGAGAGGGTTTGGACAGTGGGCCATTGTAGTATTTGACCTGAACCCTGACCGCAAAACATTTTTCACACCTTGTGTGTTTACTGACGTATCGCTTTGTTTATTCATATGCTAAAATACTCCTTTCTAAAGTGAATTAGTGAAGCATGAAGGTTTATTTCAAGTCTTAGATCAGTAGAATGCTTTACAGCCATGACGGACTCACATTGTTCTCTGTCCTACTGTGAAATTTAGAGCTGGAAAAATGAACCGTTTGTTTATCGCTTTGCAAGGCCTCTGTGATGTAGTGGAATAATGTGCACTAATGCTTGATGGTATTACTCTGATTCATGGCTCTCATTTCCTGCTCTATCTTTCCTTCCCTTACTCTCCTTTTTCTGTTTCTCTCTCTCTCTCTCTCTCTCTCTCTCTCTCTCTCTCTCTCTCTCTCTCTCTCTTCTCTTTCTGTTCTCTCCTTCTCTCTCTTTGGTGGAATGTGTGCTATGATCAGTGTAAGAGCTCTGTAATGGATTTTAAATGTCTGCTGTCTGGCGCTCCTGTGTGGAGAGGCAGGTATCTGGAAAATGGTCCGAGCTGTAAATAAAGGCATTGAATCTCACTCAGCCTCTGATGGAATCTAAACTGTACAGGGCTAAACCGCTGTGCCACGGCTCAGACGACCTAAACAGATGTCGCTTCTTGGAATGCACAGGGACCGGTCAGTTATGTTCCATCCTTCACCAGATTCCACATTCCATTCCCTCTCCAACAAGTGTGCTTGTGTCTATGTGTGTTTGAGTGGATCAGAAATATTTGTCTCTTTTCTTTGCCTGCGAGTGTATTTGCCGGTGTGCTACAGATTCCACTTCAACAATGCTGCAGTTACAGATGGTGTCCTAGCTGTCTTTCAAGTTCAGTGTAATTTTGTAAACTGAGTGTAAACCGAGTGTTGCAAGTGGGATGGCTGAGAAGAGATTGTCTGTTTGTCATGGACAACTATTTTTTTTTTCCCCTTTTCTCCCCAATTTGGAATGGCCAATTCACAATGCGCTCGAAGTCCATGTGTCTGCGTAGTGGCTCACCTCAAACCAGGTGGCGATGGACGAATCTCAGTTGCCTCCGCATCTGAGACAGTCAATCCGTGCATCTTATAACGTGGCTTGTTGAGTGCGTTACTGCAGAGTCACCAACTCGCCACGCGGCCCACGAGAGCGAGAACCACATTATAGTGAGCACGAGGAGGTTACCCCATGTGACTCTACCCTCCCTAGCAATCGGGCCAATTTGGTTGCTTAGGAGACCTGGATGGAGTCACTCAGGCTAGGTTTCTTAGCAGAGACATGGTTCACCACATCACAGCTGACTCTAGATTCATAGTATTCCCTTTCCTGTCTGCTTCATATCACCATTACAACCAGCCCAGTGGCAGAGTCATTTGTCTTCTCCTGAGAAGGCACAGATAAATATCAGAGTTGCAAAGAGTACTGAAAAATAATACTCAAGTTAAAGTACTGTTACTTCTTAAAACATTTAGTTTGAGTAGAGTAAAATTATCTGTCCTAAAAACTACTCAAGTATGAGTAAAATAGTAGCTCATTTAAAAGTACTCATGAGTATTGAGTAATGAGTCGTGAAAGCTATGCCCCTTTATAATTAAAAACTCTGTGCTACAATTTAAAAATGTAGCAAACATACTGTCATTTACATTACCTTTTATGGCTGTTTGCCAGAAAGAATAAAAATATAGATATTTTATTGGTGTTTGTGACTGAAAACTTTTAAAATGAAATGAAATGATGAAAAAGTTACTTTCAATACAGTGATCCCCATTATATATTATAATGTATGAAACAATTACATAAAAATCAGTTTGTGTAATGTCTAAATTTCCCTTAATGCCGACAGAGAGAGTTACTGTTGTGCATAAAACATGTTCAAAACAATGAACGTAATGCAAAAAAATCAGGGTCACTTGGCGAACCATGTCCCGCACAATAGAGGGGGTAGAGCAGTTGTTTGATACAGTGGCCACATTGGGCTTAAAAGGAATAATTCACACAAAAATTTAAATTCTCTCATAATTTAGTCACCCTTATGCCATCCCGGATGTGTATGACTTTCTTTCTTCAGCAGAACACAAATTAAGATTTTTAGAAGAATATCTCAGCTCTGTTGATCCATACAATGCAAGTGGGTGCCAAAATTTTGAAGCTCTAAAAATCACATAAATCAGCATAAAAGTAGCCTAATCCATGTGACTCCAGTGGTTAAATCCATGTCTTCAGAGGTGATATGATAGGTAGGGTGAGAAACAGATCAATATTTAAGTCAGTTTTTACTATAAATTTTCTTCCCTGCTCAGTCAATCTCCACTTTAACTATCACTTTCTTCTTCTGTTTTTGGTGATTCATATTCTTCATGCATATTGCCATCTACTGGGCGGGGAGAAGAATTTCTAGCAAAAATGTACTTAAAAATGTATCTGTTTCTCACTCACAACTATCATATCATTTCAGGGGCCACAGATTTATTTCTTAGATCTTTTAAGCCCAAAAATATTTGTGTTCTCATTCTAGTGCATGATGCACAATTCTGAAGTTTGTGACTGGTGGAATGTTCTGCCTGATGTATTGCTCTGAAAAGGTTGATACTTTTCTATCAGGCATTAGAAAAATCTTGATAAAGGTTAAGCATAATTATTAGGGCTGTAACAATACGCAATATAAAATCGAAATCGCGATACTCAGGTCCACGAACCAGTATCGCGATGTGAGAAGGGAGAATCGCAATACACACACCCCTTCCAACTCCTAGAGTTATCCTTCCCGTCCAGATCCAATGCTACTGCATCTTTAAATTACTATTAGTATTATTTGAAGTTAACATTATAAAATACATAGACCTACACCACAAAACTAGTTGAGGATAAATTACTTTAAATTGGGCAATTTTAGCATTATGGACGTGACATTTGCAGTCAAAACTTGAAATATAAATTCTCAGAAAATGCATTTAATACCAATATATAGAAACTTCTGTTTATATATCCATAGCCTACTCCCTTAATAAAGTCCAGTAAATGTCCAGACATTAGAAAAATATATAAGTCTACACATGCATTTTATATTTAATATGAGGGAAATACACATGCGTTACGGACGTGACGCAAAACATCTTTAGCTTTTAGGTGGCAAAATATATATTTTTATAATTCTGTGAATTACACTGTACAAACCAAAAGTAGGCCTAATACTACCCACCAGATGAAGAAGGGTTGGCTCTCCCCAGAACATAAAATATTTATTTTATTTTATTTTTCGTGTTCGCATTTATGAGGAAAAAACAATGCAAGGACGTGACAGTTCTCTGGAAGCGGCACTAAAACTTTCACAGAGACCTCAAACAGAAAGCACAAAGCCTTTCTTTAAAGTGAATTTCATTTTGCATTAATTGTATCTCAATTTGAATCAATGTTTCATCAACCAATTGCCCGGATTTAATAAATAAGAAGTAAATATCGATAGATAATCACGGAGTCGCCGGCGCCTGAACTGGAGAACCGAAACTCATCGTATAAGGTAGGCTACTTGCCTCACAGACCAGATAAATATATTTATATCAAAATGTTTACTTTTAAAACGAACAATTCAAAACGAAAGATACAGACTGCTTTCTGCTTATGAAATCCGTATGAAAAGTGCATTTCTCTCTGGCGCGTTCACTGAAGATCGCGAGACAGCATCGTCAACTTCATCTTGCAATAGACACTGACAGAAAACACTTGTTTATTAATAAACAATTAAAATGTCTCCTTGCTATATCTGACATATTCATAATCATTACTTTTGCCGGTTCTTTGTGACAGCTTTTTGGTGCTTTATTGGCAGCGCCCCTTATCATCACCGCATTAGCACCGAAAACATGGAGATTTTTTTTAGACAATAATCGCACAACCTATTTGATATTCTATAATTAAATACTCAGTGACTTATCCCAACCAACTATTAAAAAAAGTTTACTTGTAAGCGTCTTTTTACATGTTAGCCCAGTAGCCTACGTATCATGTGACTATACCTTTCCATGTGATGCGAGCTAGTTAAATAATGTGAGGAAACATGGAAAACAACCCAGAGATTTCGGACCCTCCCAATACATTTAAGTCAGCAGTATGGCAACATTTCGGCTAGCGGTGGAGAATAAGGATGGCAATCGTGTAGTCTACACAAGACCCACACAATTTGCCGTAGGCTAAGTGTTTTAAGAAGCTTCCTCAAATGTGAACCGGTAACACGTCCAACATGCAGATGCATATCCTACGGCATCATCCCGAAATCAATTTAGTTGGAGCACAGAAAACAGCCCAAAAGCAGCAGCCTACACTGCCTAGTTTAGTTTAATAATTTGCATAGTTAATATTGTTCTTTGGTGTTCAGTTTATACAGGTTTTTCAAATGTTATTTAATAAAAATACCGGTATATTTTTTTCTCTCAAAATCTCTTTTTTTTCACCCCCAAGCCCCGCCCCCGTGATCGAATCGCGATACGAACCGAATCGTGGCTCAAAAATCGTGATACGAACCGAATCGTGGGTTTGGTGTATCGTTACAGCCCTAATAATTATACATTATTTTACCATCTCTACTTTCCTGGTAATTTATTATTAACACTCGCTACATCAGGGGTCGGTATTATTAAAAAACTAACAATATTATAAAAAAATATTACTGTTTTATTTTATTACATTAATACTTTTAAAGCTACTCAAGTTATTCAACCAAAAGTAGTGAGTGGTTTTCTCATTTCCTTATCGATGTTTGATTAATATCCTTTATATGTCATAGCCTACTAGACAGTGCTCTATTCGGTTACATGTACACTTCAAGTCTGACATTTTGATGCAAATACGATTGTTTTGTCCCACGGTTTATTTTCACTTTAGACCAAACCGACTGCGTTTACATAAAAGCCTCACCAAGATGGGCACTGGTGGAATTATAAAGTGTATTTAATTGTTTAGTCGTGTACCGCATTAGCGCTCTCGGGGCACATATGCATGCAAAGCACACAAACATTAGCCGCCTGTCAATCAAACAGCACGCAGCTACAGACGTCAGGAAATAAAAAAGTAAGTCTTTTATATTTTATCTGCAGTAGATCAACCAACCAGTGGTTGTCTTGCTATCATGATCAATATAACGATCACCCCTGGTCTAGATGTAGAACATAGGCTAAGTAGCCTATAGAAAATTACTCAAAAATTAATCATCGATATCGAGGACATCTCTCTCTCAATTTTTTCAGATAAACATTAAGAATGATTTATCGCCCAGCCCTATTGATAACATTGCCTTAATCTCTCACATCAACCCAGTAATCTCAGTGATAGATAGCTAATTTACACAATCATGCAATTGGTCGTTTTCACTGCCCTTTCAGGTGCGGCTGTGATTTTCAGGTGTTGAAAATGTGTTTGAGGCATCCTCCAAATCAGTAACAGTTGCCGCCTGATCTACAGCTGCCATTCAAGTTTTTTTACGTGTGATTTGATTTGACACGAGTCTCTCCCTAGCCAATCATGTTGATAGATAAAAATAAAATCAGGACAGGGAAGTAGCAAACACAGATGGTGGGAAAATTGTGCATTAAAAGTACAGTTACAGCACTTAAAATGTATTCAAGTAAAAGTATACCATTTTTAAACTACAATTCCTGGGAAAAACTACTTTATTACAGTAATGTGAGTATTTGTAGTTTGTTACTTTACACCCCTGATAAATATTTAGTCCCCTTGGTAGCAATAGGGTTCCCATCCACTGTTGTGTAGTATTACATAGTAATTCACAGGACAAACTCTAGTCTGTACATGTTGGTAGCTTCAAGGCTCAAGACCATGACGCTGTCCTAGTAAGTGATGAATGGACATTTAAATTCAAGGGAACTCACAGTTGTTAAAAACATGTCAAAACATTTATTCTTTACTGCTTTCTACTTCATTCTATATAGGGTACAAAAATACATATTTTCAGAATCGACTAGTTGACTAATTGGTCTTAAGGAAGCCCTGTATAATTAGATTGGTTTCAGGTAGACTGGACCCCCATCTGCCGTTTCTTTACATAAGACGTATTTGTGCGGTCAAAAAAAAGCTAGACAAAGTTGAACAAAAGATGGACTAATGTATATTAACTTCATAAACCTCACTACACCAACTAGTTAACCTCCCTAATACACTTGTTGGTTGGTATTAATCATTGTGGCCCATCATTAATTCTGTATATTTCACTTAATTTTTTGTCAAAATGTCCATTGCTTAAAGTGTAATTTTGTTTCTTTACACTCTCTCTTCCTATTAGATTCATGAGAAGCTTCAGTGTTATGAAGACCGCTCACCAGCCCCAGTACTGGACAGCGCTTGCTCACTGGCCCAAGATGTGAGTGAACCAAAAGCACATCCTTCCTGTTAAATGCCAAAACACCTTTAAGCTCATAAACTTAACACACTTTTTCATGGGTAAACATGCACATACTTTCGAAGAAATGCATGATGTGTGCCTGCAAAAGCATACTAAGAGATGTCTCCCAGCATGTCTAGCTTAAGACTGACTCCAAGAGGAACTTGTCATTAAAGGAAAGAGAGGAGATGGATGGATGTCTGGGGCAGAGAACACAAGTAGATGGGCTGCAGATGAGTGTGAGATGAGCCGTGGAGTATTGTGTGTGTCTGTATAAGACATTAGTCATCAGTATTATAAAACATTCAGTGTTTAAACTCTCAACGGCTTGCATAATGTAAACTGACTACTATATCAACATGGCCACATAGACACACACACACACACAAACCCATGTAAACTTTGAGGAGTTTACTCTGGATATGATCAGAGAGAGAAAACACAGAAGGAAAGAACACAAAAGTGAATCAGAGCGGATCAGCCCAGGTCAGCACTGACATTCAGATGGGTCGAAATTAGGGGAGTAATGGTAAACATAGTTTAAACAATGAATTTGTAGTAAAATCATAGTAACCACAAAATGAACATGGCTACTGTCATGGTTACAATACTGTAGTAAAATCAAGGTTACTATATGGAAACTACAGTATTGCTGTTGTAAAACAATTGTTCCCACATTTTCATTAAGTAAGGGCAACATAACTTTGGCTATGAAATCACCTGGTGCTCTGTGCACACCACACGCTATATATCCTCAGGTGATATCAGCATAAATAGCTAATAAAATATTGATGTATTGCCAGTAAACAGCACTTGCATCAAGCAGTGTCTGCAAACATTGCCTGTTTTGTAAAAGATTTTTGACCATTGCTGTTGTGATTGACGGCATGCAGAAAACATTCCCAGACAGGAGATTTAAATGATGCAGGGGCTTCTCTCTTGCGGCTTTTTTCTCTGCTTGCCATTTTGCCAATTAAAATGTGCAGATCTGTGATTTCATCAACTGATTTAACATACTAACAGTTAATAGGATTGGGCTGTTCGATTTCAGAATTCCATTTATTATTTATAGGTCTATTCTAAATTTGGTCCTAGATGCACATCCATGTGCAAAGCTTCAATCACGATACATTTTAGGGAACTTTTATCTACATTGAAATTGCAATTGCGTTATACATATTTAAATAAACTGAGTAAATTTTATGGCTGATGAACTGCAAAAGATGTAATTGTATAATCCTTTTGTAAATTAAATTAGTGCTGTTAAGGCTTCTAGAACATGTAGTAGTTCAATGGTAATTTCCTTGAGCGGAATCGATTATATCTTTGGAACCGATTCCAAGCTTTAGTGTCGATTATCGATTCCCGAAGCCTCGAATTGATTATTTTAGGAATCGACTCCCAGCCCTATAATAGGACAGCTTCTCTCTGTAGAAAGTTGGCCCACATGAAACATCTACAGAGCCATAAAGGTGCATAAGGAGGTTACAACTTTACATGTCTATTTGGTGCTTTATTTTATTCAGCAAACGGTATGATGCATTATTAAATTATTAAACTAGAGATGAACCGCGGAGCTCACGAACCGTGGTTGGTGAACTGTATGTTTTTTTTTTACCAAGAACCCCTAGTCGAAATACATCAGTTCACTATCAATATCTAAGTTTGTATTTTTGCATAAAAAGATGCCACATCAGTTACAACAAAGTGTTGTATTGTCCTCAAATATACAGTCTCCACTGACTTGTTGCTATGCTTACCGAAGAAGAGCTAATCAGCTTTGATACACGTCTGTTTCCTGTTCACTTTTGGCTCAGTTTGTGGCGGCAACCAGCCATCTCGTGTTTTCATAAATCTCTGCTTCTGTTACGGAACTTTCTCAAACTGCAACTCAGATCCGACCCTCAGATTTACACTTTCCTTTCGTGTCCCTAAAGGTCCCCACACACGGATAATCTGATATATCTGTGTGTGCGTTATTGTGTGCATACGCCGTCCATCAAAGGGTTGAACAGCCAAAGCAACCAAATTACCAAGAGCGCTCCTGTGTTTTTTCAAAAGTATCATTTTCATCCGTTGCTGTTAGGAATATATGGCCTGCTGCTGTTTTGAAACCTGTAGCGTCTTAGCCGCCGCAGCTCATTTGAGTGTTAAGTTTCGCTAATGGAGCTTTAATTTATAGTTTAACATAAAACGGCATTTTAACCTCCGCCTGGCCTGAGATGTTGTCTAGAACTAACGCAGCAGGCATGCTCTTCTCATGCACACACTACACACTCACATTTCCACAGAAAGCTTTAGCAAAGATGACACACACACACACACGCGCGCGCACAAAATGAACTGCTGTAGTTCTGAACCAGATGTGCGGTTTTCATTTTGGCCACAGGAGGGCAGTAAAGAGTATAAATTCCACATGTGCAGAGACTGCATCAAAACAATTGCCAAAGTACAGTCCTCTTCAAGTACGAAGTCTCTTCCATTAGATGGTGGAAAAATGGACCACTCCAGTGCCTGCTGGATGAGACACCACTCAGCTCATTCTTCTCAGATGCAGCAGTCTGTTCAAATACATAACAAATACATAACAACAATGTCCGATTACACCAGAGCAGCTTAAACTATCATGAATAAATTAAGAGAAACCATTTGTAGAGTTATTTTAGATTATCATTATATTGCCAGGCAAAATACAGAGATCCTAAGCCAGATGCATACTGTGATTTTTGCCATCTGTAACAAATTTCACTTATCGTAAAATAATTATTTTGTTGTGGGGAAATTCGACATTCTTGGTTTGACATGCTCACTGTTTTTTTTCTCAAAATAGCACGTAGTACATAGCACTCTCTTTTGATTGTGCGGCATCATTTGAATTTTGCGTGTCAATAATATTTCAGAACATGATGCAGTAAATGCTCAGTCATCTCTGTTAGTTGTGATCAAAGTCTTAGTTGAGGTGTGTATTGTACAGTGTTAATATAAAAGACTGTTGATGTCACACAGTCTGCCATGGGATTTACCCAAGATATCTTTGCGATCATATCGTACAACGATTCATAAAACAATTATAAAATGCAGGGGAAAAAAACTGCACAGGGAGATGACAGTTACCAATTAATAGTTTCCTTGAATTTTCCATGTTGAGTTTTACATGTTAATAGCAGCTGCAGTACATAGAAAAAGAACTTCAGAGGTAGGTTAACTATTGGTTAGTTAAGATTAGTTCACAACATTTATCTCAAGAGATAAATTCAATTTGTCTATAGTAAGGAATGAATAACGTTTATGTCATTGTTTACAGGATGAATCTTATTAGATCTAAGCATTTAGGTGTATTAATAGAATTGACATACAACACAATTATAACTTCACTTCAAAAGTTGCACATAAAAATTAGACATAAGTAACAAATGTGTGCTCCCTTATAGACAATAGAATGCTAAATAATATTGATCTTTATTATGTGGAGCCACTGAAGTTGGGACAGGATTAAAAATGATAATAAAAATAAAAAGAGTGATTTGTAAATTATAATCACCACAACTACACATAATGTTATGTTTTACCTAGTGACTTTTTATTTTTTTAATTTTTTTTAGTGTACAGTAACTTAACATCAGATGATTGCAACACGCTCCAAAAAAGTTGATACAGGCAATTTAAGCCTAATAACAATTTGATAAGTTGAAATAACAAGGCAATGTTAAACAGTTGAGGCAATTATGTCATTGAACTGTATACTGTATATGGAGCCTCCAAAAACAGCCTACAGCTGTGGCCAAAAGTATTGTCAGTGACATCAATTTTGTGTTTCACAAAGTTTTCTGCTTCAGTTGTGGTGTTGATTCACATTGTTTCTAGATTATTGTGCAGAGTGATCAGATACATTTTAAATTATTAAAGAAAATTGCTGCAAAGAATATTGCACCTGAAACAACCATTTTACGGATCATCAAGAACTCCAAGGAGAGAGGGTTCAACTGCAGTAAAGAAGGCCTCAGGACGTCCCAGAGTGTCCAGCAGGCACCAGGACTGTCTCCTCCTGACGAGTCAGATACGTAATTGTGTCACCACCAGTGCAGAGCTTGCTCAATATTGGCAGCAGGTTGGTGTGAGTGCATCTGCACGCACAGAGAGGCAAAGACTTTTGAACAATGACCTGGTGTCAAGAAGGGCAGCAAAGAAGCCACTTCTCCAAGAAAATCATCAAGGACGGACTGAATTTCTGCAGGAAGTACAAGGATTGGACAGCAGAAGACTGGTGCAAAGATATTTTCTCTGATGAAGCCCCCTTTCGACTGTTTGGGACATCTGGAAAATCGATTGTCCGGAGAAGAAAAGTTGAACGCTTCCATGAGTCCTGTGTTGTGCCAACAGTGAAGCATCCTGAGACAATGGCCAGGCAACTCCCCGGATCTTAATCCCTAGAGAACCTGTGGTCAATCCTCAAAAGGCGAGTGGACAAGCAGAAGCCCACATATTGTGATCAACTCCGAGCACTAATAAGGCAATAATGGATCGCCATCAGTCAGGATTTGGCCCAGAAGCTGATATCCAGCATGTCAGAGCGAATTGCAGAGGTTATGAAGAACAAGGGTCAACACTGTAAATATTGACTCTTTGCATATATTGAATGTTTTTAAAACTCATGAAATGCTTATCATTGTTTTCCAGTATACCATAGAAACAAAAAATAATCTACAAATACTGAAGCAGCAAACTTTGCAAAACACAAAATGTATGTCACTGCCAATACTTTTGGCCATGGCTGTAGTCCTTCAAGAGCAAGGATAGTTCAAGACTTGTCAATTTGACAACAGATGCTTCAGCAAATAATCCAGCACTTTGAGAACAATGTTCCCCAAAGACAAATTGGAAGGATTTTGGAGATTTTACCCTCTGCAGTGCACAATATATTTAAAAGATTCAAGGAATCTGGTCAAATCTAGGTGCGTTAAGGGCAAGAAGATGACCACTTCTGAATGCACGTGATCTCTGATCCCTCAGACATCACCGTCTTAAAAAGATCATTCATCTGTAATGGATATCATGAACATGGGATTGGGATTACTTTAGTAAACATTTGTTAGTCAACACCAATCGCCACTGCATCCATAGATGCAAGTTAAGACTTTACTATGCAGAGCAGAGGCCTTACATCAACACTGTCCAGAAGCGCTGCTGACCTCTCTGGGCTTGGTCACATCTTAGAAGGAAAGTAGAACAGTGGAACTGTGTTTTTTGGTCAGAAAAGTCCACATTTCAAAAAGACACTGCAATCGTGTAATCCGGGCCATAGAGGAAAAGGACCATCCAAGCTGTTATTAGTATCAGGTCCAAAAGCTATTGTCTTTATGGGCCAGGGGTGTGTCAGTGCCCATGGCATGAGTAACTTGCACATCTGTGAGAACATCATGAACGCTGACAGATATGTAAAAAATTTGGAGCAACGTATACTGCCATCCAGCACTGTTTTATCTAGCAACATCTCTGTATTTTCCAGCAGGACAACATCTAATCACATACTGTCCAGATTATAAATGCATGGCTGTGTAAACAGAGATTGCAGGTGCTAGATTGGCCTGCCTGCAATCCTGACCTGTCTACAATTGAGAGCGTGTAGCACACCATCCGGCAACGAAGACCCAATACAATTGTGCAGCTAAAGGCTTACATAATGGATGAATGGGGGAAAATTCCACTTCCTAAACATAACAAACTTGTGTCTTCAGTGCTTAAATGCTTATTAAGTGTCATTTGAAGAAATGGTGATGTTTCACAATGGTAAACATTCGACTGTCCCAACTTTTTTGGAGCGTGTTGCAATCATCTGATTAGAATTACTGTACATTTTAAAAATAAATAAATAACTCACAGGGTGAAACATCATATAAGGTTGTAGAGCTTTTAATATAGCAAAGGGTAATTATAATTTACAAATCACTCATTATTGTTTTTATTAGCATTTTTCATACTGTCCCAACTTTTTCGGAATTGGGGCTATAGTTCAGTGTTGTATGACAGTTAAATGGGGTCCCAAATGTTTTATGATTTCATCACTAAAACCACATTCAGGGGTTTTCAGAAATTCGTAGTGTAAATGCTTTACGTACAACAGCCAGTGACTGCCTACTCACCTGTCAATCAATTATGGTGCTAAAACAAGTGTTTTAAACCTCAAACTTTTGATCTGAACACATGAGATGGATCTTTTTAGATAGTTGCTAAAGTGCTTTGACCCTGGAGTTGATTCACCACACATACACAAATATAGGGAAATCTACCCAATAAGGCTGACCTCAGATCTGTGAACACGCTTTGTTTTTCTCCATATGTGACCTCTGTTTGCCATGACATCAGCAGCAATGTATGATATCTCTTGTACACTTGATCATATCTCTCTCTCTCTCTTGTACACTTGATCATATCTCTCTCTCTCTCTCTCTCTCTCTCTCTCTCTCTCTCTGTGTGTGTCACACTATGGGTCACTGTCACTATTACTCACTTAAACATTGCCTCCCATTTGGCTGGTTACTGCCACTGGAAAAATCTACTGGCATCCTAAAGGGAGTAATTCTTTAAAAAATGATTACAGCATTTTAGCACACATGGATCCAGAGTGAGTGGGGTCGGTATTAAGGTTATGGCCCAGGAGAAACACTTCAAAATTGATCTGGGGAACAAGCCCATCTCTCTCTTCATCCGGGTTGCTTGGCTACCTGTAAATTTCTCAATCTCAGACCACCAATGCTCTCCACCTGCTACCTCCCACAAGTGATACATTTAATTACTCATAATATATATGTTCATGAATGTATGACCAACACATGTGCTCTTGGATGTTATCAGTTCTTTTTCTTTCTCAGTTACTGTTCTCTCTCATTCCTCCTCATTGTCTCTCAACTATCAGTTGATGGAAGAACTTCAGGGAAGGAGAGCAAGTGATGAGATCAGAGAGCTTCTCAAGCTGCTGTCCAAACCACATGTAAAGGTAAGAGAAAATGCAAAAGTTCCAAAACAAAATTTTAACTCTGCATCTTGTAGTACTTTTTTTTTCTCCAGTGGGTGCGTATATCCATTTCGCTCAGTGAGTTATGAAAAGGGATAAGAGTCCACAAACAAAAAGATGGTTTAAACCAAAATTATTGAAGACCGTGAATCATATTATTCACATTATTCATTATTCACATATTATTGAATCATGCGTAGTTCTGCACCAAGAAGTGTTTTGAGTCGATTAACTCAAAGCAGTTGTTCAGATCATTTAAATGAAGATCAGACTTTAATATTTTTTTTTTTAAATCATTTTTGTTTTGGAAAAGGTAATTTGAAAGAAGGTGAATGTGAGGACCAGCATTTGACGATCATCCTTACTTATTCCGGTGTCCCTAATTGAGAAAAAATGTCTTGTAATAGTCAATTTACTGTTTATTTGTATACACTTAGCTATATACGACCTTACTATACCACTTTAACACACTGAGGAAGGCCTAGTGCCAAAATTGTCCCCCCCCCTTTTTTCTCAGTGGAATTTAATAAAGACTAAATGCATGCGCGCACACATTATTATTAACACACAAGGCCACCAGCTTTCTATATTCTTTTCTTCCTTTCTGTTTTTAACACCATGTCTGTTGGCTGAGTATGTAAAGCACTAGCAGATGGCTTCTGGGGACTAGAATGGCGTCTCTGTACGATAGTAACTGTATCACTCTCAATTAGTGTTGAAATGATCCATTCTCTGCGACCAGACATAAATCAGAACCTATTAAACAATCTCATTTCTCCTCCCTCCTTCATGATTCACACATGAAAAAACACATATTTCTCATATTAGACCCACTTACAGACTTAAATTGACATTGATGAAAGTGGCAATTATGACATCCGCCTGTTATGGAAAGTAACAGCTACTCTGGTCTGAGTAAGACACAAGGGGAGAGAGAAAGCAGGAATGAGTGACCAACTATATTGTGTAGAACAGTAGATAGAGGTATATTACTTTGCCTTTTCCTCTCCTTCAGTGTGTGTGAAAAGGTATGGGTAGTTGGTTCAGCAGATTGAATAATGACTGTTCAGATGACAAATTCATTCTTAATGAGAGCTGCATGCCAAGTTACATTTCCCAGACTTTGTTTGGACAAGTTCAGCAATTTGTTATTGCAGGAGGCCCCTATAACTAATTAACATGCACATACACAGACGGTGGAGTACCTGAAAAGAGGAGTGAGTGCTTTTGACCCCGAGTCCCCCAGTTCACTCTTTTTTACCTGGCCTGATGCTGACCCCGCCGCTGCAATCTCAGGAGAAAGTTTACCTCCACAAAACACCCTTTGTACCTGTCTGTGTTTGAGTAAGTGGCACTGGGCAGGATAGTGAGTTTAATCTGGGTTGTTAGACTGTAGGCAAACTATTACGCTGCCCTTCAATTTACTCATTAGAAGAATGTGAAGATGAGTGTTTTGGATTGGACTAATCAAAGTTAAGAGGCAGAGAATTTATAGAATTTTCTCCAAAAAAATTATCATTTCCATAAAAGGATAGTAGTAAGGTCATATTTCACTAAGTCCTGTTTCAAAGACTTAAAGAGTGCCAGTTCTGAATTTCTTAGGGGTAAAGATATTGATAATTCATGGAAAGGAGGGAGAATTTAAAATGTGTCATCATCAGGCCCATATGTCTGCGAAATGGCTGCTTATCCAGATTTAAAAATACTCTTCTGCACATCACTCAAGTGGAAAAGGATTTTTTGCCATGTTTCCAGAAAACTCCTAAAATTATATGAAATTATATGTATTAATTTATTGGTTTCATTTCTGGTGTTTTCATTTTTCAATTAGGGGAAGCATTCAACTAAACAGTCATTGTCACAACAAGTAGATTCAAAATGGTAAGATAAGAACTAAAACAGCTAAAAAATTTTGTTTAAGAAGTTTAAGAATCATGTTTTCCAGTGTTTACTAAATTAATGAAGAATTATATTTATTAAATTTCCATTTGTAAGCACCAATATACAAATACACAATTTTAAAGACACTTAAAAGGGGTCTCAGGTATAATGTGCATGTGTGTTCACCTCTACAAACATGCACTGTAAAAAAAAAATAATAATAATTGTTGAGCAAACTTACAAATTCTCTCAATGATATTATAATAATTTTCCTCAGTAACATTGCTTTGTTTAGTCAATGTGAATTTGTTTGTTCACTAAATGCAAAAAAAATATTTCTAGTTCAGCCAACTAACAACAGTTCACATTTTTAACTTTCATTTTGTCACCCAATGACTCAAGTTACCTGCAAACTTTGCCTCTGAAGAGAGGAATGACGTGCAAGACAGGATGTACAGTTCATTGACAGATACACAATAGACCTCAACGCTTAAAGGAGACCTATTATGCCCCTTTTTACAAGATGTAATATAAGTCTCAGGTGTCCCCAGAATGTGTCTGTGAAATTTTATCTCAAAATACCCCATGGATCATTTATTATACCATGTTGTAAATGCCTCTTGTTGGGTGGAATCAAAAACACACTGTTTTCATGTGTGTCTCTTTAAATGCAAATGAGCTGCTGCTCCCCGCCCCCGACATAGCTCTGGTCTTCGTGAATGCAATCAGAGACAATGGTAACTTTAGCTGCATTAGTCGTGGAATCAGCTAACAAGCACATTCTGAAAGGCGATTTGTTAACATTCACAAAATATAAAGTACGATACATATATCTTCAAGATATCAAGCTGGAACACGAACAGTTGGTACAGATCCATGCTTGAAATCAAATGTTTGTTATTGTGACTGTGTGTAGATCACTCAGGGCAGGATCTATGATAATAGGGTAGAGTTTGTCACCAGTCGTGGGCGAGACCTGAAAACCAGAAATGAAAACCTTTAATTTTGACGCTCGGTTTTTGATTAATATAAATGTTAGAAAGAGGAGTGGGTGGACTTTTAACATTGTAGGGTGGTTGTGTACACACACTGCCGACTCACATTTTTGTACAAACACCATGTAAAAGTGAATTTTGCATAATAGGTCCCCTTTAACATTATTATCGGAAGGGTTGGGAATCGTAAGGAATTTTATGATTTCGGTTCTGATTCCAATTCCTCTTAACGATTCTAGTTCCTTAACAGTTCCAGTAATGATTCCAGCAATTATTTTAGTACTTTTTAAAAAAAAATTATTTAGATATGAAAAATGCAATTCTTATTGCATTTACTACCCTCTGCTGTCTTTTACCAAATAATGAGATCATTTCAGAGTTGTACAGAGCACAAATCAGAAATATGTGTAATAGTTCTTGTAAAATGTGTGTTTGCAGATCGGACTGTAGATTCTTTCGGGATCGGACTGTCCCGGAAGCACCATATGTTTTGTGCTGTTTATTCAAAAGAACCGAATCTGAAAAATTATTTCGGGAATCGAACTGTACCAGAAGTGCATGTTTTGCACTTTAAAAAGAGCTGACTCGCGACTTCGATTGGGAATGAAATACTATGGTAGAACTGTGTGTTTTTATGCTGTGTCAGTAGAGAGCTGCGCTGCTGGAAACACTGTCGGGAGTATTTGATGACGGTGTTCCAGCCACATCGGCAGAAAACTGCACACTGGAGAACTGTTAACAGAACCGAAAGTCACAATTATCATATGATTCCGGTAATTTTTTAAGAATGGAACCGGTTCTGAACAAGAACCAGTTCTCAGTTCCCAACCCTAACTATCGGCAACTATCAACAAACCGTATCAAGTTAAAAGATGAGCTCCTATCATAACCAAAAATTATTAGCTAACAATGGTGACAAAAACAACAAAAAGTCAGCAATAACACTATATATAACACTAACCACATAATTTATTCATGTTGCAGTACATGCTTGGAACTCAACACTGTTTTATATGAAATTGTTTGTTCAGACAACTCTGTTTGATTGGTTGGGACAACGTTTGGGGGAATATTGTTGGTCTTAGGGATGCACCTATAGCACTCAGGAAATCTCAGTATTGGCCGATACCGATCCCTATCGATACCAGTGTTGTTTTCTGCATAATCAGTTTAGAATATATTTTATTCTAATTACTAATTGGGTGTGCTCTTTAATATGCAAAGAAACACAAACTCTACTACACATTATTTCAATATAAATGTATAGCTTATTAAGAAACACTTTATTATTAACTAGTATACTGGATAATGTAGCAGCAAAATTAACAGTAATTCCAGTATACGTCATCAGTAGAAAATAATCAGTTTTGCTTTTGTTTTCTTGGGCAAAAAAATAAAAAATTAAACTTGTATCTGGACTTTTTGTTCAATTTAGTTGTAAGATATCAGCACACTTTTCATTCACACAGTTATTTTTGTAACATTCAACTTAAATATTATT
This sequence comes from Moxostoma hubbsi, assembly GCA_032164185.1. NCBI lineage: Eukaryota > Metazoa > Chordata > Actinopteri > Cypriniformes > Catostomidae > Moxostoma > Moxostoma hubbsi. The sequence goes on from JAVLUX010000039.1 coordinate 14,030,529, forward strand.
ATCATTTGTTAACAAATAATATATTATAATAGTAATATATCTCAATCGTGCACCTTTAACTTTTAAACCCTCACGCTTTTATTTTGACATTCTGAAGTCTCCAGGAAGTCCGGTATGTGTCTGTTTGTAGGACAGTTCACAGTAGTTTAATTTGCTTCTTATTAAAAATTCTGGTAAAATGCACCTCCAGTGCCATTCTAAATGCATATTATAAGTGAATCGAACTATTGAGCATCTACATCTGAGATGTTGTTCGTGAGTAGTGCTCAAATATTGCTCACCGCATGAAGGCTAAAAATAGCCGTGTGTGTGTGAGTAAACGGAGCAGCGGCATTCACTAACGTGCAGGTGCTGTACGAGTCATATGAACTACTTTAATTGTGTTTATATGGTTCTTTTATGTAATTTTTTGAGCTTGACAGTAACAAACATTACTAACACAAAGTGTCGGATTTGGATCGGGCTCGTCGGACCCAGGTATCCTGGTATCGGATCGGTGCATCCCTAGTCTTTTTGTGTGGCTTGGTGTTAACATGGCAATCACTCCATGTTTTTGGAATTCTCCTGATATCCCAAACACAACAGCCACATCAACCCACAATAAATGATTCTGCCTTCAGAAAAAAGAGAATGAAAGAATAATAGAAAAAAATGTGATCACAGAATGCCTTGATGCTTTAATAATATTTATTCTGTAATATATTATTCAGTTCTTAGTGTAACACTGCCTGGTGTGAAGTGTTTTTACATAGTTAAAGGATAGATCTGGTCTTGCACTGAGGAGGAATCCAGGTCACCTTGTGTGTAGGTGTGTGTCTTATGGAGGGATACTTGGACAGAAGTAATGAATGGCAACTCAGTTGCAATTAAAAATCTTCCATTTTAAGTTCCCTTAAAACAAATGCACCATTCAATTCAATCTGCAGAACTGTGTTTATTGTAGAGGCAAACAACATTGTTCCCTACAGGGCAATTGCATGCTCTGCTCTTCATTTTCATCTCACAATAAAAAATATACAAACACTGGATTGTGAAAGGATTTTTCAGGCCTCTAGTTGTTTTAACTTGTTTACATCTCATAATATATTCCCTATTACTCAAAAAAAAAGAAAAGAAAAAAAAGAGAGGACAGTTTTGTATGACTGGCAGGCATATAGACCAATCAGGCTCATACTTTAGCTGACAGAGATGAGGTTTATAGTGGAAAAATTATCATCACAGTCTTCTGCATTTAAGTTATTAAATAAGCTTTGACTTTGTAAACTAAATCTGATTCCAGAGGTTTTTGCAAAGGACTATTAGCAAACCTTAATGTGGAAAAAATACTTGAGGCAGGGTTCAGTTACAAGTATCTCTACAGATTTCAGAAAATTTGTACCTGCATTTTATTATCAGCAAAGATTTAAATGATCATGGCGGGGGCAAACAAAATGAATTACCTTTGTCCAGATAATGGCTTGTAATTGCCTGTTCACACCTGGACACTTGACACATGCCTCTCTTGCTGTCTCTCTCTCTCTTTCTCTCTGTCTCCCATCTGTTCTGCTTTAGCCACATGTCGAGTGTTGTTCTGAAGCTTGATCCCATGTCATAAAATAGACACTTTTCTTCTTCTCTCTGTCTTGTCTCTTCTCTTCTTTTTCCCTCCCATCTCATTTTTTATCTGTGGCATTTATCTGGAAGATGGTGTTATATTGGATATGTGAGGGAGGAAAGAAGCAAAAGCAAAAAGAAAAAGTGTTTCCAGCTGCATTTGACATACACAGCATCGTTAAAGCGTTTGAGTGATGAATCTTTGAATGCCTTCATTCTTTTGCTAGAGTTCACTCATCTATATACTCTGGGAGCAGAGGTGTGAAATATCTGAAATGGCTGTGAACTTCATTGCCTTCTGTTTGTCCATCTGCTTCAAAGGGTCCTCGCCCAATTTACATTGAATGTCTATGGAAACTCTCACACATGCTAATGTCATACACGTTATACGCAGAAATCCCAATCATTTGGCTGTGTAAAACTAATCCAGTCTTGCAAATTAATCTTTGAAAATACAGTTGGACCTGGTTGTGATTCAGTTCTTTGCACAACATTGCCAAAGAGAGTTGTAGTGAAAAAGTAGTAGTAATCAATTCAAAAGCAGCTTTATTTGTCAGTAGGAGGTAGTAATCCAAAGCAGACCTCTAAAGCTCTGTGATTTATACTATAGGGTTCAGATAAATGCTTGGAGTATCAAGGCTGCAATCATTAGCCAACATGAGTAGCTACACAAAATCAGTCAAATGACTCTGTCACTACTGTTTGTCTTGCTGCATGTGTGTTTGTGTGTTTCTAGGGATTTTATGTGTACAACTCTTTTCTCTCTCACTGCAGAGTTTGTTGTCTGTTCACGATACGGTGGCCAAGAAGAGTTATGATCCAGAACTTCCTCCTTTACCAGATGACATTGATGTTGAAGAAAACTCTGTCAAGATCATAAGACTGGTCAAGAATAAAGAGCCTTTGGTGAGAGCTCTGTAACTTAACCCCACAATTACACACACAATTAAAAACACATGCAGATTTCCACATACTATCATCTGCATGCAAAGCCAGACAAACATCACTGCCATAATTCAAACACACATATTGGAAAACACTCTTGAGAACATGAAACATATAAATTCACACACATTACCTGGAGTGTTAGTGATGTGTTTGGCTCATACTCCTTGTTCACCCTTATACTCTACTTCCTGAGTGACCACATATCCTTCAACTTAACATGACAGAATCCACATTACCTTACACACACTCACACACACACACACAACCATTCACTGCAGTGGTCAGGATTCTCTCCTTCTGACTTGTAGATGAGTCTGTGTCTTATACCCCCTGTGTACCGTTCACAGCTCCCTGTATTTTACTGGCAGGCCAAATGTTTATGGATAATGCTCTGTCCTCCATATAATCTAATTTCTTTGTGAGCTGTCTATTTCAGTACCTCTGTCTACTCTTAAATCCTCTGCATACTTCCTACGAAATGAATGGTTGTGACGTCATTTAGAACAAAATCTGTCAAAAAGATGGTGTTTTTGCTTTTGTTTCTGTGGTTCGTAACTGCTCACTTGGGGGAATTTTAGGGGAAAAAATTACGTCGATGGCTAATTTTCTTGACGTTAGTCAGCGAGTCAAAATCTGTCAACATGAACACGTCGATGTGCAGAGTTATTAGTGAGCTGATGCAAAAGTACCTACATCTGTATGATCATTTGCTTAAGAGACATTTTCCAAGTCATGTGATTTTTATGTCTACTAAAGGAATCTAATCTTCTCTATTCTGCCCATTCCCTCATGTGCCATCCTCAGCAAAAGCCATTCACACATCTGTCTAATGTAAGATATGCCTCTAACATCATTGTTTTATCTTTGTTCTGCACATTAACACTATACACTCATCTTTGCAATGGTATCAGTGTCATAATAAATTACTATAACAGAGTGTAACCGGCGCATTTTATGGGATCAGATATAGTCACCTTCTGCTGGACATGGATATCTGCTGAATTATGCCTTGCGATGCACAGAGAGGCAAATGCTGTTCACTCTGCAGTGCATAATGATACCAAATTAATACAATACACACAAACATAGCGACCCACGTTATGTTCTCATGGACATGTTTGTGATTATGCAAGTTGGTGACTGAAAAGAACTGAGGTTTGACAGAATTTGAAAGAGTCTGAAACCAGGGAACAATCGTACTCTGATTCGGACTGCAGCAAACATTCCCAGTTTGAAAACCACCTAAGAGTCATTTGCTCACATGGACCTAGATTCGATTCCAGCCTGTGTCATGTCCTGATCCAACTAATATTAAAATACATACATAATTTAAGACAAAATTAATTGCAGGGGTAACTCGCTGAAAACTTCCTGAGACAATTTTAGCTGTAAAATTAACAATTGAGGCTGTGTTTTGGAAATTTAACAACTACAACTGTTTTAAAATTATGGCAACAAGCAATATGGGTCAAGACACCAGTTTTTAATAAATAATTAAATGTATTTTTAACAATAATCTCCCAGAAAATTTTCTTTCTATTATAACCATTCTTATTCTTGGTTACGGTTACCAAGCAGACTATTTTCAAGTGGCTTTGAACATGGCACATCTAATCAGAATTCACAGTTAACAATCCACTATATCAGTACTGAGTTAGGCTACATTGGAAATCATTTTATAGTGAATGCCAAATGTTTTTGAAGTCAGACATTACAGAATGCAGATTTAACAGTTGTAATTGTTCAATATTTGATTTTATTGCCATTTTTACATAATCAATGATCAACATGTGATTTTATAGCAACGTTTCTTTTTCTAAATTAAATGAAGGACAAAATAAACCTTTCCTTTCTTCTCAATAAATGAAACTATTTAAATTTAGAGCTATGGTTGTTTGATTTACCTTTTAAATGAAGAAATACTGTAGCCATTTTCAGAAATGGCTACAGTATTTTTTTTGACTACAGAATTTTTTTTGCAATTGTTTTTGATTTGGACTTGTACAATTAGAATCAGGTGCAGACAGCCAAAATGGTCATTATCACAAAAAGACTGCAAATTTTAACTTTACATCACTTTCTTTCTCTTTCTCACCCACACTCTGAGTCTTTCACCATCACACTCTCCAACGTACAGTAGTTGCAGGTCTGGCCTCAGACAATGATTCATCCATTTGTGTAATTGTGACTTGTTGAAGGGGTCGGTTTCAGTAGCTCTGATTAATTGCTATAATTTTTCAGACAATGACATCATGCATTATTTTAGCAAGGGGAGTAATGAGGAGAAAGGGGAGGGGGTTCAAACCCCTGGACTTTGGGGATGGGACCCAAATCTCACAAAATCTGTTTGGTAACTTTAACCTGCTGGTTTATTTGCAGAAATGGCAGAACATTGTAATAATTGGGATTTGAGCATCACACGTGGTTTGGAAGCAGAAGTGAGCCCAGTGGGGGATTTTATTGAAAGAATGTCTTGTTATGGATAAGGTTACTGATTGCCTTTTTCCACCGACATGGTTCGGATGCGGGTTCCTGGGCCGGTGCGAATTCTCAAACTGTTCCACACATTTCCACTACAGAAAAAAAATTTTCTGGGTCCGAAAACCTGGTTCAACACGTCTCCAAAAGCTTGCTGGTCTCTACGCAGGAACTGATTACGTCAGGGGATGGAGGGCGGGCTAATGTTTCATCACCATGCAAAATTTTTCCCAAACAACAACAGTAACTTTACCGCAGCAAAGAGTACTTCTTCGCTCTATAACAACAATAAAAAAAAAAAAAACACACAAAATTAACAGACATGAAAAGCATTCAGGTAACATGACAAAGTGAGTGCTCTACTTGCGATATCATATTTACGAAGATCTGAGATAAACTAGAGTGATCGCAAAAGAAAAAAATACTCTACGAGATTAAAGATATAGTATGAAATGAATCTCGCCACCTTCAATCGGTCAATTGTCCAAGCATAAACACTTAAGGGAGTACAGGGACAATAAAAAGGACATAAGCAAAAGCGACAGTGTAGGAAGCAATAATGTTTTGCACTCGGACACCAACCAGCCTGCTAACTAAGCGGGACATTGAATTCAGCCAGTAACGCTCGTGATAAACAGTGAATCGCCAGTGTCCTCTGCAGCTGATTTCAGTAAGTTGTTATTTTTGTCAACTTTGTTAGCTTTTCTTATACTGTTGTCCTCTTGTTTTATGCATTTTGTTCTGTAAGGGGATTTTTGACCAGCTACTCACTAAGTTCGGAAGATTGCGTATATCTGTTAAGTAAAACGGTAGGATCCTCAATCAATAATATTATATGCTATGGTGAAAATCATCTGTTACACCAATGTTAATAATGATTTCACTGTAATCGTTTACAGTACTTAGCCATTTTAGCCATATTTCATGCAATATTATGTAATTACCAGTGTTGGGGGTAACGCGTTACAAGTAACGTGCGTTACGTAATAATATTACTTTTATGGAGTAACGAGTAAAGTAATGCATTACTTTATAAATTTACACATTAATATTTGAGTTACTTTTTAATAAAAGTAATGCAAGTTACTTTTCAGTTTAATTAATTTGCATTAAAAAAAAATTAAGTACTGAATTAAAATGAACGTAGTCACGTAGAACACGTGTGCGCCCTGCGCTGGAACAAACGCTAGTCAGAAACGGAGATGGCAGGCCAGATTACATTACTGCGATGGAAGTATGCTCATTATTTTGAAATCGTCGAAGAAAAGGAGAAGGGAATAATCGTTAAGTGTAAACTATCTGTTGGTGAAAAGCTCTTGTCAACTGCAAAAAAACACCACATCAAATTTAAAAAACATCTGCACGCAAAGCACAGCACTGAAGAGTTGGAAGAGAGAGCGCCGCTGAATGATACCTGCACCCCGCCTCAAGCTAAACAACAAAAGCTTGATTTCAGTTCATCATCATCATCACCAGCTAAAACAATTAGTTCCACTGAACTCAACAAATTGGTTGCTGCTTTTATTGTTGAGGAGATGCAGCCGCTGTCCACTGTGGAGGCGCCCACATTTTGAAATATCATCAGCAAAATCTCTGTGACAGGGAAAAGGCCGGGAGCCGTGCTGCCCGATCGTAAAACCTTTGCAAGCTTTTTGGACAATGCATATATGGAAATGGAGACCGAACTAAAGAAAACTTTTGCCGATTTGGAATATGTTTCAACCACTGCAGATCTATGGACTGCTCAGAATAAAAGTTTTCTGGGGATTACAGTACACTGGATAGATCCTGCTACTCTGCATCACAAAAAAGCTGCAATCGCCTGCAGACGATTTCGTGGGAGACACACGTACGATACCATCGCAGCGGAGTTAGAGCAAATTCACAGCTCATATGCTCTTTGTGGTAAGATAACTGCCACGGTCACTGACAATGGCTCGAACTTTGTGAAAGCATTCAGAATGTTTCAAGCTGATGATGATAATGAAACAGAGAATAATGAAGACGAGGTCAGTTTTACAGACTTGCACGCAGTTTTACGTGATGACATTGAGTCCAGCGAACGGTATGTTCTCCCTCCACATCACCGGTGTGCATCGCACACCCTTAACCTTATATGCTCAAACGACATAGTTACATTTTTGACGGCGAAGGCAGATTGCAAAGCAGTGTACAGAAGTGCAACTGGAAAATGTTCAGCTTTGTGGTCAAAAGTTAGTCGATCAACTGTGGCATCAGAGAGCCTGGAGAGAGAGCCTGGAGGAATTTAGCAAAAGAAAGTTGCTGGTCCCTTCAACTACAAGGTGGAACTCGTTTTATGATGCGCTTAGCAGAGTCACAGACATGCCCTTAGTTGACCTCAATCAACTTTGCACTCGCCTGGACATCAGATGCATTACGGAGAGAGCGTATCAGTTATTGAATATATTACTGCTTTAAACACTAGTACAATAACTTCTCAGTCGAAAAAACACCTGTAAGACCTGAGAGAGATCAAGCCTCAGCCAGGTAAGAAAAAGAAACGCAAAAGTAACGTAACACATTACTTTCCATAAAAAGTAACTAAGTAACGCAATTAGTTACTTTTTTGGGAGTAACTAAATATTGTAATGCATTACTTTTAAAAGTAACTTTCCCCAATACTGGTAATTACATTACCTGTCATCTTTAGCATAGATGTTTTTTCTGGCAATCTTGAGCAAATATTGAGCAAAGTAATAACGATGGATTGCATTAATTTGTATGTTTAAATTTGTCCTCAAAAACAAGAGTAAAAGCTGTATACAAACACATTCTGATGTGCCATGTTTATGTTTGAGGTAGTCACGTGATACCGTAACCCGTTACGTCACCGTTCGTCTCTCAGGTCAGCGGAAAAGCACAGCCGATTTACAATAGGCTCCAGATTGTCCCGGCCGTAAACAGCAAAGCACAGTTTTGGCACGAGAACCATTGCAACTTCGGTGGAAAAGGGCTATGGAGGGTCTAAATGGAGGTGGAAGTTGCTTTAGAGTTGAATAGATAAAGTGTGTATGTTCTACCCAGACTTTCAGACTGAGTAATAGGAGGATTTTTGACAACAGACATTTGCCAAGGAGATTATTTAGCTGTGTGTGTGTGTGTGTGTGTGTGTGTGTGTGTGTGTGTGTGTGTGTTAATTTCATCACACTGTTGTTTGGATCTCCACATCTAGGTGCTTATTGCACATTTAAAATGGAGCCTGACTAACAAAATCTTTCATCCCTATATTTAGAAGGCTTAATAGTTTGTCTAGTGATGTACTAGTCTAAACAGGGCCACATATCGCATCTTCTGTTCACTCATCCATATGACTGTATTAATTTGCCACCTGACCTTTTCCAAAACAAACACTTAGTCTGGCTATTACTTGTGTACAATTCAAACTTTGTATCGGTGTCATCATTTAATATTTCAGAGTACATCAACAATGACGTGGTTACACATGCTGTGCATGGCGCATCTAAGACCAGTTTTATACATGAGAAACATTTTGGTGTTTAAAGTATTTAAATCTAGAAAGTAATTTTTCATTTTATCAATCTTTACCTGATATATACAGTATATGCAGCTTCTCTCATGTGCGTTCTCTCTCTCTCTCTCTCTCTCTCTCTCTCTCTCTCTCTCTCTCTCTCTCTCTCTCTCTCTCTCTCTGTATCTGGCTTCTCCCTCTATCCATGCACTTGTGTCTTAAGGAGAGCAAAATTTTCTTTAGCCTCGTGCCGGATGAACATTATTGTCCTAAACACAGCGACTCCAAAAATCATATTATGTAAAAAAAAAGACGCTGGAAATATTGATAGGAGTTATGCCACAAAATGACATAAATGCCCCTGAAATTCAAAGGAGTTCCTCTGTTTGATGTAGTTCTTAATATATAAAGGCCAAGTTATACTTACTGTATATTAGTGGTTGACCAATATATTGCAGATGCGGATAAATCGGGCGATATTCAGATTTTTTAATTAGCGTTTTTTATTTCTGTTAGAGCGCCGAAAATCGCCTGCTTTCATGTGAAGCGAATGAGACATGTATATGACCATTCACGGTTCGTCTTGTTGTTACATGCCATCGTGTTACTAAAATAAGAAACCGATTTGCAATACAGTGTTAATTAAATGGTCCGCATATCAGAGCTGCAGCAGGCACGTTTGAGCTCATAATGTTAAAGTGCTCGCCTGTTTCGTTCTCTCTCTTATTAACAGTTCCCTGTAACTTAACTGTCTTGTCTAATGAGAAAAAGGCAAATATCAATACAAATAATAAAATAATATCATATACCATCTACAAATATGCACATATCTCATTTAAACAGATGTAATAAACCAACCTCACACAACTTCAGCTGACCCAGCATTCTGTGGAGCACCAAGTTATTTACCTCTAAAAAATTAATTCTAACAGTCTCCTAAGCAGTTTCCTGTAACTTTTCTAATGATGAAAGACAAATATCAATAAAACTTGTATTATATACCATTTGCAATTATGTAGATATCTTGTTTAAATGGATGTCATTCATAATCCTCATGAAAATAGAGCGTTTTCTGCCCGTTGAGCGCTCATCTAATATCTTCTTATGAAACACGTATTCTATCAGCCTGAATCAAAAACTTCAGGATCAAAAGATCCTCTTATTCACGAATCATGATGACCATCCAAGCTGGCGATTCAGGCCATTTAAACTGTCAGGAGATTGAGTCTCATGCTGGTTCTGCTCAAGCGCGTGAGTGCAACTTCAATGCTGTGTCCAAAACCAGGAAATTGCTGCCTCCGGAGTTTGTATACAGAGCCTCCGGAGGCTGTATACAGAGGTATGATGAAAATAAGGTGCTTTTCAAACTGTTCGTAGACCAGTGTCCTTATGAGTTCCATTCATTCAAAACAGATGTCAGTTAAGCCATTAACTGATTAGGCAGAAAGTCAGCTGCCTATGTTTTCGGATGCAGCCCAAGGTAAAAGTGCTTTGTGTGTGCTATAAGTAAATGTCTTTTTCACTATGCACTGTATGTACAATTGATTTGATTAAATATTTTTTGAGTATATGTGATTGCTAACGTGGGCATGCCATCCATGGTTGCTGGACTACTGTGTGCACTGTTATTTCCTTCTTCCTAATACATTTCTTCATGTGCAAATAAATTACTACAATTTGATGACAGAATACATGATTGATACAAAAATCTGAAGAAACTGCTATCTACCATTTAAAATACAATATTTATATTTGATAGTTTTGTGTGTAATTGAGTAAATATAGTGCTAAATAATAATAATACCCTACTCTCTGGTCATCTGCATTGGCCAGTTAAATATTGGTCTGCCCATATTGGTCGACCACTTCTGTATATACCATACGATATGAGCTAATTTTATGGTAATCAGTTCTCTGTCTATTAAGTCTATTTATTCAATCTGATGCCTTATAAATTCTCAATCACGATTGATTGACTTCATCAAATTGTAGTAGCTGACACCAGTGCATGGCACCATATATTTTTATATGGTTAGAAAACCCCTCATAAAGGTGAAAATGTTTTTTTTGAATGCCTGTGTGTAGATTTGTCATGTTGAGTGTTGGTTCCCAACTGCAGCCAGCATACATCCTGTACTGTAATAGTTCAGACTGTTCTAATTTCCTCAGTGACCTCTCGTTGGTTGATGACACAAGGCTTCGTTAATGTGGTTTCGGATTCAGCCTCATTAAAGTCGCCTTTGGATATTTTGACATGTTTTGATGCTGGACATTACCCTTTTTTCCCCACAACTGATATGTTGCTACAGTAATTTTTGGTTCTTGATATCAATAGGGCTCTTATGTGTGGAAATGATGAGAAATAACATGTAAATGACCAACAAAAATAAATGGGTTTAAATGTAGACAGCCCTTCCTCAAAAGGACCTTATAAAGAGAAACCAGTATGTGTGGTACTGAATTACCATAATTAACTACCATGCCATCTCTTTCTGCCTTAATTTTCTTTCTGACCTGGAGCTCTCTCTTTTTTTCTCTGTTCTTTTCTTTTGAAGCAAAATGAGTATTATAAGTTCATCTGTTTGCATTAGTGGTGAAAAATTTAGCACTAAGATACTGGAAGTAATGTCACTTTCTGGAAGTAATGGAGGCACAAATTCGATTAGGGTGAGAGACAGGAGCACACATGTTAGTGCTTTTGAGATACATCTGTTTGCTCAGGAGAAATACATCATGACTCTGATGGCTCAGGATTGGTTTTAAGGCTCTGACTCAAAAATAAAGTACTTTTCAGTGAAACATTGAGTACAGGAACTGACATGTACTGTCCTTGAATCATAGGGCAATATTCACCTGAGAGCAACTGTCTCACTAATCTCCTGGTTTATTTTCGACTTGGCTATAGAAAGATATTGGCCAGACCAATTTTTCATAATCGTGGTGGTGGCTTGGCAGAGTAAATCTTAGTTCCTCCTTGTATCAATTCAAAAATCTAACGATAGCCTTGTCAACTGAATTTCATCATCAATGAATATATGTTGTGTATAAGTTGGTTTTATATAATAATCTATAGTTCAACGCATGATGCTCTATTGTTAGCAACCCTTATCAGTCACCCTTATAAGCCACCAGAGATACATGGCCTGATTTATTGATTTCACACACAGATGCATTTATATTCAGAACACATTGAATTCTTAAGACTTAAATGGCATTTTTGTAAAAAGAAATAAAAATAAAAAATTGGTAAGGTATTGGTAAAGACAGATTTGTTGATTTTACTCATTCAATTTTAAGCTTTTTTTTTTTTTTTAAAGAATGTGCTAAATGCAGGCATTTACTTTGAGGGAATTCATCACTGGTCTGCATATAATTGTGGGGTTCAAGCCTCTTTCCTCACCTCTTGCTGTTTTTTTAATCTTTCATTCCATCCTCTACAAAGTGTGCTCTGGTTTTCCCAAGTATCCATCTTTCCATGTTTCTGTGTCTATATCCTGTTACTGAGAGGACAGGAGGTACACGAGCGCACACATTAACACACACTGTGCTCTTTGTGTAGTGAGCTCTCCGCTTGCCTTGGGAAGGCATTTCCTCATGTAGCTGAAGAAATAAGATATTACTTCTGAAAGGGATGTTTTCTTGGTGGGATAATTACAGTGAACACAGGCAACACTTGAAAGGCAGCCTTTAGCATTGTGTGTGAAACCACAAACAATATAAACCTACCACACACAGAAGGCTTTGATACTTGTGTTATGCCGAAACCTATACATTTTCCCTTTATATACATCTCTAATAGTAGCAAGTCTAGCCACTGAAGTGCATTTATACATTCAGACACACACTGAGAAACTGTGGCTAACATGGCATCCGACACAACATTTTGTCATTTGTTTGTATTTTTGTAATTTCATGTTGGCTAGCTCCACCCACTGAGAAGACTCATTGATCTAAAATCAGTCTAAATATCTTTCACTGCAATTTTATTGCTTCGTGTAGAGTTTTTGGTTTCAGTGTGAACCAAAAAATTACTTAACGCTGGAAACTCACATCACCGCTGCTAAGGACACATGATTAGTGTATTTACCCATAGAATGTAATATGGCCATGTCTAGCCTTAAGGGTCATACTGCAGGAGACATGAACGATGGTATCCAGCATTTTATCCCAGTCCTTGACTTCCCTCTCCCAGTCATTCCCCATTTAACCCCACCCATTCCCATTTACCTTCCTGTCATTCTTATTTATTTCCATACGTCTCAGGCCTGCCCCATTTTCAACACATGCCCTGGAATTCCTCAGCTATTATTATCTTAATGAGACCCAATTTTCCTTTTTCAACATAATACCTGTTAATGATGGAACAGTAAGTCAGCAGGGTTAAAGCAACATTTGGAGTATTAGTGTGTGTGTAATTTGCAGGTCACGAAAGGTTCACTGTAACACAGTAGAAGCACTTTATTGCTCATAAGTATATATGGAGGGAAGTTGAACATTACACTCTTTGTGTGTTTATTTTGAGCATCACAGTGTGTTGGAATTTGTAAGAAGTTTTAATAACCCTGTTAAATGTGTATCTTCTGCCTGCTGTTATTCTCACAGGTGGCATAAATCAGAGATGTGATAATTGAAGCTAATTGTGTTTTAATGGCCTCGCCGTATTCTATTGTTCCTTTTGCTGTCTATTCCTCCCAGCTTTCTTTACCTCCACATCTGCAAGGACAAATGCAGTGGTTCTCAGTAATTTGAGTGGCAGCTTGAAGTGAGTGCATGTGTGTATATTGTTGTTTGTTTTTACATCAGTTTAAGTGGCTTTGCGTCAAACTCCTGCTCTGTCTTTGCTAGAACTTTGGTTCTGCTGAAGTGATCTGAGCCTGAAACTCTAACCATTTAAAAAAAAAAAAAAAAAAAAGAAGTTATGGTGTGATGTCAGAGTGTGATTTCTTTATTACATACATATGCACAAACAAAAGGTGCGGGAAATTATTTTTACTTTAAAATATTGCAATATTTACCGCACAATACTGTATTTATATTCTAACACCTTTATATTTTCTACAAAAAAAGTAAACAAAAATAGTTCTCCCAAAAATGAAAATTATCATGCCATCCCAGATGTGTATGATGTTTTCTTCTTCAGAACAAAAATTGAGATTTTAGAGTACACAAGAGGTGTTTTTGTCATCACGCAGTCATGAGCGGCAGTGATGTGTACTTGATTTTTGCGTCTGTCAGTCGGGGAGGATGAACCGTTTCTTTAGAAAGGCAGTAGCCCAGGCCTTCTGAGCTCCATACAGATTAAGCTATACACTTTTGGCCAGGCTTATAATAGCAGTCATAAGCATTTATGCGTTAGAGTCTCCACATATGGAGCTGATCACTTCCAAAACTGGCAGCCTTGGGTCACGTTACTGATGAGTAATTCAGCGAGCCGTGGCCTCTGATTTGAGCTTGCTTAATTTTTCCTCCCTCTTGGTCCCTTAGTTTCTGCTTTCTCTGTATTTCTCTATTTTCTCTTTTTCTGTCCCTCCCTCTCATTTGGGGGATCTTGCTCTTTTCAATAAGTCTATTTATAGACCATATCCAAATAGGCAGACAGACTTCAGCAACAAGAGGAAATAAGAAAAACTTGAAAAAGGCTCATTCAATGAACTTCCTCATTTCCTCTGGCTGACCTAACTAGAATTAAATTGTACTGTTGATGATTGTGAGTATGTCTCAGAGAGGTGGAGTTTCTTATGGTTAAATTGGGCCTGTGTGATATGTTTTTTTAGTCAGCCTAGCATTGCTTGGCTCCCTCATCAGTAGGTGGGATTGGAGCCCCTGTTCTGGATACCAGTCCCAAAAGCTTATATCTTCGTAGAGTTTCAAAATAAAACAATTTACTAACAGCATGAAAACAGGGAACTTGAGGTTTTAAGAAGTCTTCAGATGTTGGGAACATAGGGTGTGAAGTTTTAATGACCCTGTTTACACTTCAGGTCAGCACTAAATACAGGTCAAAATGGAGTCTAAAAGATTTTGTGATCGGATCACAGAAACCACATGCAAATGTGGTCAAAAACGCATGTGACCGCATCGCATTTGGGTTGTACATGCTAATCCATACTGTATACATCTTGGCACAGCAAAGCACCTCCCTTTACCTTTCAATCAACCGCTGTACTGGTAACCGACAAAGTTTAAATTCTTGTTTTAGTGACTTTAAATGGAAACAACCATTCGATCGGAAAATGTAAAAAATCGGACACAAACACAAGAACTTCACGGATCTTCTTTATTTCATGCATGAAATTATGAGAACATGAATGCATTGTATATGCAATGATGTTAAGAATGTTAGCGTTTGTCTGCCGTGAGCCCTTGGATGCATTGCAGTAGATGTGAAGAATGTGAGCTGCTCTCTGTTGGATACAAATTTTTCATTTGGAGACAAATGACACAAATGATACATCATCAGGTGAAGGAGTGGTTCACTTAGACATTTTAGGATGATTTCATTCATGTCAGCAGTGAACCATACCGGAGTTCACATGAACCATTCCCCAGATCACCTTTTCAAGCCGACCCGGATATGGTTCGCGGGTGCACACCCGCACATCATGCAAGAACCAAACTTTGGCATCATTCCAACCCAAGTGTGCAATAAAAGTGCTAGTGTGAAAGGGCTTTTAGGACATCTGTTTAATTGGTATCTGTCAGGTCATAGGGAAATTGAATGTGTGGTATTCCAAATAAAAGTGTCTGTGAGTAAAAGAATGCATGGAGTAAAAAATGCAGATGTAGTTTAGTGGCTGTTTTTGTGGTGGTTATCAGATTCCCGCAAGGAGCGAGACATGAACCATCATTATTGTGCTTTTGATCAAGGCACTTAGCCCCTGGGCGACTAAAGGGTATTGTCCCTCTAATAAGTGTACTGAAAGTTGCTCTGGATAAAAAAAGGTCTGTTAAATGACAAAATACATTTCTTATTGATGTGATGGTGTTTTTTTTTTTTTTTTTTTGCATTTATGAAAGCAGCATGTTTGTGTAAGACTTTGTGTTCTTTGCACAGTGAGGCATCCTAACAGAGTGTTGAGTGTATAATGATGTAACGATATGGATAATAACCATGTTGAGTGTTTGGTGGACTGATCCAACACACTGAAAGAAAGTTCCACACTCAATTAAACTGGACAACCTTCGGCAATAGTCCTTTGAACGCTTTGATGATGTTTTGATTAAACAGAGGGTTTTTTGGATTGTTCGTACCATTTTCACATTTTGCTAAATAAAATTATACAGCTGTGGTCTAATTCACATTCTTCTCTAACACCTTCATTCACATTTGTGTCAGTAATAGTGCTGCTTTAGCTCTTGTTGAGCTGTAACAGCTGAGCTCATCACTGATGTCTGTAACCTCCTAAAACTCTGGGCCAATCGCCGACTTGTCATTCCAGGTCACCAAAGTGGTCCAATTATTTGATCAACAGGAAACATTCAAAGATTTCTGAAGGGAGCTGTGACAAGGGCTGCACTTTCCATCATAGAGCCTGTGTTTAACACATCAGAGGATGACCTTGAGCTTGTATATTTGCCCTGACATCGCAAAATCATTACTGGTGACTAAGTCAACAAAATGCATTTGACAGAAGGTTATTGCTCTTACTGAGGTAGTACAGATAGAAGAGGAGAGAGAGAGAGTGCGTGTGTGTATGTGTATGTGTGTGTTTGTGTCATTAGTGTTTGCAAATTCTGAGAATCTTTTTGATGTGCCAATGGAATAATTTTCTCTGTCAGTTTTCACCTTTTTTAGACACCTGAAATGTTTTCACACGCATGCACGAGAAGTGTTTTCATTCTAATGGAGGAACTTCTCTACACCTTCATCCACTGTCATGGATGCTTTAGAAATAATAACTGCCTCAGAGACGCTGATGTAGAAAACAGATGGAGAAAGAAAGGATAAAACTCAGGCTGTCTGACATGACTGTGTGTATGTGTTAATGGCTCTTCGCACGGCTAAGAATCTTGCTATCTTAGTCTCACTGTCTAATTTCATTGTGAGTTTGTGCGTGCGTTGACTGCCCATGCTGTGAAAGTCTTGCCAGATGTGTCTCCATTACAGTAGCATATGAGAGAGTATATCTGGGGGATGACACACAAGGCTTATGTTTAGCATACCATTGTCATGAAAAGTTTGTGCTTTAGCAATCCTGCCTGTTTAGTTGGCATTGGTGGAAGTCCATTTAAGTTAAGTGGTTGCATGGTCCACAGTCACAGAACACTTACTTTCATGCATACGTACACACATAAAGTCACATTCCCATGCATTAAATGACTCCTCAACCACATTTGCTTACAGATGAAAATTCAGATTAATACCAGAATTTTGTTATATTCAGATTATGTATGCATGATGTAACCCATTAAAATCAGTATTCCGGTTTTTAAAACTCACAATAACTAATCATAATTCTGTATCATGTAAACAACACATTCAGAAGAACTACTGTTCAAATCTGCACAGGTACAAATGGAAGTATCTATGAAACATTAGAATGTGGAATTGTGGCATTTGTGGAAAGCTATTGACAAATAAACAAACATTTTTGGATCAAAGAGTAGCTGGATTATTGTTTTTACATTAAAAGAAATTAACTTAAATCACTAAACAGATGGGTGAAAGCACTGTTGAGTCATGACCTACAGTACATTTTTGCAATTAATTTGCTATTGTATGCAGTTGTCCAGGACATGAGTGTAAATTACTTCAGGTTTACAGTTTGAGTTTATTATATTACTCTGCACAATATCAGATATGTCTGTTAATAAACACTTGCTTTGTTTCACCCCTGTTTGCCATGGCACATGAAAATATGTGCTTTTAAGAAACATTACCTTACACTCAAAGAAGTATTAGAACAAAGCTTATTGGTTAGCACTGTCGCCTCACAGCAAGAAGGTCCCAGGTTTGAGTCCCGGCTCAACTGGGTCTTTCTGTGTGCCTCCCCATGTTTGTGTGGGTGCTCCTGTTCCTCCGGGTTCTCCGGTTTCCCCCACAAGTCCAAAAACATGCAGGATAAAGGAATTGGAGACTCTAAATTGCCCCGTAGGTGTGAGTGAGAGGTTTGCATCAGGATGGGCATCCGTTGTAAAACCTGTGCTAAGTCAGTGGTGACCCCTAACTGGAACAGCCGAAAGAAGTTACATGTCATACAGCTCTCTTGCAATGTTAGACGGTAAACTTGAGACGAGCAATGCAAAAAAACTATATTTAACAAGGTGTAGACACTGTTTAAATCATTAATTTATTGTGCAGTGTAGACACCTTCATTTATAATACTTCATTTATAATATTCACGAGAGTGCACTGCAAGGTTCAAACTGTAAATCGGAAGTAATTGATAGCTTCAGTCATTTTAATTGGAGAGTCATAATATGTGACCTTTCTTGATATCTGTGTACAGTTTATTTTTGTCATGCTACTAAGTGGGCCAGCGTGAAGTTGTTTTACTGATAATTTAAATGGTAAGTAAGCAATTTAGCTCAACAGTTTTCGCTTGTTTTGGATATGTACATAAAGAAATGGAATGGAGTTGAAGAAATAAATACTTAATGAAACTTTTAGTAATCAGCATTAATAATAATAATGGCAATATAAATAGAAATAATAGTTTTTGCCCTAATTTCTAATCTGAAAATGATATGTATGAAAATGTGGTCACTGTTAATCTAATTATTTCTTTGAGCAGATATGATTGTGAACTCTTTGTCTTTATTTCTGTGTGTCTGTCATAGGGTGCCACCATAAAGAAGGATGAGCACACTGGAGCGATCATAGTGGCACGCATCATGTGTGGTGGTGCTGCAGATAGAAGTGGTGAGCACTGTCTCTCCTCTCTATATGCAAATATGTGGCAACAGTGCCCTGTTGTTTAGTTCATGTTTACACAAAGTTAAAAGATCACTAAATCAACAACTGTATGTGGTCTGACATTCTCTTCACTTATTTCTCATTTCTCTTTCTCTCTGTTGCACAATAGGGCTGATACATGTCGGAGATGAGCTGAAAGAAGTCAACGGCATCCCTGTTGATGACAAAAAACCTGAAGAAATAATCTGCATCCTGGTATGTGTGTGTGTCAATGAGAAAGAAAAAAACAACATGCAATGGCAATCACAACAACTTCTGAAAATAATATGTGGGGAAAAATTATGTTGAATGTGACTTGTTTTTTCCATCAGAATTGGATTGTAAGAGGGTAAAACATGTAGGCCTATGATATTAATATTGTTTAACATCATTGCCCGGGCAGGCTTGGTTATGTCAGGATCAATGAAAAGTAATTTCTGAGGTGGAGAAAGTTATTACATTTTGATGAAAGGTTATAAAATCTAATGAATAATATACACTGGTGAATTGTGCACAAAAAGACCAGGGACATTATTAAGAAACTAAATGGGGTCAATTTGGACTTCATGGTAACTTTAACTATATGAGCTGCACAGATTTTGATTTGTGTCTTTTTTGTTCTATTTGCAGTCTCAGTCACAAGGTGCCATCATGATTAAAGTGGTCCCAGGTATCAAAGAGGATGCACCAAACAAGGAGCCCAGGGTACAATTCATCCTCGCTACTACTGATTAGACAAGTCAAACAGCTAAGGAGAAAGAGAGGGATGATATGGGATTTTGTACTCAAACTAAGGGGGAGTTTTTCTCTGAATGTGTACCACAGGCTGCTGGCTTGATAGATGAGATTTAGTTCCCATCCATCTTCAATACAAATGACTTGCAGTAAACCTCTCGGCTGTCATCCAGCTTACAAACAGCCTCTCTCGTTTAGTTCAAAACCCAGCTGCTCTCTGTCGACTACCTACACAGGCAACTTTCTTCTAAGGAGACATCCTAACCGTATTGGAACCTCATAAGTGACTGATTTAAGACGCTCTATAAAGACAGATTTTTTTTTTAATAGTCACTCACACAAAACACATAGTGCTCTTCCCCTGAAGCTTGACTAACACATACTAACTCTCCCAATAGAATTTGGTGTTTGTACATGTCACAAAGTTACTGACCTGATACTCTTATAACCACAAAACATACACTCACTGACCACTTTATTAGATACAGCTGTACACCTACTTATTCATGTGATTATATAATCAGCCAGTCAAGTGGCAGCAATGCAATGCATAAAGACATGCAGATATTGGTCAGGAGCTTCAGTTAACGTTCACATCAACCATTAGAATGAGGGGAAAAATGTGATCTCAGTGATTTTGACTGTGGCATAGGGTTGGTTTGAGTATTTCTGTAACTGCTGATTGGCTAGGATTTTCACACACAACAGTTTATAGAGTTTACTCAGAATGGTGCCAAAAACAAAAGAATATTCAGCGAGCAGAAGTTCCTCAGACAGAAACGCCTTGTTGATAATAGAGGTCAACGGAGAGACCAGACTGGTTTGAGCTGACAGAGGCTACGATAACTCTGATAACCCCTTAGTACAATTGTAGTGAGCAAAATATCATCTCAGACTGCACAACACGTCAAACCTTGAGTTGAATGGGTTACAACAGCAGCAGACCACATCAGGTTCCACTTCTGTCAGCCAAGAACAGAAAGCTTGAGCCGAAAGCAGCGGCTTAAGTGTGAGTGTTGCCACCATGTGGACCCACTAATTTTTGCAAACAATTCCATGCACATGCACACACTGTGTGTTAACAGTATGCATTGTTAGAAGTTATGCATTGTTAGAGTTTGCGTCTAACTGAACAGGGCTCCATTCTGCGACTAAATGGTCACATTTTGTGACCGTTTTCCTAGTGTGTAGAGTGTAACTAATGCATTCTACACTCTACATGACTTTCAAAGACGTCGGATCGTGGTAACATTCATATTACACAACTGTCTGTCATATCATGGAAGTCGTGGAGTTTTCAAATTACACAACGAATCGGCGATAGGGGTGTACACATTACAAAACATTTCACTATTGGCGAATCCCCGACGACTGGACTCCAAATTACATTTCACAACCGAGTACACGCGAGAAGTGATACGAGATACGAAAACAAATGCATGATCATATGTTATGCATTTCAGAATATGTATGTTTTTAATCGCCTAAAGACATCATATATTTTATTGGTTACAATATGAAAAAAATATGAAACCCTTGTTGATGAAACCACATTAAACGGTCTGACATTCAAAACAGTAGGTTGAGCAGCACCCATAGAAAATTACAATATATTTACTATAGTAACGCTAACTGTATTAGCTGTATTATTATTTTAGACAGAAATAGATTAATAATAAATATTATCATTTAGAATGGGCTACATTAGGGGTGAGGAATCATTCATTTTTGTTACAAATATGGCAGTTTATAAATGTTGCTATTTTGAATGAATATTTTTAAAAAGTGTTGAGAGAACTGTTTTTAATGACAAAAATGCCATATTTCGTTTTATAAAAATCATGTTACATCTAACCATGGTAGTGAGCATGTGCTTTGTTTTACCTTGGGTTACTATCGTCTTGTTAACTACTGTTAAACTATGAAAAAATCTATGGTGAATTTTCATAAGGGCTAATGCAAAATATAATCAACATCTTTAAAGCCTGGATCTTCGAATTATGGTGAATTAATAAATTTCCTTATGTGAAAAATTGTTCTCTTCAAATGCTCTATGATTATAGAAAAATATATTTGGTTTTGTTTGCCATCAAATTTCCAAGAATCAACTTACCTCCTCCAACGAGATGGAGATTGTATGGCCAAAGTTCAGGTACATACGATACTTCCTTAGGCAGTGAGGCTACACCTGGGAGCAGCAGGGCTGCAACTAGACGTGGCAAATGCTTTCCCTGGAAGCAAGCTTACGAGGTATCTCAGGGGTTTTATACAACGATGACATCATGGTTGATGGACCCGTTCTGTTGTGCGTTTCATCCAATAGGAGTTGAGAGTGCAATCCTTCAGAATTTCACATCTAGGTGTAAAGTGTGCAAGGCTTGATGGGATCTGTAGTCCTTTGTTTGATTTTGGCACCATTTCCTGTGTTTTCAGTCTTTGAGTGTTTGTAGGCCTGCCTTTGTTTCGAATCTGAGCACACGAGGCCCAACAATCACTTTCGAGTTTCTTTCTTCAAACTTTTAATTTGATATAAAAATGCCTATAATGGACAAAAATGTTGTCTTGTTAGATATCTCACTGCCAATGTGAGATTTGTGGTGTAAATGAGGGATGTACAAATTCTGTACTGGTCTGTTACTGTGCTGTAATGGTTTAAATATGTTTCAGTTTTGAATTCATATTTGTGAATATTTGTGTCATCCATATTTTACTGTTTTCCGCATATGTAATGTGTATGTTGAAGTGTTGCTAATTGGTTACACATGTGTAAGAGGGATACAAATGATTGAGTGCGAGACCGCAAGATGAAGCATTCCCTCAGGATGTATTGGTGTGTTTGTGGGGAACATTCTCCTTTGTAACACCATTTTTCTATATGGCACACACAGCTCTCAAAATCAACACAAGCCACTGCTTTGGGCTTTGGGAACTTTGATTTCTCTCTTTGCTTTCAATAGCCTTTTTACTTTTAATTTGTCATTTTATTTATTATATACTGTATGTCTGCTCCATAACACCAATCCTCCAAGCATCTTCCTTTTTTGAGAAACACTAATGAGAATTACACAGCATTTCCAGGTAGAATATAAGTTTCTGTGAGTGGAAAATAAGAGAAGCAGACTCCAGCACTGATTAATCTGACCTTTCTGGTCAATCAGGGTGAGCCTCAGCGGCATCTGCCAGGTCTCTGTCTGCTACCCAAAATGCACCTTGATTTGGTCATGCTTTAGAAAGAGGGATGGAACAGATGTGATTTGAATAAAATTGCTTTCTAGTCTCTCTCTCTCTTTCATTCTCTCTCTCATCATTTTCTCATTTTATTTCATGCTTGTAATCCTCTAAATCTCAATTTCTCACTTGTTCCTTTTCTAGTCTTTTTTTGTGGTTATTTTTCCTTAGGAACTCTCTGCTTCTCTTTCTTTTGCTCTCTAGATGTTTGTGAAAGCACTTTTTGACTATAATCCAGCAGAGGATAAGGCAATCCCTTGCAAGGAGGCTGGGTTGGCGTTTAGCAAGGGAGACATCCTGCAGGTTATGAGCCAGGATGATGCCACCTGGTGGCAGGCCAAACAAGAGAGTGGCAGCAACCCCCGTACTGGGCTCATCCCTTCCAAACACTTTCAGGAGAGGTAAGCAAACACAGTTTTTTCAATCTTTCTTCACTGCTTCTTTACTCCCACTATCACCAGTTTTAAATTCACCTGCACTCCATGACCCCATCATCCTGTCTGTCCTCTGTCCAACCTCTACATATATCATACTCTCCTGCCATCCATCCATCTCTCTCTTTCTATCTCGATCATTCCAGACTTCTTCCACTCCATTACAACCTGACCGCTACTCCACACTATGAAAGCAATGACTTATCTGACTTTTTTATTTTTTATTTTTCTCATAATTTTCCCCCCTTTTTGAGAGTGCTCGGCCATTCTGCCAAAATACTTTGGATTTCCTTGGCTGTCTGGCTTGGAATGAGCAATGACAGACAATGATACTGGTTCACATCCACTTTGGACGTTCATGCATTAAAAATTGCACATCAGTGATGCTCTGCGTAAAGTGGATGTGTGTGCACATAAAGGACAGTTTATTTTCTCTGTTTCTATTAAAAAAATACCACCTGAGAGAGTAAAATATTTTTGAACCTGTCAAATATACAGTAGCAAGCATGTCTTTCTGGCTGAGCTTTTTTTCTGTCTGTCTTTTTCTGTCTGTTTCTCTCTCTAGCCTTTTTAGCACAGAGATTCCAGAACATTTCTGGAAAAAATTTTCCGGCAACTGTTCCGACATTGTGGGATTTTGTTCATTCACACTGGCAGAGCTTTCCCAAATTCTGTGCTTGCCTTCATTCAGATACTGCACAGTCCCATAAATACAAAAGTTACATAACAATGTGATGTCAAATGTGTGCTTATGACCATGTAATGTAATGTAATGTATGGCCAGTCTAATCGTCCGCTGAACTCTTCTGCCATTGTGTTTGTGCACATATTGGAATCACAGCATCTTTAGTGATAACCTGCAACTTGTCTTTCTAGAAGCCCAGTTTTTTTTTAGTTTTTTTTTCTCGTTAAAAAGTGCATTGCCTATGATACTACTAAGCTGGCATTTAATTTTTTTTGTTTACATGAATGGCCTTGGTCTTGGTATCTCTACAGTTCACAGCCATTATCTTGTTTTTGCGTAATTTTTCCTTCCGGTCAGATAGTCACACGATTACTACATTATCACTACGAACCCTTCATTGCATTGGCTGTTTTTATTCACACAGACACGTTCCGGCATTGATCGTGGCATTGTTACAAGGGTCTAATGCTGGGATCAAATTCTGGCATTTGGGCTCTGGCAGGCTTTCGCACAGAAGCTTCTCCAGCAATTTGCTGGAAAATTTCTGGAATCAAAGCCCAGTGTGAATGCAGCTTCGATCTCTCACACACATACTCGCTGATGAATATTTAAGTAGTTAGTGTTTAGTAATCCCTGTGTGGCCATTAAATCTGATGGGTTTATTATATGTCTCTTCATCTTTCTCTTCCTTCAGGAGATTTGCAGTCTGGAGACCCATGACCGTTGCACCACCTCAGAGGACCCCCAGCAAAAAAATGTGTAAGAACCCACGCATTCACTCAAACTAAAACAACCCCTGAAACACGCAGACACATTCATGCTGTTGGTCAGGACCCAGATATGCTCTGATCACAGACTAATAATGCAGAAGTCTTACCCAAAACACACAGTCAGTCCACTTAATCTGCCAGCAGACATATCGCCCTGTAGCTCAAGACTGGTTGCCCGCTGAAGGATGGGAGACTTCCTGGTGAAAACTAAGTTTGCTGCTGTAAGAGGTATTCGGGAGGCCAGCAGGGGGTACTCACCCTGCACTCTGTGTGAGTCCTAATGCCTAGTATAGTGACGGGGACTATACTGTAAAAAGGCACCTCCTTTGGATGAGATGTTAAACCAAGGTCCTGACTCTCTGTGGTCATTAAATATCCTAGAGCATTTCTTGTAAAAGTAGAGGCGTAACCCCATTGTCCTGGCTAAATTTCCCCCATTGGCCACCATTGTCAATCATGGCCTCCTAATAATCCCCATCCACTAATTGGCTCTATAACTCTGCTCTCTCTTCTCCACCAATAGCTGGTGTGTGAGCATACTGGCACACTATCGCTGCCATCGCATCATCCAGGTAGATGCTGCACACTGGTGGTAGTTGAGGTGAGTCCCCTGTTCAGAATAGCGCTATATACATGTAGCGTTCATTCACTTCCTGTACCTTCATATTTTGTTTTATCATTTAAACAAGGACTAAAGCAGAAGAGATATTTCTATCTTTTGCATCTGAGAGACCCAATGCAGTGCAGACAGGTTGACAAGTCCCTCACAGTAGAGCCAAGGCAGAATGAGAGGAACAGAAAAAAAACACTAGTGGAAAAGATTGGATGAGAGGCAGGGAGTAAAGAAGTGAAGGGTGGGAAGTGCAAGGTGAAGTGTATGCAGACGGGAAGCCCAGACTCCTCTGACTGGTGCCAGGCAGATACTGTATGTGCATGCATGTCTATTCATGTAGTGTACATGTACATTAATGCACTCCTGGACATAAGCTTCCTCTCATGTCTTCATTAATCTCTCATGTTTGATTATTGTTTGTGGTTGTGTTTGTGTTTGTGGTTTTGTGTGTGTGTGTGTGTGTGTGTGTGTGTGTGAGAAAGAGAGAATGTGTCACTAATCTCTCCCAGCGACTGACAGCAGGGGCCTTTATGAAGCTGTGCTGGGTAACTCACTGCACAGGCAGTCAAACACATGGCCACACTTAAGACTCATCACGAGACAGACATGCAGCAACGCTTTCAACATGTTACCATCACCTGTGAACTTACACACACACACACACACACACACGTACACTTCATTGAATAATACAGTCACTTTGGTTTCCTTGCTGCTATGCCACATGCTTGGCCTCCCACCTTTTCCATTTTTCCTTGTCACTCCATTGACTGCTCCAAACAAAGAGAAGGAAAAGTTGATGTGCTTGTCATTGAAGTATTGGTATTGATGAAACCAGAACCAGACCATAAACAAGACAAATTCAACAGGAACGCAGGACACTAATCTCAGTTTGCCACAGTGCAGTGTGGTAACATTATAAAAGCAGTAAGAATAAGTGTATGTGCAGGATGAATAGTATCAAGAGCAGTAGAATATGGCTATGTATAGGTGTAATTACAGTATGTACATTTTTAAATAAATGGAACAGAATGGGTGGGATAGGGTATGCACCGGGATGCAGAGCTATAGTTCAGTAGGATGACAGCCGCAGGAAAGAAGCTTCCTCTGAACCTGCTGGTTCGGGTGTGGAGAGACCTGAAACGCCTCCCGGAGGGGAGTTGGTTGAACAGTCTGTGGTTGAGGTGGGAACAGTCTTTGATGATGCTGCGCGCCTTACGCAAGCATTGTTTGCCCTGGATGGCCTCGATGGAGGGGAGTGAGGAACCGGTGATGTGTTGGGCAGTTTTCACCACCCTCTGCAGTGCTTTCCGGTCATGGGCAGAGCAGTTGCTATACCAAACTGTGACACAGTTGGTGAGGATGCTCTCGATGGTGCAGCAGTAGAAGTTTACCAGGATCTGAGGAGACAGGTGGACCTTCTTGAGTCTCCTCAGAAAGAAGAGACACTGGTGAGCCTTCTTGATCAGGGTAGAGGAGTTGAGGGTCCAAGAGAGGTCCTTAGAGATGTGGACACCTAGAAACTTGAAGCTGTTGACACGATCCACCTCAGTCCCGTTGATGAGAATGGGTGTGTGTGCCAGTTTTAGACTTCCTGAAGTCCACAATGAGCTCTTTGGTCTTCTTAGTGTTGAGAGCCAGGTTGTTGTCAGTGCACCATGATGATAGGCGCTGGACCTCCTCCCTGTAGGCCGTCTCATCGTTGTTGCTGATGAGACCAATCACCGTAGTGTCGTCTGCAAACCTGACAATGGTGTTAGAGCCATGTACAGGTGTGCAGTTGTAGGTGAAGAGGGAGTAAAGGAGAGGGCTCAGCACACATCCCTGTGGTACGCCGGTGTTCAGGGTGATGGTTAAGGAGGTTGAGGAGATGATTATCTAACCTAACAGACTGAGGTCTGTTGGTTAGGAAGTGTTGGTACATATAGGTGTGTTTAGAAGAAAGAGACTTGAAACTGTTTATGTCCTTTGACTTTTTAAGAGTAAGACCATCTGTCCACTGACCTGCAATGCTGTTACATCAGCCCATATTTCAAAGGGCATGATGAGGGGCCATCTTTGGATGACTGAACACACGCTAATGCTTTATGCTGCAGATATGTGTGCTCATACAGAGCCTTACTTGTAAGATCTGCATGATTACTAGCAAATGCTATAAGTCGTATCCATTACTAACTCCATGCGCCTGGACAGGTACAGGAAGTAAAACTTAGATTTAGGGTTCCCAGTTTTTGCATTATTATGGAAAACCTGAATATATAAGGTAATTTTAAATTAAAGATTTCCGGGTCTGGAGATGTCATGGTAATCGATAAAATCAAAAAATGTCAGGAGATTTCTGTCGTCACTATAAATTGTTTCAGTTAAGCTCAATATTAAGACATTTCATCAAAAATCCTTATCCAGTTGTCATGTAGAATTAGAAATTCAATAGTCATTGAAATTCTTTAATCAATCTCAACGCTTTCTCAGATATGACTTAAAAACGACTTGTTTTAGTAATGTTGACACTAAATGCCTCTCTTCACACATATAGA
Source organism: Moxostoma hubbsi (assembly GCA_032164185.1). Classification (NCBI taxonomy): domain Eukaryota; kingdom Metazoa; phylum Chordata; class Actinopteri; order Cypriniformes; family Catostomidae; genus Moxostoma; species Moxostoma hubbsi. The sequence continues at coordinate 14,057,935 of JAVLUX010000039.1, forward strand.
AATTGTTGAATGAACACATGTAATGCACATGACTTGAATGTGCATGAATGAATGAATTTGAATGACTATTTTCATCAGAAGATTGGGTACATATAAACAGTACAAGAAGAATCTGTTTAGTTTGACCAGATGCACTTTCAATGGAATTGTTCAGTCATCTTGAAGATGGAAGCAATTTAGGCATCAGAGTATATGAGTGGAGTGGAGCGGCAACAATTTGCCCTTCATGCTCAAAGCATTCTTTAATCACTCGGCTCCAGCTCCACTCCGGGTTGTCCATTTCCCGCTCCTCGCTCGCTCCACACTCCTGGATTAGAGAAACCCTGCTCTACGTTCGCTCCATGGCAAAATTAGCACCTAACTACCTCTCCACTGTAAAGTTATTTCAGTACGCTTTTTAATATCACAACCCTCCATGCAGAAGATAAATAAATACACAATACTAGGAGCTACAATGTGCTTTACTGGAACACTAACATTAGCCCAAAACTAAATTAAATAAATTGTATAGCTTACTTTTGAAACATGTATGCAACATTCTCTGGATTTAATAAATTACTCAACGAAATATAATAAGACATAATAGCTTACAGTTAAGATTGCGATGCATTAGATTAGAATCATTATATGATTATTCAAAATATTTAGATATTGAGATATAGGCCTATAGGCCAAATTACTGACTTTAAGATTTTCTCTCCACATGTGAACAGATTCTCATTGTGTTTTCTGGACACTTCTTTTAGGATTTTACAACAAACCTTTGATCGTGGCAATCACCTCCCCACTTGTGTTCTCCTTCGCCTTCCCTTCATTAATTTTCAATACACGCCAGCTGATGTTGGAATAAAGAGACAAGGCACAATTATACAGTTAACTCAAGCTTTACCCCAAGCTTACTTCAATAATAGGGAGCGTGAACAGAAAACAGATAGTGAAAGGGAAAGTAATCTTTGCACCGGTGGTCAAATATTACCATGTGCTGCTACATTTTCATTTTTTATTTATTTTAATCACGTTCTTTATGGTTATATCAGAAATTCCATCTTTCCTTCATGCCAATAGTGTTAACACTGCTTAACACATGGTGAATTATTGCATTAAGGGCCATCAATAGATGTTGTGCCCGTGATGCAGCATTAGTGGAGAGAAAATAATGACACTCCTTCTCCTTGCTCCAGGCAAAATTATGCCACTCCACTCCCCGCTCCGCCTCCCTTTATCTACATCCACTATGCTCATTTATTTGTAATTATAATCTGCCCCTCTATTTAAGATAAATCGGATAAATTGTGGAAGGCAAAAGACATCTATTATCTTTTGGTTTTATTCTGTGAAATAAATTTGGCATCATATTGATGCTCTTGATTCCTTGGTCACTGTACCCATATCCGAATTATTCAGATATTTCTATGTTTGCAGTTTTAAATACGGACCGTGAGACAGATATTTCTTATAACTGCAAGAAAACACCCTAGCTTGGGTGAACTTCATCTCTTCATGCACTTGCTGAAACTTGATTCAGTTGAAAGTTTGCTTAGAGAACATTTCACCAAGTCTCAACTTTATGACCCCGTTTCCACCTGGTAATAAGATGCATTTTTGGTGGTCTGATCACATGTGGTCAGTGTTTTTTTTTTTTTTTTTTTTAAACCATATACGAATGTGATCAAAAACGCATCACATTTGAGCCTGTCAATCAAACGCTGTGCTAAAAAGAGTTTAAACTTTGCCGGTTACATGCGATATTAACAGAAAAAAAAAAAAGGTCTGATCAGAAAATGTTAAAAATGCGGATACACAGGCTTGAGAACTTCATGGATCTTTTTCAGTGTGTTTGATATCAACATGCACCGACACTTATGAGAAGCACAACTTCTGCAGCTCTGGTTACTACAACTACTCCACTATAATAACAGATAATTCTGCTCGAAATGTTGATTTTGTGCTTAGATTAAATTTCAGCTGCATCATGAATGTATGATGTATGTTGTCATGAAACAGATTCCATCCCCTCTACTGTAAATCAGATCACAAATGGTCACAGAAGACCCGTTTAACTTACCATGTGTAAACAGGGATTTGTGTCACCTGAGCACATATGATCGGATCGTCCGAGACCCATCTTAATACCAGGTGGAAACAGGGTCTACGATGACTGTGACAGGTGTTTGTTTTCCCCTGTTAATCATGCCCAATTTTTGTCTTATCCTAAGCTTAGTGGTCTCACTTCTTGTCTCAAATCTAACACATGCCCATGGATCACTTGATCCTCCAAGTCACACCAACAAGAAAGCCAATGCCTAAGGATTTACTTAACAGATAGAAAATAGATTTGTACTGCCCTCCATCCTTTTCTATATGTTATTGCCTTCTTGGCATGACTGTGTATGTGTATAGCAAGCTGTGTTTTGCTGGTAGATGCTGCCCTTTGCTCATGTGTGTTTTGATTTAAGCTTGTCAAGTAGAATTAAGACCACATGAATGTGAGTACGCTTTTAAAGTGACTCCAAATGTTCCCTTGTCTTTAGGCCTATATGCACATGCAGACTCGCACACACACAATTCATCTGCTCTTAATATGAACTATGTCAGTTATTCTGTATTTAAAGTTTCATAAGATGTAAGTAAAGGTTTACCACCTAATAGTTTATTTTAAAACTTAAAAAATCAGAAATCCAGCTATTACGTAAGTCAAAGTGCATTGAAAATAACGTGTTTGCTAATGTTTTTTGCCAGTCATATGACTATTTTTCCCTTCGTTTGTTCTTTTTCCTTCATAAGTGGATGAGGCAGTTGAATGGGGTAGGTCCCTTTCTTCCTCTTCCATTCTTTTGTTCTCATCAACATTCTCTTTTTAACCTTTTTATTTTCGTCAAATTCCCTTCTTTGCTTTTCCAGTGGAGGACATTCAAGGTACACCTTTCAGTCTAACTCTGGTTCACCTAATAGATGTCATAGCTATTATATCATTGGCTGGGGACCCCTGTATGTGGTAATGGAGTACCTAAACAATGAAGACATGGTTGATTAGTGTTTATTGGACCAAACCACCTAATGGAGCATAGTAGAGTGTGTTAAAGGGGCCAAGAGTTCACTACACTACTATATCTCTCTATTTCTCTACACACACACACAGACACACATTCACTTTCATTGGCTCACAATACATTGTGATAGAACAGGCAAGAGTTCAACATCTCTATTTGCCTTGCCAACAAGGACTAGATGCACAGTGGATTCTCATATTAATCCTATCAATTTTAGTATTTTTCCAGGATATACTGTGTAAATTTGTTTGCATTATTGTTTTGTGAGCATTACAAAAGATGTTTTAAAGGGATAGTTCACCCAAAAATAAAAATTATATTGTTTGCTCACCCTCATGTTGTTCCAAAGTCACATGATTTTCTTTCTTCACTGGAACACAAAAGAGATGTTAGGCAAAATGTTAGGCAAAATGTTAGCCATATATACATATATGTACCAACACCAACACTTCCTAAAAAAGTTAGTCACTTTTTTCTATAGACAAAAGATTTAATGAAAGTGATTGATGACTGAAGCTAACATCCACTCTAACATCTCTTTTTGTGTTTCAAGGAATAAATTAATTAATACGGGTTTAGAACAACATGATTTTTGGATTAACTATCCCTTTAAATTAATTATTTCACCCCCATCTGTATTGAATACATTATGTGCAGAGGTGGGTAGAGTAGCCAAAAACTGTACTCAAGTAAAAGTACAATTACTTCAAAAACATAATTACTCAAGTAGAAGTAAAAGTACTAACATAAATAATTACTTGAGTAAGAGTAAGAAAGTATCCAATTAAAAGAGCACTCAAGTAGTAACTTTTTACTTTCACAAATGACATAATAGACTTTTACTCCCCTATATTCCATTACATAATGAACATTGAACATGTACTACAGAATTATTATTATTAATGTAAATTCTGTCATCATTCACCATCATGTTGTTCCAACCCATATGAATTTCTGTCTTTCATACAACACAATAAGGAGATATTAGACAGTCACTTTACTTTCAGTGAATGTTTTTTAATGTTTATTGTATTAATATATTATTTAATAAGAATAACAAATAAGGCTTAAGTATTTTCATATGTGATGTGTCTGCACCAGCCCCAGAGCTCCGACACTCACGTCCGAATTCACTCATTTCGTTCACTTACTGCTGAGATATAATGCACTAACTGCCATTCACTATATGGGAAATAGTGAATGAGTGAACAATAGCGGACACAGCCACTCTCATCGCCACGATTGCCTTGTGCGCATCACACGTTGTGTGCACGCGCAGAAATGCTTTCTGTTCGCTCTTCAGTTGTCGATCACACGAATGGCAGTGATTAACTTGGATGTTTATATGGATTTATAGAGTTAATCTGCCTGAAGTAGCTGCAATAGTTTCCAGTACCCCCGCGAGGGCATGGAGTAAATGCATAAATACTGCTTAAGACATGCGAGATAAAGCACACTGATATATTGTTGCACTGATTTAAAAATGTTCACTTAAAACTGATGTCATAAGAGCCCA